>BSBK01002369.1:0-600000 GCA_027943335.1 Chamaecyparis obtusa
CTTTGCAGAAAGCTTGGGTCTAGTTTACCGTCACCTCTTGCCAATGATTCTATTATCTCTGAGATAATGGATTTGACATATCCTCCCCTCGACACCCCCCACTCATCCCCCCAAACCTCTTCTCTTCTTCAAATCTCACACCCTCGCACTCCCCTTCCCAAACCAGACCAAGCCATGACTGTGCACCTCCTCTCTATGTCTCGCAACTCCCGTTTGGCCCTTCCTCCCCTGACCCCTTAACCAAACTCACCTTCAGCTCCCTTTTCTCTCACAATTCATCCTCTACCAACTCAGTGCTTGCCCCCTTCTAAGCGCTACCCCTCACCTAGCTCCCCTGATGTGCGTTCCACTTCTCATTGGCATTATGTGCTCTCCTCTTCAGATCAACGTGAAACTACACACAGGGAAAGTAAAGATATTGTTGATGATCATGAAGCTACTAACTTTGATTGAGTAGTTGCTCACAAGGAATGAGGAACTCCCATTATTGGTCATGTAGCTGCTAACATTCTATAAGGAGCAACGAATGATCAACTTGGAACTACAAGCGATGATCGTAATCCTACATACGATGATCATGGAGATGCTTACTATGAACCTGTAGTTGCTCATGATGAAGGTGGAACTGCAAATGAGTTTTGTGGAGCTGCAAATGTCCAAAATGGAGTGACTTATGGTATTGGGTCTCAGTTTCAATCTGGTCATTCCAGAAATCTTCAACCTCACACATTCCTACAATGGTTAGCTCACAACGGTAACCTACTAGCTCCAGGTGCATACTACTCCCCTTACCTTCCTCCTTCATCCTTTGACCAGTGCATTGATAGTTTTAAGCATACTTTTATGGTCACCATCTAATCCCATATGCAACATGCATATTTCTAATCATTCTCCCCCCTCTTCTATCTATTTTCATGTCCGTATGGGTGATGGTGTGGTGGGTGTCACCTCTTCCCCACCACCAAATCACCATTGACCAGCTTTCCTCTTTTATTCCTCTCTCTTGGTCCTCATGTGATAATTTTCTTTTAGTCCTAACATCCTCCCTTCCTTTCATAACCAGAGCTTGTGCTCCTCCCCCAGTGATGGAGGCTCACTCCATTAAAAATTGGGAGTCCAAATTAGTGGTAAACTTGTCTAATGCCACTGTGGACCCCCTCACTTTTAACTTTCTCAAATGAGGCCTCAATTTTTCCTTATCCCCATGCTCCATTCCTCATGTGGATTTTCTGGCTGATATTGAGAACACTATTCATTCTCTTCCTCTTCCATTACTGAGGAAGTTAGACAAGATTGCACTGTGGCTCTTAGGAGTGCAAAACCTCCTAAGTGTAACTTTCCCAAAGCCGAGATTAGAGCCTTTAAAAATCTTGTTCGCAATCATGATCTTGTTATTTCTAAGGTAGATAAGGGTAATGCCATGGTGATTATGAAAAAGTATAACTACATTACTAAGATGCTCAACCTTCTCTCGAATACTAGTAGCTACAGGGTTGTTTCCCTCAACCCTTGCACCAAAATCTTTAAAAAGGTCAAAGTAGCTATCTCGGGATCCTCCTTCGATGACGCTATGAAGAAGCATCTTTTTCCCACCAAGGAGTTCACCCCCCACATTTATGGGGTCCCAAAAATCCACAAATCCATGTTAGGAATGAATGCTTGATGATTGGTAGTCATTCTATAGCAGAGGTTGTTGTATTCATGATTATGATTGTCATTGATGTCAACACAGTGATATTCTGGAGTTTAGCAGAGTAGCAGGCACAATTTTGTTTTGTGCACATGGGATATTGCATTTGGGATTATGTGAAGTTGATGGTATGTTCTTTGGTGTTTTATTAACCTATGGTTAATAGCGCAAAAATAAATTCATTCATTCATGAAAGTTATAAGCATTTTGTGGAAAATAGTTTTCTGGCAGTGTTCTTGAGTAGCAGTTTTTGGTAATCAAAAGATATCTCCTAATCGGGATGGAATCTGATTTTGCACAATTAAAGGTAAGTTTGTGACACATTGGTAGTGATTTGGTTCACTACACAAACTTTGAGGTGACACATGTGAAGAGTTATTACATTTGGAAGCTGACAGTTTTATGTAATTTTTGGTGTAGTGTGTTGAAATTATTATTTTGTATTTTCATGCCGACTCATTTGTAATTATTTGAGTGTGGTAATAAACGAAGGAATTTTTTCCTTAATTTTAATGTGTGAGTGTATGAAAAAGAATGAGAGAGTAAGTGTTGAGATGCTAATGTATGCATGAAGTGAGAAAAGAGCTAATTCAGTTGTGAAGGAAGACTTGCAAAGTTCAGAGATCAGGATTTGTGATCTTGTGTAGCAGAGAGTGTAGTTTTGGCACAGTGTGAAGAAGGTAACATATTTCATATTATTCTATTGAATAATCCTAAGATCTATTGGACAGTGAGTTTAGAGATCTTTCCTTGAAGCTATTTGGGCAGTGGGTCCTTCTGTCTTCCATAACTCTTAACCGGATTAGAATCTTTTAACAGGGATTCATATGTACTGAATGTATTTCATAAGACTCCTAATAGGGTCCATCATCTAACAAGGAACTTTCATATTAGTGCATCATTTTGTGGGCATCATTCTCACCGGGGTTTACTCTCTGATCAAGAGGTTCCCTAGTCAACATATCTTGTGTTATTGTGTCATTGTGTATGATTATCTTTCTATGGTTGGTTACTGCATTGATTATATGGTTTAAAGTTAATGAAGTTGATATTGAAGTTGATAAATGGTTTAATTATTAGATAACTAATTCACCCCCCCCCCTCTCAGTTATCTTGGGGATCTTTACTTTCTAACAATTGGTATCAGAGCCGTAAGTCCTTAAAAGAGAAGTTTAACAACTTAAGGAGATCCATGGAGAATTTCAAGAAGAAAGTCCTGAGTTTGATGGTGTAAATTTTGATAGCTGGAAAGAAAAGATGAAGACACATCTATTGTGTTTAGGACCAGGCTATTGGTTGATCACAAAGCATAATAAGGTTATCATTGAAGAAGACAATCTTGAAACAAGTTCCAAAGATGAGTTAGATCTATTCATGTGCAACATGCTTGCAAGAGAAGAACTTTTGTCAGCACTTCTGGAGAATGAATACAGTTAGGTAAAAATTTTTAAGAAATCTTATGATATTTGGAAAGCTTTACATTCTACTTTTGAAGGTGATAAACATGCAAAGAAAGCTAGGTTACATAATTGGATTTGTGCATTTGAAGACATAAGAATGATGGAAGATGAATCTATTAGAAGCTATATTGGTAGGATATCAGAAATTGTTGCAGGAATAAAGTCTTATGGAGGTGAAAAATTAGAGAATGAAGTGATATGGAAAATTCTGAGAACATTGACACCGGTATTCAGACAGACTACACAAATGATTGAACAAGTGATACCTTGTAAAACAAACTTTTCAAGAGAGACTCTTCTTGGAAGATTAGAAGCACTAGAGAGGAATTTGAGATTTTCAAGAGAACTACCAAGAATGGAGACAGCATTTAGTGCTCTAAGCATCAAACCTACTTTGTCAAGAAGTACAAGTGTGAGTGGAGATTATGCTAGTAGTAGCAGATCCAAATCTGAAGAAGATAAGAAGATTGAAGAAGGTATTTCCTTACTTGTGAAAAGAGAACCAGAAGGTAAGAAAATCTTAAATGTTGGACTTGTCAAGAATATGGTCATTTTGCATCTAAATGTCCTAAGAGAGTTAAGAAGTATAGAAACAATTTCAAGCCTAGAAAATTTAAGGAATGTTATTATGTGAATGATGAAGAAATTGAAGCAGGAGTTTAAAGACATTTGAGTGACAGTGATAATGAAAATCTCATGACATAGGATTTGTAGCTATTAAAGAAGAAAATTCTAGATCTAATATTAAAGAAGAAAAAGCATTAGTTTCCCAAGTTGAAAAGAAAGCTGATTGGATTATAGATAGTGGTTGTTCACATCATATGACTAGTGATAAAGGAAAGTTCATAAAGTTTAACAATCATGATGGAGGAGTTCTTAGAGTTGGTAACAATGCACCTTGTTTGATTAAAGGTATAGGATCTATTACTCTTGATGGAAAGACTAATACTGATGATGTTTACTTTGTTGATGGATTGAAACATAATCTACTAAGTGTTGGACATGTCATACCCAAAAATAAACAACCAAAAACGTAACAAATTTTTTTTTTTTAAAAGGGTGAAATGTAATAACATATGTCATTGTTACGTACTTCGGTCTACTGAGCCAAAGATCAACACAGATACGCCTATGCTGAAAATGGTTAGGGATATGCTTGCAATGATAGTAACAAAAAAGTGGATCTGTCAAGGGGAATCTATCTCAACTAAGCCCTCATCAAGAAAACGTTGCAGGTCCTGTTATCAGGATGAATTTTAATTGAATTGACTATTATCTTGCTAAGAAGTTCCACTGCTAGATGTGTATGAATATAAACCCGACAAAAATACTAGATTAATCATTTAAATCATTCTTAGTTAGGTTGGAACATAATACTACTAACTAAAAATATAATTCATTAATTACCAAAATTAGAATTTAATGGCTAAAGGATTATAATTGGCACCTAAAAACTAATGTCCTGCTCCAATAACCCTCACCTAAAGATTCACCATACCTATCACTTCCTAATACTATGTTCTCTCCTCTAAAAGAATTCTAACATAACAACAGGTAATTATTTCCTAAACACCTTGCACTCATCCCTTAATTAACTAATTGATTTATTTATTGAACCCATGACCTACTAAACATTTAGTAAGTAATTGGACAATCATCTTAAGTGTCAATAAGTCTCCGAGGTTTAACATCGCTGGTCTAAAATAGACAGGTCACCAAATTAATTAAACTTAAACATTACTTAATATTTTAACATATTAAAAGTTAAATAAGGATATCATCTCCTAACCATATCCTAACATTAAAACTATCCCTAGAATAATTTATCCTTAAAAAGGAAAGTTAGTGCATAATTCACTCTATACACAACTCATCTAACCTATAACTTAATTACCCCATTTACTAATAATTACAAGGAAAGGAATAACAAATAATTAAAATTAGCAAGGGGGAAAAATTCAAATTCTAAAAAGCTAGTCTACCCCCTTTGCTAACCTACATCACCCACTAGCCAATCATAAAGTCAAGGGGAGCGCACTTTTTAAGAGGACAAAAGGGAAGAAAAGGTTTGAGGGCCCCACCAATCTCATGGATGGGATTTTCACACAAACCAAGGCTAGAGAAGTTAAGGAAATGTTTAAAGTCAATGCAACAACCAAGACAAGTGTGCTGCATTCCCCAAGAAGATGACCAAGTGGGTGGTGCGCCTAGCAAGGAGGAAGGACTCTCTTTATGACAAAAGAGAAGGTGTCAGATCTTCAAGAACATAATAAGGTACACATGTAAGAGGTAGTTGAAAGGTGGATAGTCCATTATACCATGTCAGCCATATCTACATGGAGATAAAGTAAAAAGCAAGGCAAATGAAATCCTTGGGAAGTGTCATTTCCTAAAAGTCCTTCTACCCACGTAGGGAAAAGAATGATGATCAAAAATTTAATGTTATCTCTGCCATGCCTCTCTCCTGTGCCTAGGAAGAGGACTTTGTGGGGGCCACTAACAAGTGGGGAAGGCCTAAAAGTGATATTTTATTTGTGAACTTAATTAAGACCCCATAAAACATGATTTGGTGAGTAAATGACATGGTAATAGGTAGATTAGAGTATGTTTTAGTTAGGCAGTTTTGTTTAGTGTATAAACAAAATAAGGAATATTCTCTGTGTAGTATGGGGATAATTTTTATCCCCATACATTTTCCAGAGAGAAAAATTGCTCTTATAAATTCTGGAAGTGTCTCTTTTTTTTCAATATGACAAATACTACAACAACTTGATTTCTTTATTTTATTTACTAGTCATAGGTGAGGTGTTTAGAATACACTTAGTGGTTCAAATTAAGAGTTGCTCAAGAAGGTAATGAGTAATTCTAGAATGTATATATGTCTCTTATTGACATCTCATCTTATCAGTTATTCCATGGATAATTCTTTTGAAAGAGAATAAGGAATGATCAAGTTTCTTCATCCAAGTATAGTCTTCTTAAGTATGAGTTTGATCTAAAATTAGATAGATTGCAGTGAGCTTACAACTATGAATCCAAATATTAAGAGTCTCATGGCTATCCATATTAATGAAATTTTACATACTATTGAATGATTTTCATAACCTTTCTTGCCAACTTTGAATAACTTTTTTTTTTTTTAAAAGAAAATAACTCCACTATCTTAAGAAGCAAAAATCAGTTAGACAAGATAGAAATACATTGCATTTTCATTATAGACATCCTATCAATTTCATTACATAATCTCTATGGTGAAGGAGCATTTCCATTACAATCATATATTACACTTTGATGGAATACTCAATGAGAGATCAACATAAAAGAGCTACTTCACTTCATCATATTGCAAATACCCTTTCATATACATCTACTATTTTACAATGAACTCAATAATGGAAATTCTTTACAATATACAAGAGTGAAAGGTCTCCTTCAAGGTCAATAATACAACAACATTAGGAGAGTTGATACAAGCTCAACAAGAGAAACTTCTTCAAGCTTTTCCACTTGGGTGTTGACCTCAAAACCTGCAACAAAGGAGAGAACCATGGGTGCTCACCACCCAACCAAGGCCTCTTATGAGACCACCCCCAAGCTTGGAGAACCAAGGCTAAACGGGTATGCAACAAGATCAACAATATGCTCACAAACAATTTACACAAAGCACATACAACAAATTACTCCCTTCCAAGGTTACACAAATGAATCTTACAAGCTCATTGAGAGGGTGGAGGTGGGCTTTTCCTAGGGGAGAATGCCATTACATACAAATTTTCTCATCATGAGTATTCAAATGCCTCTTCAAGGCTACATATCCAAATGCCTCTTCAAGGCTACATATCCATGCATATCCAAAGGCCTCTTCATACACATACTTTGCTTAACATCCTCTTCAAAATACAAGAATGAAATGGCTTCCATGGTGCCCATACACCATGGACTTATCCCTCTTCTCCAAGAGAAGAGACTCTCACCTCATGGAGAGCCCAACTAACCCCTCCACCCATAGGCCACTTCTTCCCTTCCCAAAGGGTGAGTAATGCCTCACACCCATAAACAAGAACTCCCTCAATCAAGCAAAAAGAACAAGATCAAACCATGAAATCAAACCCAAAATCCCTCCCTTACAACACATAGCCACAACAAGAATCAAGATTCATATACATGAGAGGGAAAGATACAAGCTAATCTAATGCACAAGTAGAAAGACTTCCATGAGAAGAGTAACCAACCTCCACAAGTGTGATGGAAAATGGAAATTTGAGAAGAGCTTATCCACTTTTCTTCCTCCTCCAAAACCCTAAAGTCTCTAAAATTAGAGAGTGGGTGAACACCCTCTAATTCTATCCAAGGCCTCTAAAAAGGGCTCCAAATTCTACCCACCCACCAATCATAATTTCAGATTTGACTCTAAGGTCTCCTTGATTTCCCTTGTCCCCCCATGATTAATGCTTGATTGGAAGGAAAGGTGAAGTTGGGTGAGGGTCAAGATCCATCCAATCTCGTAGGTAAGGGTAAATGGGTCAAAAAAAGGGTTGCCAAAGTCTCTAGGGGGTTTAGGGTATGCTCAAAATCTTCCTAACCCATACCCCTAACATTAAGATACATAAATTATGCCAAAAATGACCCCTAGAACTTCTTATTGGCCTCTAGAAGTGGTTGGAATAAAATAAATTTAAATGAGTACATTACAAGTGTCAAGTGACACTAACAATTGCACATTACATACAAATGCCAAGAAGGACAACACGAAGCTAACTACTAATGCACATGAAAATTCACTTTTACGACAAGTTCACATTACAACGAGGCTTTGTAATCCCACATTGGACTAAGCCTTGGTTTACTCAGTACACATATGTTTAACCTTGGTTCTCCGATAATTCCCATGGTTCTCGTACCTGCACACTTCACATCGAGCATCAGTAGTTCAAGATGATAACATTACATGAAATATACATATTCAATTTCCTATTTAGTATCATAACTCAATATGTATAGCCAGTTCAAATCACAATTTTCCATTCAATAATATTCGAACATCATAAGTACATAATCATCATGTGCAGTAATCAAATCTAATCATGAATAATTCACTTAATCAATGATGCATAATAAAAATCATGATGTACTCTAGATTCACATCCACACATACATAATATAATAATCACCATCAAAATATCATATCTCGAGTCTAAATCCAAAATAGATCAACAAGTGTATCACTGTATCAAAATGCAGAAAAAGAAAGATGCTATGACGGGTCAGGGTGAGGCCTCACATCCTCCCCCCCTAGGCATGAACTTCCTCCTAGAGTTGATCAAAAAGGTATGGGTACTATGATCTCATCTGTGATGTATCCTCCCATGAAGCCATGACCTCATCATAACAATCCCACTGGACCCTAACCTGGTCCAGCTCTCTGCCTCGTAGTGCCAGGGTCCGTCGGCCCAAAATGCGAATGGGCTCCAAAGCCATCTGTCCGTCTGACTCCACCTGCAAGGCATCCCAGTCTATAATGTGAGTCTCATCATAAATATATTTTCGTAGCACAGATACATGAAACACATCATGAATGCGTGACAGGTTGGGTGGCAATGCTAAACGGTAGGCAACTGGTCCTATCCTCTCCAATATCTCAAACGGTCCAACAAAGCGAGGTGCTAACTTAGAGCCCTTTCCAAAGCGGATTGGACTCTTATGCGGTCGCACTCTCAGCAAGACCCTATCACCAACCATATACTCGCGGTCTACCCTCTTTGCATTAGCATACTTCTTCTGTCGATCCTGGGCCTCTCTAAGGCGCTGTCTAATCAAGACCACCTGCTGCTCCATATCCTTGACCAACTGAGGTCCAATAGATATCCTGTCCTCAATCCTATCCCAACTCAGTGGTGTCCTGCAAGGTCTACCATATAAGGCCTGATATGGCGGCATACCAATAGACGAATGATGCCCATTGTTATAGGCAAACTCTACCAGATGTAGGTATTCCTCCCACTTGACCTGATGGTCCATCACATACATACGTAACATATCCTCTAACACCTGGTTAACCCTCTCTGTCTACCCATCTGTCTGAGGGTGATATGCCATACTAAAATTGAGCCTAGTGCCCAATGCTGCCTGTAGCTCTCTCCAAAAAGCTGATGTGAACAAGGAGTCTCTATCAGAGATGATCTTACAGGGAATGCCGTGAAGTCTGATAATATCCCACAAAAACATCTGCGCTACATCTCATGCTGTGAATGTAGTACGCACAGGTGAAAAGTGGGCAACCTTGGTCAATGTGTCGACCATCACCAAGATGGCATCATGGCGGTGAGAAGACATAGGAAGACCGACAATGAAGTCCATGGATATAGTATCCCACTTCCACTCGGCAATCTCATGTGGCTGTAGGAGCCCACCTGGGTGACTGTGCTCAGCCTTAACTCTCTGACACTCTAGGCATCTAGCCACTATGCTGGCAATCTGCAATCTCATGCCCGGCCAATGGTACAACTGTCTCAGATCGGCATGCAACTTCTTAACTCCTAGGTGAGCTGCATAAGGTGCTCTATGTGCCTCAAGTACAATAAACTCTCGCAAATCTCCCGAAGAGGGTACATAGATGCGTCCTCTATGACGTAGGAGTCCATCGGACTCTAAGGAATACTCTGCAAATCTCCCCTCAAGGGACCTCTGAGCACAAACAATCTGACAAACCTCTACATAGAATCCATCCTCTGGCAAGTGATGCAAAATGCGCTCCCTCAAATCCGTAATAGAAACCATAGAGGAGAGCTCGTGTCGCCTCCTACTCAAGGCATTTGCAACAACATTCTCTTTCCCCTTGATGTAATGAACATCAAAATCATACTCACACAAAAACTCCATCCATCTCCTTTGCCTAGCATTAAGATTGGGATGTGAAAAGATGTACTGAAGGCTCTAGTGATCTGAATGGAGCTCAAATCGGTGACCTAGAAGAAAATGTCACCATCTCACCAAGGCATGAACTACTGCTGCAAGCTCTAGGTCATGAGTAGGATAATTGAGCTCATGGGTCTTTAGCTTCCTTGACTCGAAAGCTATAGGATGCCCATCCTGCATAAGAACCGCTCCTAAACCATCCAAAGATGCATCAGTGCACACAACAAAGTCTGCTGAAGGATCTGGCACTGCTAAAATCGGAGCACTAGTGAGAGCTCTCTTGAGCTCTTGAAAAGCCCTCTCACACTTCTCTGACCATTCATACCTTTTCCCCTTTCTCTGAAGGGAAGTAATGGGATGCGCTATCCTAGAAAACCCCACCACAAAGCACCTATAATAGCCTGCTAAGCCCATAAAACTCCTAACCTCGGTGACGCTGGTGGGTGCTGGCCAATCCATAATGGCTCTAATCTTCGATGGGTCTACAGAGATCCCATCACCGGATATAACATGACCAAGATAATGTACCTCAGATCTAAAGAATGCACATTTTGACAAGCTGCCATATAACTGATTCTCTCTCAAACGCTGTAAAACCTACCTCAGATGCTCCTCGTGCTCCTCCTCATTTCGAGGATATATCAGAATATCATCAAGGAATACTACCACAAACTTATCCAAGAATGTACGAAATACTCCGTTCATGAGGCTCATGAACATGGCTGGAGCATTCGTGAGGTCAAATGGCACCATTGTGAACTCATAGTGACCATACCTCTTACGAAAAGTAGTCTTGTGGATATCACTCTCCACAATCCACAACTGATGGTACCCTGACTTCAGATCTATCTTTGAGAATACTCGGGCACCCTGCAACTGATCAAATAAATCATTGATCCTGGGGAGTGGGTATCGATTCTTAATTGTTACTTTATTCAACTGTCGATAATCAATGCACAATCTAAGGGATCCATCCTTCTTCTTCACAAAAATCACTGGTGCACCCCAAGGTGATACACTAGGTCAAATATGCCCTTTCTCCAAGAGCTCTTCTAACTGAATCTTGAGCTCATTGAGCTCATGTGTGGTCATCCTGTAAGGTGCTCTAGATACAGGCTCGGCTCCTGGTACAAGGTCTATATGAAAATCAACTGCCCTAGGTGGAGGCATGCCAGGTAGCTCGGTAGGGAATACATCTGCAAACTCTTGAAGAATAGGGTAGTCCTCAAGTGAAGGCTCCCCTTCTGAATCCTCCTCTCTATCACTAATGGTGATGGAAAAAAGTTGACACCCTTTCCACACACTCCGCCTAAGCTGCATAGCGGAAATCATGCGAAGGGATACAAGTCTCTATACTCCAAATATCACCATAGAAGTACCATGATCATCAACGCACTCAACCCTCTTCTGTCGACAATCCATCTTGGCGCTGTGGGCATATAGCCAATCCATGCCAAGGACTACATCATAAGAACCTAGAGGGGTGATGCGGAGATCAGACATCGTGATTAAGTCTCCCATCTAAATCTGGCAACTGCGAACTAAGGAACTAACAGACACCCTAGCTCCTGAGGCTAACTCGACCTCCCAACTGACATCCTGTCTAACTGCCACCAGCCTGCAATGCTCCACTACATATGGGGAAATAAAGGAGTCTGTGGCTCCTGAATCAAATAAGATAGATACACTGATACCCTGAATCATACCTGTAGCCTCTATGACCGTGGCCTGGTGCTCAGCCTGGCAGTTATCAACCGCTGCAAACACTCTATGGGATCTACCCATATCACCAACTGTAGGCTCTGAGGTAGCTCCTCTCTGACCACTGGCTAACTGTCCCTATGGGCACTCTCTCGCAATATGACCCATACCACCACAAGTGAAACATGGTCCTCAGGTCTGCATCTGTACTCCCTGTGTCCTAGGCTGCTGAGACCCTCTAGTCCTACTGGAACCACTGTATCCACCCCTAGAGGACTGCTGAGTCCTAGCTGGCTGTGCCTGAGGGGTCTGTGTCCTCTGATCCTATCTAGGGCCCTGAGACTGCCCCTGTTTGGGCTTAGAGCCCTGATAACCCTGTGAATGTCTCTGTCTAGAACCCTACTGAGATCCCTGCTGCTGAGAATGTTGACCCTTAAAGGATCCTGCTGAATGGTCCTGTTTCCCCTTCCAAGTGTATTTCTGCTGTCCTAACTGCTGGGATGAAGGGTTTTGGTGCTGAGACCGATCTCGAGACTCCTGTCTAGTGTGAAAATCCTCAGCTATAAGTGTCGTCTCAACTGCATCTCTGAATGTGGGAGGAAAAGCTAGACGTATTGTCTCCTGGAGAGACATATTAAGTCCCTTAATGAAATGATGGATACGCAATTTCTCATCCTTCATATAATCTACATATGGAAGGAGCTCAAGAAACTGACTCTCATACTGGGCCACTGTGAGGCCTCTCTACTAGAGATCATGGAACTCCTCTATCTGTCTCTGTCTGAAATGCTCGGAGAGATACCTCTCTCGAAATTGGGCTACAAAAGACTCCCAAGTGAGTGTGTCAATAGCCACCCCTCCAATGGACTCCTCCTGCTGCCACCAAATGGAGGCCTTATCCCGTAGGAGATGAACTGCAACTCGTGCCTTTAGATTACTCCCATAAGGGCGCAATCCAAAGCATCACTGTAAACTCTGTAACCAGGCCTCTGCTACTGACCTGTCAGTGGATCCCAAAAATAAGGGTGGCTGGAGTCGTATTATCTCCTGAATCTCATCCCCAACATCTCTAGGGGGTCTACCTCTGTCTCGTATCCCATGATGAACTGACTCATCCTCGTGATCACCATGGCCCTCGGCACCCCTGGGTGGAGGACTCCTACTCCTCTCTCTGCTAGCTGCTCCACCTCCCCCTGGAACCTCTGCTCCTCTCTCAGAAGCCTTTTGCTCCTGCTGATGATCTACAAGTGGTAATCTCTGTTGAATTACCCCAATCAAATTTTGAAGGGCGTTCATGATAGCCTGATTAGGGTCTGGTGGTGGAGGTGGTGGTGGTGGAGGTGGCGGTGGTGGTCCACCTCCCTGCTCTACACCGACTCGTGCAGCTCTACGACCTCGGCCTTGTCGGCCAGCTCGTGTGACAACAAGCATCCTACACAATAGGTTAAGTTAGATGAGTTGAAACGTAATGGGTCTAAAGGTTCCAATGTTGAAAACTTGGCTCTGATACCAAATGTCATGCCCAAAAATAAACAACCAAAAACGTAACAAAAATTTTTTTTAAAAAGGGTGAAATGTAATAACATATGTCATTGTTACGTACTTCGGTCTACTGAGCCAAAGATCAACACAGATACGCCTATGCTGAAAATGGTTAGGGATATGCTTGCAATGACAGTAACAAAAAAGTGGATCTGTCAAGGGGAATCTATCTCAACTAAGCCCTCATCAAGAAAACGTTGCAGGTCCTGTTATCAGGATGAATTTTAATTGAATTGACTATTATCTTGCTAAGAAGTTCCACTGCTAGATGTGTATGAATATAAACCCGACAAAAATACTAGATTAATCATTTAAATCATTCTTAGTTAGGTTGGAACATAATACTGCTAACTAAAAATCTAATTCATTAATTACCAAAATTAGAATTTAATGGCTAAAGGATTATAATTGGCACCTAAAAACTAATGTCCTGCTCCAATAACCCTCACCTAAAGATTCACCATACCTATCACTTCCTAATACTATGTTCTCTCCTCTAAAAGAATTCTAACATAACAACAGGTAATTATTTCCTAAACACCTTGCACTCATCCCTTAATTAACTAATTGATTTATTTATTGAACCCATGACCTACTAAACATTTAGTAAGTAATTGGACAATCATCTTAAGTGTCAATAAGTCTCCGAAGTTTAACATCGCTGGTCTAAAATAGACAGGTCACCAAATTAATTAAACTTAAACATTACTTAATATTTTAACATATTAAAAGTTAAATAAGGATATCATCTCCTAACCATATCCTAACATTAAAACTATCCCTAGAATAATTTATCCTTAAAAAGGAAAGTTAGTGCATAATTCACTCTATACACAACTCATCTAACCTATAACTTAATTACCCCATTTACTAATAATTACAAGGAAAGGAATAACAAATAATTAAAATTAGCAAGGGGGAAAAATTCAAATTCTAAAAAGGCTAGTCTACCCCCTTTGCTAACCTACATCACCCACTAGCCAATCATAAAGTCAAGGGGAGCGCACTTTTTAAGAGGACAAAAGGGAAGAAAAGGTTTGAGGGCCCCACCAATCTCATGGATGGGATTTTCGCACAAACCAAGGCTAGAGAAGTTAAGGAAATGTTTAAAGTCAATGCAACAACCAAGACAAGTGTGCTGCATTCCCCAAGAATATGACCAAGTGGGTGGTGCGCCTAGCAAGGAGGAAGGACTCTCTTTATGACAAAAGAGAAGGTGTCAGATCTTCAAGAACATAATAAGGTACGCATGTAAGAGGTAGTTGAAAGGTGGATAGTCCATTATACCATGTCAGCCATATCTACATGGAGATAAAGTAAAAAGCAAGGCAAATGAAATCCTTGGGAAGTGTCATTTCCTAAAAGTCCTTCTACCCACGTAGGGAAAAGAATGATGATCAAAAATTTAATGTTATCTCTGCCATGCCTCTCTCCTGCACCTAGGAAGAGGACTTTGTGGGGGCCACTAACAAGTGGGGAAGGCCTAAAAGTGATATTTTATTTGTGAACTTAATTAAGACCCCATAAAACATGATTTGGTGAGTAAATGACATGGTAATAGGTAGATTAGAGTATGTTTTAGTTTAGGCAGTTTTGTTTAGTGTATAAACAAAAATAAGGAATATTCTCTGTGTAGTATGGGGATAATTTTTATCCCCATACATTTTCCAGAGAGAAAAATTGCTCTTATAAATTCTGGAAGTGTCTCTTTTTTTTCAATATGACAAATACTACAACAACTTGATTTCTTTATTTTATTTACTAGTCATAGGTGAGGTGTTTAGAATACACTTAGTGGTTCAAATTAAGAGTTTCTCAAGAAGGTAATGAGTAATTCTAGAATGTATATATGTCTCTTATTGACATCTCATCTTATCAGTTATTCCATGGATAATTCTTTTGAAAGAGAATAAGGAATGATCAAGTTTCTTCATCCAAGTATAGTCTTCTTAAGTATAAGTTTGATCTAAAATTAGATAGATTGCAGTGAGCTTACAACTATGAATCCAAATATTAAGAGTCTCATGGCTATCCATATTAATGAAATTTTACATACTATTGAATGATTTTCATAACCTTTCTTGCCAACTTTGAATAACTTTTTTTTTTTTTAAAAGAAAATAACTCCACTATCTTAAGAAGCAAAAATCAATTAGACAAGATAGAAATACATTGCATTTTCATTATAGACATCCTATCAATTTCATTACATAATCTCTATGGTGAAGGATCATTTCCATTACAATCATATATTACACTTTGATGGAATACTCAATGAGAGATCAACATAAAAGAGCTACTTCACTTCATCATATTACATATACCCTTTCATATACATCTACTATTTTACAATGAACTCAATAATGGAAATTCTTTACAATATACAAGAGTGAAAGGTCTCCTTCAAGGTCAATAATACAACAACATTAGGAGAGTTGATACAAGCTCAACAAGAGAAACTTCTTCAAGCTTTTCCACTTGGGTGTTGACCTCAAAACCTGCAACAAAGGAGAGAACCATGGGTGCTCACCACCCAACCAAGGCCTCTTATGAGACCACCCCCAAGCTTGGAGAACCAAGGCTAAACGGGTATGCAACAAGATCAACAATATGCTCACAAACAATTTACACAAAGCACATACAACAAATTACTCCCTTCCAAGGTTACACAAATGAATCTTACAAGCTCATTGAGAGGGTGGAGGTGGGATTTTCCAAGGGGAGAATGCCATTACATACAAATTTTCTCATCATGAGTATTCAAATGCCTCTTCAAGGCTACATATCCAAATGCCTCTTCAAGGCTACATATCCATGCATATCCAAAGGCCTCTTCATACACATACTTTGCTTAACATCCTCTTCAAAATACAAGAATGCAATGGCTTCCATGGTGCCCATACACCATGGACTTATCCCTCTTCTCCAAGAGAAGAGACTCTCACCTCATGGAGAGCCCAACTAACCCCTCCACCCATAGGCCACTTCTTCCCTTCCCAAAGGGTGAGTAATGCCTCACACCCATAAACAAGAACTCCCTCAATCAAGCAAAAAGAACAAGATCAAACCATGAAATCAAACCCAAAATCCCTCCCTTACAACACATAGCCACAACAAGAATCAAGATTCATATACATGAGAGGGAAAGATACAAGCTAATCTAATGCACAAGTAGAAAGACTTCCATGAGAAGAGTAACCAACCTCCACAAGTGTGATGGAAAATGGAAATTTGAGAAGAGCTTATCCACTTTTCTTCCTCCTCCAAAACCCTAAAGTCTCTAAAATTAGAGAGTGGGTGAACACCCTCTAATTCTATCCAAGGCCTCTAAAAAGGGCTCCAAATTATACCCACCCACCAATCATAATTGCAGATTTGACTCTAAGGTCTCCTTGATTTCCCTTGTCCCCCCATGATTAATGCTTGATTGGAAGGAAAGGTGAAGTTGGGTGAGGGTCAAGATCCATCCAATCTCGTAGGTAAGGGTAAATGGGTCAAAAAAAGGGTTGCCAAAGTCTCTAGGGGGTTTAGGGTATGCTCAAAATCTTCCTAACCCATACCCCTAACATTAAGATACATAAATTATGCCAAAAATGACCCCTAGAACTTCTTATTGGCCTCTAGAAGTGGCTGGAATAAAATAAATTTAAATGAGTACATTACAAGTGTCAAGTGACACTAACAATTGCACATTACATACAAATGCCAAGAAGGACAACACGAAGCTAACTACTAATGCACATGAAAATTCACTTTTACGACAAGTTCACATTACAACGAGGCTTTGTAATCCCACATTGGACTAAGCCTTGGTTTACTCAGTACACATGTGTTTAACCTTGGTTCTCCGATAATTCCCATGGTTCTCATACCTGCACACTTCACATCGAGCATCAGTAGTTCAAGATGATAACATTACATGAAATATACATATTCAATTTCCTATTTAGTATCATAACTCAATATGTATAGCTCAGTTCAAATCACAATTTTCCATTCAATAATATTCGAACATCATAAGTACATAATCATCATGTGCAGTAATCAAATCTAATGATGAATAATTCACTTAATCAACGATGCATAATAAAAATCATGATGTACTCTAGATTCACATCCACACATACATAATATAATAATCACCATCAAAATATCATATCTCGAGTCTCAATCCAAAATAGATCAACAAGTGTATCACTGTATCAAAATGCAGAAAAAGAAAGATGCTATGACGGGTCAGGGTGAGGCCTCACAGGACAGTTAGTTGATAAGGGATATCAAGTTTGGCTTACTGAGAAATCTTGTATGATTAAGGATAAAGATGGAAATCTGATTGGAATGGGATCTAGAACTAGAGGTAATGTATTTCAATTGAACCCTATTGAGATGACATGTTTGATGACTAAGATTGATGACAGTTGGTTATGGCATACAAGGTTTTGTCATATAAACTTTGATAATATTGTGAAAGTGAGTTCTACACTTGAAGTAAGAGATTTACCTAAGATAATGAAGCCTGCTAACATGATTTGCAAGGAATGTGTGATGGCTAAGCAGAAAAGGAGTTCATTTCCTAGCAAGAAGTTCACATCTACAGAGAAGTTGGAGATTGTTCATACAGACTTGAGAGGTCCTACTAAGACTAGAGGATTTTATGGAGAAAGGTATTTTATGATTCTTGTTGATGATTTTACAAGAATGATGTGGATTGCATTTCTAAGAGAGAAATCTGAAGCATTTGATAAATTTAAGGTAATTAAGAATAAAGTTGAGAATGAATCAGGTATGAGGATTAAATGTTTGAGATCTAATAGAGGTGGTGAATTTACTTCTAAAGAGTTTAACACTTTTTGTTAAGTGAATGGTATTAAAAGATAATTTTTAGCCCCTAGAACACCTGAACAAAATGGTATTGCAGAAAGAAGAAATAGATCAGTGACTGAAGCAGCAAGAGCTATGTTGTTTGAGAGTGATTTGGGAAAGACATTTTGGAGAGAAGCAGTGAATACATCAATATATACAATGAACAAAGTTCAAATCAAAGTAGACACAGATAAGACACCTTATGAATTGTGGTTTGGAAATGCACCCTCAGTTAAGTATTTTAGAATTTTTGGAAGAAAATGTTATATTAAGAGAGATGATGATATAGGAAAGTTTGATCCTAGAAGTGATGAAGGAATTTTTCTTGGATATTCTTTGAAAAGAAAAGCTTATAGATGTTACAATAAGAGAACTAAGACTATTGTTAAAAGTGCAAATGTAAGAGTTGATGAGAAGTTTAAAATTCAGGAAAGAATGCTTGATGTTGAATTTGATGAAGAACCTAACCCTCAGCCTAACATTGAATCTATTGAACAATTTTTTGAGACTGACAGTAAATTGTTGAATGAAAGTCATGCTGAAGAAAATAGAGAAGAATCTACAGTTGAGACAAGATTTGAGACTATGACACCGAATAGGTATATTTCAAGACATCATCCTATTGAGAAAGTTATTGGAAGCTTGGACAGAGGAGTTATGACTAGAAATAAGGTACATTTATGTTTGATTTCTCAAATTGAACCTAAATCTACTAATGAAGCTTATGAAGATGAACATTGGATTAAAGCTATGAAAGAAGAATTGGATCAGATTGAGAAGAACAAGACGTGGGAATTGGTCCCTAGACCTAAAGAAAAGAATGTGATTGGAACTAAATGGGTATTCAGAAATAAGATGAATGAACAAGGAGAAGTAGTAAGAAACAAAGCAAGATTGGTATGTAAGGGATACTCGTAGCAAGAAGGAATTGACTATGAAGAAACCTTTGCCCCCGTGGCAAGACTTGAAGTAGTAAGAATGTTTTTGGCTTATGCAGCATACAAGAAATTCAAAGTGTATCAGATGGATGTGAAGTCAGCATTTCTAAATGGTGAATTGGAAGAAGTATACATTGAGCAGCCTGAAGGTTTTCCTTTGACTCAAGAAGGATGTAATACCCCTCTAACCCTAATATAAGTTTTGTGTTTTTGAAAGAATTAAGATCCTTCGATGTTTTCTTACAGCTTAAGTTGTACATGATACTTGTTTGATCTATTCCTATAGTTGTTTATAATAATTTCATAAGCTAGTACTCAATGATTCTAATATCAGACATACTATCTAAAGGTATCATTTTTGTATGTATTTATCTCCATGTATGTATTGAGTACCTACAAGACCTTTATGAACATAGTTAGGATGTTATATGATATGTACTTGATAGATATATATAAGTGGTTATTTATATTTTCTTCTATTAAGGTTACCTTGGATGAATCTTGTATCTCACTTGATGATTTGATTATGTTGATTTATTATTAGTATTGATAAGAGACTAACACAATGCTTGAGATTCTAACCTTCGTTATGATGATGCTACATGCTTTGAGTGTATATAGATACATGATGTGTTTTCATGATTCAGGATGAAGTCATAGTTACTCACATAGCTGAGGTCCACACGATGTATCGATCCTGGTCATCTGTCTACAATGTTTTCTTTTATATGTATATCCGTGCATATGTATTTCTTCTTTGTGATGCAGGCTTGCAGGTACCGGGCATCGACTTCACCTGGCTTCACAGGTCTGAGCATGCCCTCAAATCCTCAATGGTTGTTGTTATGGAGATAGTACTAAGGCCCCTACATGAGTCTTCCTTTGTCATTATTCCAATTTGGGAATATTAGGGTTCCTTCTTTGTCAGTCAACCTTTGGGTCAAAAACCCAGATCCAACGCACCCGGTTGGGCATGGTTGTAGTTAGTGCCTTGTGGCCACTTGAATTCATTTGGTTGTATGATTTGTTTACTCATTTTATTTATTTCTCCTTCTTGGTATGATTCTTAGTTAATCTTTGTATGTTGTGTTTCAGGAGTTTGGCTTGACTTTCCTTGTTGACTTTGGTTGACCTTGTTTGATCTTATGGTTTTCTCAATATGTTTCATAGTTGATTTTTATGGCCTCTTTCGATGATTAGATTTATTTTGAGGCATGTGATTTTATTCTACCTCGGTGTTATATCCTATAGCAATTATAAATAGGTAATAATATTGTGATCTATTACTTCATAATCTTATAGATTATAGTGTTTGGTATTTGGCATGTATCTATATAAATATATATATATATGGAAATATATATATGGGTGCACACATATATGTATTTATATATATATATATATAATTTATATGTGATTATATGTTAATTATTGTAGATATTGTTGATAGTGTATATTTTGGGATTAATGTAAAGTATAATATTATTAATAATTAAATATTAAATAATGCGAGGTATATTATTCTCAATTGTTAATTATTAATAATGAGGATAGGTTATATATATAGATATTGATGTAATTAATGATGGCATATGCATATATGTTAGGATAATATTACATATGTGTATGACTGAATACAAATAATCTTTTATTGTATATTTGAGTAATATAGTTGTATGATATTAAGTTATTTTATAATACCCTTTAGTTAAGAGTTAGTTGGGAGTTGGTTACTTTTCCTCTCAACCTTTGGAAATCTATTTATATGCACTACTTTCTCATTTGAAGGGAGGAGATTTTGGGGCTGAAGCATTGAGGAGAGGATGGCCTTAATTTTCATGGAGATTTTGGAGAGAAAACTTGGAGATGTGAGCGAGAGTTTGTAAGCATATGTCTTTAAGAATTTTTGGTTATCTTTGCTTTTGGGAGAGAGACATTTTTGTGAGAATTTCAGTAGTTGAGAGAGGGATTCTTTGCTGTGGAATTATTTCTTTCTTTCATGGAGATTTCTGAAAGTGGATAGGGTTTGAAGGATGCATCTCAAGTTTGGAATTGTCTTCTCTTTTGTTTCCTTCCTTCTTCAATTCAACCTTCGTAGGACATGAGGTATGGATTGAATATTTTAGTTACTTTATGTGTCTGATAGATTATGAATCTATTTATATATTATAATTATTTATTATATCTTTACTTTTCATTTCTATGGTTATTTTAAATTTTTGAGTTTTTGTTTCTAAGAATTGACATGTGTTTTCCTAGGGTTTTTAGCAACCCATTTTTGGAGATCTATTATTATAATAATTTAAATTGCATCTAGGGTTTTACTAAATTGATTTTCTGAAATTAAAATTCACAGATCTCAAATGGGTATCTCTCTAATTTTATTTTTAGGGTCGAATTAATTCTTTATTTTTGACATTTTGGCAGACTATGCCTGTCCATTCTTGATTCCAAATTTTTTGTCAAATGTATTCATATGCTACAGGCTGATATGATCATATAAAAGTCTGAATTTGATATCAAAGATTCTCCTAAGTCTTATATTTAATTTCCAATTGGTTTGGTCAATTTTAATTATGTTTTGTGAAAATTACAACCGTTTTAGTGAAGGCAGGTCTGAACCCTAACCAGAATTTTTTGTTTTAAACCAGAAGTCATAACTTTCTTTCCCACCGTTGGATCTTCCTAAAAATAAAATTGAGAGTCCATAATTATGTTATATAAATCTCCACCAAAGTGATTTCCTTTATTATTTGTTTTGTGGAAGATATGGTTGACTGTTCTATGATGACTATTCTTTGCATTTAATCCTTGCTTGAAATAATTCAATTTAAGAACATCATTAAGTTTTAAGGTTTCGTATGGTTACCAGAGGCTATTAGAATTTTTTTTTGGTTAATTGGATCTATTTATACTCTGAATATGTTTATAATATCACTTGGATGTCTTCTTATATGTTTGGAACATTCTGAATGTCATATTGGGTTTAGGGTTGTCAAGTGGACTAGGGACAACATATGTTTTCCTAAACTCAATCAAATGTTGTTATGGAATTGATATGAATTCTTGATGATGAATTTATTATGTTCTTATGATTTTTATATGTATGTTAGGGAACCTAAGTACACTAGGTGAGTGGCTCATAGTGAGGGGTCGGGGCCCTAAGTGGCTAGTACCAGGATAACCTACTATGAGTTATTTAATCAAGTGATAACCTAAATAAATGAATTAGGAATGGGAGATTATTGGAATGGGAAATTACACACTAATCAAGATTAATTGTGCCTCGCCCATGCCTTTAGTTCTAGTAAAGACTAAGGATGGGAGTGGGAGAAGGTACCTATGCGTAGGTACGACTGGATGACCTTGTCTGTACGAGAGGCATTCAGTTCTGCATGTGCCTACTTGGGGGCCAGGGCCAAGAGTGGCTAGTACCAGGACAACCCAAGGGGTGAGGGCTATGCGATGACACTCACCTAGCTTGTAGCTTAGAGTCTCTACCAAATTTGATCATGCCTCTGGTAGTCCTTGTGGTCTTCTTGTCTTTTCTTTTGTGTTGTGACTTTGGGTAAATTTTATCATCACTTTAGGAATTTCCCAGTTGTTACCTATTGTATGGGCCTTTGGTTCTATCTCCTAGCTCGGGGGAGTGGGCCTATTGGTTCCACATGGTTGGGTGGTTAATATTTATATCGAGGTATTGATCATGATTCTTTGGATGATCCTAGCACATATTCCTTTCCAAATCTGCAGTTGAAGATTTCTTATTGGATATTTTAATATGTTGAGATGTACTTATGTATCTGTATTCATGTACTTTTAATCTCCTAAAAGGAGTCTTGTAGTATTGATGTAATCTCAATTCAAGGCAATGCTAAGGGAATGGTTAGTTCTAGGTAAAAGAAAGGGAAAAGAATGTGGAATATTGGACATGTACTAGCATTAAAAGAAAGTATTTATGTTATTTCTCCTATCCTCTTATGTTGTCCATATGTAAAGGAAATAATCTTAAATATAGTTATATATAATGATGTATCACAAAAATAATGTATTCTCTCTTGATGAAAAGATGCAAGGAAATTATTGAGAAATGATAGGTTAGTGATTGGAATTATTAACAATGAATGGTTATGAAACAATGCAATCAAATAGTAACTTGATTATAATGTTAATACTTGGTTCATGTTAATGAAATACCTAGGATAATGCCTACCTTAATGAATATTAATCTCTTACCTAAATTATTAGAGAAAAGTGATATAAAGGATAGTAGATGTAGATGAAATCAATATGAATTTATGGAATGAGTTGATAAAAGGAATAATGATGTTGGATGATTAACCTATGTTTAATAAAAGAAATAAGTTAGGGACATTTAACTTGGTGCATTAAAATGAATGTAGATCTTTTAAGCTCATGATTCCGTGAATATCTTATGCATGTAAATGGTTTATATGATGTTGCTTTAGTAGCGACGTTAGGGAACCCGGGAGGACTTAAGTTGTATAAATCTTACATTCAAGTAGTAGAAAATTATTTCTTCTTTTAGAAATATGAAGTGTAATGATGAATATTATTCTAGTTAAAATAAATAAATAAAATTTAAAAAATTCACTACTTGCATTTTATAGAGGTTTTATGTCTTGTCCTCTTGGGTTGCCTGGCAGGGCGTTACAAAGGAGACATGGTATGTAAACTAAAGAAAGCATTGTATGGACTAAAGCAAGCACCTAGAACATGGTATGCAAGATTGGATAAGTATTTGTTAAAATTAGGATTTACAAAAGGAACAACTAATAGTAACTTGTACACATAAGAAATTGAGAATAGATTGTTAGTGATAGTTATTTTTTTTTATGACATTATTTTTGGCGGAGAAGATGAAGATAGTGATAAATTTGCTGATGAAATGAAGATAGAATTTGAAATGAGTATGATTGGAGAAATGAAGTACTTTTTGGGATTACAAATAACACAAAACAAAGATGGTATCTTTATAAATCAGACAAAATACTTGAATGATTTGTTGAAAAGATTTGGTATGGAAGATTGTAAACCAGTTGGAACACCTATGGTTACAGGACATAAACTATCTAGCAAAGATGAGACACTAGTAGTTGAGAAAAAGAAATACAGATCTATGATTGGTGGATTGCAGTACTTAACACACACTAGACCTGATATAGCACATTTAGTTGGAATTGTACCAAGATTTCAAGCTAAACCTAGAGAGTCACATTATGCAACAGTAAAAAGGATATTGAGATATTTAAGAGGAAAAATGGACTATGGATTATGGTATGAAAATTCTAATGATTTTACCCTATGTGCATATACTGATGCTGATTGGGGAGACAATGTTGATGATAAGAAAAGCACCAGTGGTGGAGCCTTTTTTCTTGGAGGAAGATTAGTTTCTTGGCTGAGCAAGAAGCAGAATTGTATTTCATAGAGTACAGTAGAAGCAGAGTATGTAGCAGCAGCAAACAATTGTAATCAGATAATTTGGATGAAGCAAATGTTGAAGGATATTGGAATTAAGTTTGATGAGCCTATTGTCATACATTGTGACAATACCAGTACAGTTAGTATGTCTAAGAATCCTGTATTGCATTCTAAGACTAAGCATATAGAGATCAAGTATCATGTTGTAAGAGAGAAAGTTGTAGATAAAGAATTCATATTGGAGTACATTAGTACAAAGGAGCAGATAGCAAACATATTTACTAAGCCCTTCCCGAAGGATACATTTGAGTATCTAAGAGGTATGCTTGGGGTTATGCCCCAACCTACTCTTGAGTAAAGATGCAGATGGTTGCATCCGTCTAGTGGTTTATGCACCTATCTTTCTTCTGGATTGGATGTTGGTACTTCCTCTATGGGGGAGTATGTGTATCTAAGCTAAGTCATGAGGACTCTTGTGAATGTATTTTCTAAAAATAGTGTCTTTTGACATTGAGCTATTATTTGACATAGTGATGGAATATTTTTCATTGATGTCAATGGGGGAGAGAATAATGAAAAACATTGAGGAACTGAAAAACATTGAGGAACTACATTTGTTGGAGAGATTGAATAGGAAAATGAAGCAAGATTTGATTGATGAAGAGCAGCAGAGAAGTTGAGCAGCAGTGATTGGATTTTTGAAACATTGGATGTTTTTCATCTGTGTTTCCATCAATGAAAATGGGGGAGATTGTTAGGAATGAATTCTTGATTATTGATATTCATTTTGTAGCAGTGGTTGTTGCATTCATGACTATGATTGTCATTGATGTCAACACGGTGATATTCTGAAGTTTAGCAGAGTAGCAGGCATAGTTTTGTTTTGCGCACATGGGATATTGCATTTGGGATTATGCATAGTTGATGGTATGTTCTTTGGTGTGTTATTAACCTATGGTTAATAGCACAAAAATAAATTCATTCATTCATGAAAGTTATAAGCATTTTGGTGGAAACAGTTTTTTGGCAGTGTTCCTGAGTAGTGGTCTTTGGTAATCGGAGGATATCTCCTAATCGGGATGGAATCTAATTTTGTAAAATTAAAGGGAATTTTTTCACACATTGGTAGTGATGTGGTTCACTGCACAAACTTTGAGGTGACACATGTGAAGAGTTATTACATTTGGAAGATGACAGTTTTATGTAATTTTGTATGTAGCGTGTTGAAATTATTATTTTGTATTTGCATGCCGACTCATTTGTAATTATTTGAGTGTGGTATAAAGGAAGGAATATTTTCCTTCATTTTAATGTGTGAGTGTATGAAAAATAATGAGAGAGTAAGTGTTGAGATGAGAATGTATGCATGAAGTGAAGAAAAGAGCTAATTCAGTTGTGAAGGAAGACTTGCAAAGTTCAGAGATCAGGATTTGTGATCTTGTGTAGCAGAGAGTGTAGTTTTGGCACAGTGTGAAGGAGGTAACATATTTCATATTATTCTATTGAATAATCCAAAGATCTATTGGACAATGAGTTCAGAGATCTTGCCTTGAAGCTATTTGGGCAGTGGGTCCTTCTGTCTTCCATAACTCTTAACTGGGTTAGAATCTTTTAATAGGGATTCAAAATCTCCTAACAGGGATTCATATGTACTGAATGTATTTCATAAGACTCCTAATAGGGTCCATCCTATAACAAGGAACTTTCATATTATTTCATCATTTTGTGGGCATCATTCCCACCGGGGTTTACTCTTTGATCAAGGTGTTCCCTAGTCAACATATCTTGTGTTATTGTGTCATTGTGTATGATTATCTTTCTATGGTTGGTTACTAAATTGATTATATGGTTTAAAGTTAATGAAGTTGATATTGAAGTTGATAAATGGTTTAATTATTAGATAAAATAATTCACGCCCCCCCCACTCTCAGTTATCTTGGGGATCTTTACTTTCTAACAAGCCAACGTCCCGTAGAGACCCATTGTGGATACTATTGTCTCCCCGACTTACAAGTTGGCTGCCTTCCTCACCAAATTACTTTCCCCTCTTGTTGGAAATTCAGACTTCTTTGTCAAAAACTCAAACCATTTTGTCTAATTCATTAAGGAAACCAGATGTGACAATAATGACATCCTCATTAGCTTTGATGTTGTCTCCCTCTTCACCAAGGTTCCCATTCACGAGTCCATAGAGATTGTCAAATGTAAGGTTAATGTTGAAGTTTCCTCTCTAGTGGAGTTATGCTTGTGGTCCACCTTCTTCACCTTCCTTGGTATCATTTATGAATAGGTTGATGGTGTGGCCATGGGTTCCCCACTTTCACCAGTGGTCACTAACTTATATATGGAAGAGTTTGAGGAAATCGCTCTTCAGTCTTTCCCCCTTAAGCCTAAGTGGTGGAAACGATATGTAGATGATACCAATGTCTATTGGCCTCATGGTCTATACAGGTTAGAAGAGTTTCATGCTCACCTCAACAATTTAGTTCCATGCATATCTTTCACCAAGGAGATCGAGTCCAACAACCACTTACCTTTCCTTGATGTCTCTATCCTCAAAAAACTAGATTGCTCCCTAGGTCATCAAGTTTTTCACAAAGCCACCCACAAAGACCTTTATCTTCATGCTTCCTCTCACCACCACCCCAACCAAAAGGTTGGTATCCTTAAAACCCTCACTTTAAGAGCCTACCAGATTTGTGGCAAGGATAATTTAGACCAAGAGCTCACATATCTCCGTCAAGTTTTTAAGTGGAATGGGTATACAGAAAAAAAAAATCTCCAAAGCTTTCCACTTGGCCCATTCATTCTTTCTTTCCTCCTCCAACCCTCTTCCCTCTCCCCCTACGACTTCTCCATTCATTTCCATTCCCTATGTAGCAGGTATATCCCACAAAATCTCCAAGATTTTGGGTAAAAAAGGTGTGTAGGCGGCCTTCAAGCCATTATCCACCTTAAGGAATTGTGTTCCCCCCACTAAAGACTCTAGAGACATCTTAACAGAGTCAGGGGTCTATAAGATCACATGTTCCTATGGTACTCCTTACATAGGGGAAACTGGTTGTTCTTTCCATGCCAGGATCAAAGAGCATGCTATTGATATCAGGCACGAGTGTGTTCTGAAGTCTGTGTTAGCCGAGAATTCCTCTGCCACTAAACACCACATTTTTTTAGAGGATACTCAAGTTTTTTTCAAGGAGGACAACTTCTTCAAAAGGAAGCTTAAGGAAGCCATCAAAATCAACATGAACCACCCCTAAAACCTCAATCAAGTTGATGGTTGGAGCTTAAGCACTTCGTGGCATCCTTTGTTATCTTCCCTCAAAAATCTCCCTCATCTCGACCCTCCTTCCTAGTCTTGTCATTTGTTTCCTTTCTAGTTGTTTCCCCCCTGCTCCCCCCCCCTTGGTTTCCCTCATTTCCCTCTTCCCTGTCCTACTTGGGGTTCTCCCGTTGCCTTTTATTAGTCTACCTCCCCTTCCCCCCCCCCTCCCTCACCCTCCTACCCATGCCCCCCCAATGGGTGGTGCCTTTGGCCTTCCCCCTCCCCCTCTTGTTGTTCTTTGGCTCTGCGCTCAGACTTATTCTTTTCTTGTTTGACTGGTGTTTTCTTCTCTCTTTTTCGTTGGCGTCCTCACATGCTTTCTTATTGTTTGTAGGTTTGTTTATAGTTTCTTTGTTATTATTTGGTGTCATTTTATATTCTTTGGCTTCTTGGTGTTTTCTCTTGTTGATTTTTTGGATGCCCTCTCTTATTTTTCCATCTTGTTGCTTGCTTCTCTTCCCCTTATTTCTCCTTGCTTTTGTTAGCTCCTTTTCATATATATATATATATATATATATATATATATATATATATATATATATATATATATATATATAGATATATATATATATATATATAGGTAGTTAGTTGCTTTCCCCCTTAATCCCTTGGTTTCTTTCCCTTGTGGTATCTTTCTTTTGTTAGTATTAAGATGTTCTTACCCTTATTAGGGTTTTCATCTTAGTAACACAGGTGTTATTTATTTATAGATAGGTATTAGCTTTTCTCCCCCTTTATTCCTTGGTATCTTCCCCTATAGGTTTCTTTTATTTAGGTATTTTCCTTGGTTTCTTTTTTATAGGTATTTAGATATTCTTACCCTTATTTGGGTTAGCCTCTTAGTAGCTCATAGGTTATTTATTTTTATATTCTTTAGCTCTTGAAGTAATTTTTTGCCTCTTGAGTTTTCTTATTTCCTTATTTTTTCATGCTTGTGACTTCTTTGTATTGCCCTTCTCATGCTTTATCTTTTCGTTGTTGGATTTTAGTTTTCTCGTTCTTGAATTTGAGGGGGGCCGATCGTGAACCTTCATGGAATGGAGTCTCCGGCCTCTAGAAAAGCTATATATGTGTCGCGCAAAAAGTGGCAAAGGCGGTGAGAAGTACGATACGGTAGCTGCTTCCTCAACAATAGAATAGCCAGGACAGCAGCAGCGCAGACACACCAGTAGATAGTGTTCCACCCACCAGGGTAGGTCCACCAGAGAGAGCTCCAACTATTCTTGAAGTGACCCATTCATGATGGTTCTCCAGGCTCCGTCCTTCCTTCTAGTCAGTCCTACACATAAACTGGATCCCCATCATGAACGGGTCACCCAATTCTTCTTAGTTTCCCACGCGCAAGAAGGCAATTTGCGGGTGTTGACCGCTGAGGCCGCCCTCTAGTGGACTAGAGTGACGGGAAGGGGGGAATGGGCTTCAGGTGGGCCTGCCCCCCTTCATTCAATTGAGGAAGGTCCCCATAGAAGCCTAGTCCAACGGCACCCCCTATATTATAAAGGGCGCTACCCCGAGCCCAATGGGACTTATTCTAAAGCGAGGTGGTAAGGCTAGTGTGGTAATGTTGGTTATTGGCCCCGCCTATTATAAAGGGAAAGAATGAGATTGCAAACAAACCATGGGCCACATTTATCTCAACTAATCCTTGGATCCATCCGAGTTCCCAAATGTTTACATAAGACTGGGCACGCTCATGCTGACCCCATTTGCCCTTTGGGCTTGGCTCTCCCCCCGAAGGATGACCCCCCTGACCTGGCCCGGCCATCCCAGGAATAAAGTCACTCCCTAGATCTCAAGATAGGCACGCCAACATAAGTTATCACCGCTGTCCACGTGCAATTGCCAGCCGAGCCAAGTGCCCTATATAGTGATACCTATCTCAGTAGATCCCATATTGAAGGCCGTTGCCAGGCGCACCTTTCTTTCGGTGTGATAAATCTACGTCCTGTGCATTATCATGCATGGTTTATTCAACACGGCCGTAGGGGCACCTAGGGGCCTGCCACTGGGTGGTGCATTGGGAATAGTTGTTGCATTAGATGGGCTACTTTCACCCCGGGGAGGAAAGGTTGGGGCTAGGCTGATCCCCCTCTCTATAATGGGGCGACGGACAGAACAAAAGACATGCTGATCACCCGGATCAGTTGCTACCAGATCAATTCACTGGCATCCATTCATAACCAAATCGGTACTGCTAAAGAGGCTAGGTTCCTAGGAACGCAACTCCTATAGGATGCTTATTACTGCCCATGGAGCCGAGGATACAGAGACGGAGGGCTATCCCATCCAAGTTAAGTCTCCATTGAGGGCATTACTTCTCAACTGAGGGGATTACAGTTCAACTGGGGCAGAAATTATGGCTAAAATAGTGTTACTACGCCGAGAAATAATAAGCTTCATGGTCCTTGTAGGCCGGCCTGCCACTTCAAAGTTTCTCCCACTATGCATGGTTTGACTTCTCTTTTTGTCTTGTTTTCTTTTCTTTTTTCTTTTAAGGTCTATCCTTTTGCTCCCTTCCCCTCTTGTTGTCTTTATTTTCTCCTTTTTATTTCTTGATTTTATCTCCTGGCTTTTGGTGTTTTCTCTCTCATATAATATATATATATATATATATATATATATATATATTAATGACCGTTGTTCGTTCATATATTTATATCGACTTATATTCATGGTTATTTTTCTTATATATATGCATATACTCTTCTACGTATTTATACTCTGGTACACTTATTGTTACTAGCATGTATTTGTTTACCAGCATATATATATATATATATATATATATATATATATATATATATATATATATATATATATATATATATATATATATATATATATATATATATATATATATATATATATATATATATATATATATATATATATATATATATATATATATATATATAGATATATATATATATATCTATATATATATGTATATATGTATATATATATGTATATATGTATATATATATATATATATATATATATATATATATATACATATATACATATATACATATATATATATAGATAGATATATATATAGATATATATATATATATATATGTATATATATATATATATATATGTATATATATATATATATATATATATATATGTATATATGTATATATATATGTGTATGTATATATATATATATATATATATGTATGTATATATATATATATATATATATATATATATACATATATATATATAATATATATATATATATATATATTTATTAATATATACAAGTTTATACATACTTGTATTTATACACTTAGTTATTCTTTACATTTCTATTTATTTTCTTCTTTTTTATTCCTTTTTCATTTGATTTGTCTCCTTTGTTAGATTCTCTTTCATGTTTCCTGGTTTGGGTTGGTTCTTCATACCTTTTGGTTTTCCTTTTTCACATATTATTTATTTTAATTGACTTGTTCTTTTGTGTTTAGCCTTCTCATGCATTTTTTATATTTTATTTGTGTACCTCCCTTTTCTCTCTCCTCTTCCCTTCTCCCCCCCCCCTTTTTATTACCTTCTAGAGCTGCAATCTTACATCTTTTGTTCTTTCTCTCTGGCATCCTGATGATGGATCATGTAGTATGATCCGAAACATTGATGGTAAAAAAACTCTACACAATCGAATCCAGAAATTGGTTAGCGGTAATAGTTAGTTATTAATTATTTGGCTTAGTTTAGAATACACAAATACAAACCTCACAAATGCCTAGATGTGGTCTAGCATCAATATCTAACTATTCCAAATGCATTGAAATGTAAGACAATGACAAAATGAATCCAAAAGCACTCTAAAAACTCAAGGAAATTGCATTTGAAAGAAGTTTATTTATCAAAAACTCAGTATAGTCCGTACACAAGGCCTCTTCTGTCATACAATGAAACTTTTGCATATTTAATGGACTCCTAGAAACTACCCCAACCAATCCCAATTGGTTGGATGGATTAGTTTGCACTAAAACATAACAAAATCCAATTCCTTCCATTTTCTAATAATTGTTGCATTTCAAATTTTTAAATTTGCAACATTACAAATTTGCAGTTTTTGAAACTTTTAAAGATAATGAAGACTTAAGACTTTGAAATGTGACCCAAATGAACTTATTAAGAATTATTAAAATCAAATCTAAACTATTATAAACTTGTAACACCAAATACCATCCTAGGCTCTTATTTTGGTCCTAAGGCCTATTAGGCCTTTTAAGACTTATTACATATTTGTCATTTGCATTGCATGGAATGACCTTATGGGCCATTATAGGTGCCAATACATTCCAATTGATGTCTTTAGATGTCATTAGGTGCATGGTTGTCATTATGGACTTCTGGTAGTCTTTGGATGTTCTAGGTGCCCGTGCACCATGTTCACCACCTTTGAAAGGATTCTTGTCCCAAGAATCAGTCCTGGTATTAGATGTTTGAGTCTGAACCTATACTTTAGGAATATGGTTCCTTGATAGTTGGTTCTTTCTACACACTAGACGTCCACATCTAAACATGGTTGTTTACTAGCTACCCTTGAATTGGACACTTGGCTATACCTATTTGAACATAGTTCAAATCCAAAAGTCTTCATTTCTAGGACTGTATAGCATTGTCCTATTCAATCCTTTGTCCTTTTCTTCCCAAACCTGATTTTTCCTTCCTCCTCTTCCCCTCATTGAAGAACCTCCTCTATTGCTTCTATTCTATCCAAAAGCTCTTCTTCTTTCATACTTCCATCATACATAGGGATATCTCCCCTCATCTTATGTTTCTCATTCGTCATAGCCTTGAATATCCTAATTCTCCTATTCTCTTCAAGATCTATTTGGGAGAAGAGTGGGAGAAGACAATCTAAGATTTTGAAGACCTAGAATCCCTTGTTGAACCCTTGAAGTTGAATTATCCTTTAAAGAGCATTCCAAGGTGGTGGTTTGAAGTTGAATGAATCCTAGATTGTAGATGAAGTGTGGAGAAAATTTTTGCTAACATCGGAGGGACATAAAAAAAGATGATCATCAATGTAGATTTGGATGCAAGGTACATTGTGGAGCCATGCATATTCAAGGCACATTGTAAGTGCAGAAACAAAGTTTGTAAAGTTATAATTTCAAATGGTGTGTTTTCAAATTTTGTTTCCATTGAGATGGTTCAAAAGTTTTATTTTCCAAGGATACTACATGAGAGGCCATATAGGGCACATGGGATTAATGTGGAAGACCAAGTTGAGGTGACAGAGCAAGCACAAGTGCACTTTAGCATTGGGCCATATGAGGACAGCCTATGGTGTGACATCATTCCCATAGTGGATTTTCATTTGATCCTTGGGAGAGCATGGTAAATAAGTAAATGTACCCTCCATGATGGAGCAAAGAAAATTTACACATTCTTGGATAGAGGAAGGAGAGTTGTGTTGCAGCCCTTGAAAGATGAAGAAGTGTCATGGGCATTGACAAGGAGTGTTGGTATTTTGGATTGGAATTTACTCTTGCGGAGCGAAGGGAATACAACAGACAAAAGGATAGAAGAAAATATTGGTGAGAATGCTAATGACAACATTGAAAAATTAGTAGAACACCATATAAAGTGTTTTCGAATAGAGATGCATGTGAAGATGAATAGAGAGAAGTCAGAGTATGAGGATAATCATGAAGATGACAGGATTGAGAAGACAATGAGGATGTGTGGGCCACAAAAGGAAATGCTCAAGAAGTTGAGATATCAGTGATAGAGAAGGGAATTTTAGAGGTTGTTGATGAACTGGATGAGTGCATGGATGAAGGAATCCAAGTTGGGACAGTCAAGTGTCCATTAAAATTTTCTATTGAAAAGATAGAAGACAGGGTTGTGAAGAAATCCATAGATGACATGTTTGCATGCCAAGGAGGATGGCATTGGAATGAGAAGTTGAAAAAGGTCTCAAAGGTAATAGGAACCTTAGAGAGTGAAGAGTCAAATCTCTTGAAGACAACATTGCATCAAGAAGCCACAAGTTAACATAAGAAGATGAGGAAGAGGGTTGTGTGGCCTATTAAAAGGCTTATGGCATAGAAGAAACTATTGAATGGAAGACTCACTGAGAGAGTTCAAGGAGTTGCTGATGAGGAGAGTGTACAAGTTTCTGAGAGTTGTATAGAAACCAGTGGTCAAGAAAACCTTGTTTATTTTTGTTTCTAACACTTTTATGATAGGTTTTCTGGAGTTTGATAGTGTTCACCATGCAAGTGCTATTTTTTTCACACATCTATGGGAATATAGACATGAAGGCTAACATATTTAATGCTTTGCATGAGCACATAATGTTTGATTTTAGGGGCATAGAACACATGAACATGGAATACTCTTTTGTTGCGGGTCCTCAACAAGAAGTGGACAGAGATTGGAGGAAATGAAAGAAACTCCCAATCCAAGGGACTTGGATTGATTTGATCCTAATTGGGAGTATGGTGCAAGGCACCCTGACTAAGTCATGAAAAGGGGTCACTTAAGTGGCTCTTGAAGAATGATCATAAAGATTATAGGATCTAAAAGATCAAAACATGAATATATCAATGTAATTGGACTTATGGTCCATTTTGTGAATTTGATGGAATATCATGTAATAAGCCTAAATATATAAAGGCATGAGTTGATGTAATAGGAGTTAGATAGTAGAGGATCTTCAGGATCTATTTGTTCCTCTTCTTCCTCTCCTTCCCCTTCCTTATGGGTTTCTTCCTCTTCATCACTATCAACACCTTCATCTTTTTATCTTCTTTGATGGGATTTCAATGCTTCAAGCCTAGCCAAAAGTGTAGTGTAAGATTCTGCAACCTTGTGTTCTTCTCCTTCAACTCCTAGATCTCCCTCGTAGTACCTGCATTCCTTGGAGACATTTTCACAAACAATAGTCAAACTTCTTTAACAAAGTATTCCTCTATCCCTCTAAGGCACCATTTGTTTTAGATAATTTAATTTTAACTTTGGTTGTGTTAACAGAACTATGTTGACTTTATTTTTTAGTTGTTTAACATGAGAGTTTGTAGATTAATAGGAGTTCATAGATACTAGTGTGCCATAGTTTCCCATCTATAACTACTGAGATGCACATAACTCATGTACCTCATGCTAGTGTTCTTAGATACCTTGTATACACTATTTTTTATTAGAATAGACATTATCCAAATAGTGAGTATTTATATAAAGTGCTCTAACACATAGGCAGTCCTCCTTTTACATCAATTAATAACAGTGACAACCCTCACAGGTGGTTGGATAATGTCTAGTCTAATCCAAGCACACTAGCATGAGGTACATGAGTTATGTTCATCTCACTAGATATAGATGGGCATTAATGATCAATTTAATGATATGTTACCATTAAAATATGAGCTCCTATTAATCTACAAACTCTTTTGTCTAACAATATCAAGTAACGAGTCATTCCATTCAAGATAGACCATGTCTGACAATATCAACCCTGAACAAAAAAAAGGAGTATGCAGAATTTAGTGATTGTATCTTCCATTAGAGCCACTTCATATGCATAGGTGATGAACATGCATATTTTCTTGAGCGCTATTGGGAGCTTACCTAGAAAAATATGTACTATTGTGAAAATCACCACAAATCTATTTGCTACCGGGTCTAGCTCTCAATATTGCTTGGTCAAATATGCATGTTTTTTACCTATGCATATACCTTCTATGATCAACTCTTATATGCACAAGTGATGAACATTCAAATTTTCCTAAGAAGTACTTTGAGTAGTCCTCCAACACATTTACTATTGTGAAAATCATTACACGTCCATTTTTTGGAGGAAATCTCATAGTACACATGTTTGGAGGTCTAAAGGAAACAAGAGAATTTGGAGAGTCACGAGTCTTAAGATTGTACTTAATATAGCCAAGCTTCAATCAATGGTACATTCAAACATGAAACAAACCATTCTTAAACCAAATTAAACTAGTAAACCAAAGGACATACTGATTATAAGTAAACTAGTAAACCAAAGGACATGTTGATTAACAGAACTATGTTGACTTTATTTTGTAGTTGTTTAACATGAGAGTTTGTAGATTAATAGGAGTGTGCCATAGTTTCCCATCTATAACTAGTGAGATGCACATAGCTCATGTAACTCCTCTTACTAGCTGTTACCTTAGAAAAATGAGCAAGAAACCAAAAAAGAAATGATTAGCAAAAAATGTTAATTACAATTATTTCTTTTTTGGTTTCTTGATCATTTTTCTAAGATAACAGTTAAGCGGAGCATCAATATTCTTGTCATTCCCCTTCTCTCTCTCTCTCTCTCTCTCTCTCTCTCTCTCTCTCTCTCTCTCTCTCTCTTACTAGTCCTTTGGCATGTATTAAATAGAATCAAATTTTCAGCATATTATTATCATTCTATTTCTTTGTTGTAAACATGCCATTGGTTCAGTTTTGTAATTTGTTTTTGTGTTAAATGCATTTAAAATAAAGGTCTAATTTTGTAGACTACTAATGTAGAGCCCTCTACTATCACCTTAAATAGGCCAACTCAACTTGAGGATTCAACAAGAAACTTAAATGGAATACACCAAGAAGTACCAAATGATTAATGCTCAATTGTTGTAATGGCAAAGCAATATCAAAACCGTCCATTTCTAGAACTTGATTTTTCTATAGTCCTAATGATTTTTCATATTTCTTGAACATTTTTTACATACTTAAATGGAATACACAATACCAAATGATGAATGCTCAATTGTTGTAATGGAAAAGAAATATTAGAACCATCCATTTCTAGAACTTGATTTTTCTATAGTCCTCTTATTTCTTGAGCATTTTTGACATACTTAAATGGAATACACAATACCAAATGATGAATGCTCAATTGTTGTAATGGAAAAGCATCAGAACCATCCATTTCTAAAATTTGATTTTGTATAGTCTTAATTATTTTACTATAATCCTAATGATTTTTAAAATTGTTGACAAAGAGTGTTTCTTTTTTTATTATAGTATAAATGATTTTTCTATAGTCGTAATCATTTTTCTTATTTCTTATCTTTTGTCCCTTTTTGATTTCCTATGTCTGTGCTTTGTGACAAGATTTTGTCACCTTCTTTTCATGGTATATTTCATTCACTTTATGTGGAATACTATTTTGTTCACTATTTTATTTCAGCTTGATATTTCTTTCATTTTTCATATACACAGAGACTACACATGTTGATAAAAAAATGAGCTATTTGATTTAGGTTTACTTTTCATTATTTTAAATGGTTAATATTTCTGATGGTACTCCTTGGTGTATTCCATATAAAAATAATCATATAAAAATAATAAATGTAGTAACGATGGTGCGGTGCATTATTGATATAGGCTTGATGGCTCTTGTCAATGTGCCAAACTGTCAATGTGGTGGTGGGAAGTGTGTGTTGAAGACTTCACAAACACATAGCAACCCTGGATGATAATTTTGGTGCTGCCCAAATAGAAAAAAGGTTGCTAATGTGTATATATTTAATGTTTCTAATGTAAATACTATTCATTATATTATAAAAACTAATGTGGATTGGGCATCACATGGAATAATGGTTGCAAATACTTTAGTTGGGTCGATGACAACTCATCTTCATCTATATGCTCATCTCCACTTATCCGCAATGAAGGATTTGAGTGCAAAATATGTCAGGCTAGGGCAAATTCTGAAATTATATTTTTACGATGCCTTCTCTATATTGTAATCACATATCTTTGTTGCAACCATATGTAGAGATGAACTAAGGAATTAGTTAGTTTAGTATTTTCATATTGTAACTAATATTTTAATATGGATATGACATAACTTCTCTTTGCCTCAAGTACGCATATATATGGTTTACATATTTTTTTAGAATAATTCTTCATGTTTATGGCTCAGGTGAGCCCCAATCTACTATCAATCACATGATTTAATGTAGAGTGTTTTCTTGGTTATTCCATTTGTTCCTTGACCTTTGAAGGCCATTTGGTAATTTGAGCTACACCTAAGGATCCATCAGTAGTTGTGGAAAATAGGATTCATGTTGTAATGCTTAAGCTGTGAGATGGGAAAGAGAGGCAAGAAGAGTGGAAAGAAGATGATATTCATGAGATCATTGGATGGACACAATGTTACAGACTTTATTGATCCAGATATCTTGTAGAGGCTTGAAAAACTAGAGAGGGAAGAAGAGCTTTGGATGGCAGCTAAGGGTGACGAGGATGATGAGATTAGGGAAGATGAGATGGGCTTGCCAACATCTGTTGAATACAAGGTATCAGAATGATAGGCTATAAGTATCATAATATAAACTATTGTTAAAGGAAGAAACGCATATGTATCATCATTTAATACAAAATATAAAAGTATCCCATAGACACATAGTTTCTATTATAACAACCATCCTCTAATCCCATGGTGTACTAGTCTCAAGGTAAGAACAATTTACTTAAGCCATCATATAAGTATCATCCTAAAGTTTAAATAGACATTGATTATGGATTGACTATCATTTTCAAGCTTGAGTGAGGCTTCATACCATGCATCATTTGTAGATTTGTACGCAATGCTAATTTAGGCTGGAGGTAAACTACATGTGTCATGTAAACAACATGGTTGAATGAAATCTCTTTTGTGCATTTTCAAGAGTTTTTCCACCAATACAAGCGTAAATAACACATTTAACGTAATCTACAAACACTATGTGGTATGAAGTCTCACTGAAGTTTGAAGTTTGTCAGTACGAGCATCCTTCCTTTATTTCAGTGAGGGATTGGAATGAGTTCATTTTGAATGCAAAGGAGAAAGAGGATACTCAAAGAGGAATTACACTAGCAAATGAGAGAATAAGGTATGCGATAGTATTAACTACTAGTAGAATGTAATAATGCACTAATTAGTGATCTTTATATCTATATCATGTAACATATTTCAAACTTTTCATAGGTTACAGGACACATCAAAGGAAACAAAGGCCAGACTGAAAAATATTTCACAATAGCTGACAAACATAATTGTAGATAGCATGGTCATAATTTTTTAGAGACAACGTAATTGAGTTGTATACCTAGACAATGTAAAGAAACTTTCGCTCCTCCGATTCCAAGTTGACACTGCGGAATCCAAAGACCATAGATAAGAAATGAATTTAGAAAGCGGAGGAGGGCCATAATAACCAAAATAATACAGGACAAACCTCAAGTTAAATGAGGCAACTACAAACATTTTAATACATTTTTATTATTAAATAATGAAATTTGCATATACTAGTTTTCTAAGCCCCCTCTATGAAAATATCATTATTTAACAATAAAATTCTATTAGAATGTTTGCAGTTGCCTCATTTAACTTGAGGTTTGTCGTATATTATTTTTTTCATTATGGCCCTCCTTTGCTCTCTAAATTTATTCCTTATCTATGGTCTTGGGATCCTGCAGTGTCAACTTGGAATCAGAGGAGCAGAAGTTGCTCTTCATCATCTAGGTATACCACTCAATTACATTGTCTCCAAAAAAAATGTGTCCATGATGCCTACAATTATGTTTCTTAGTTATTGTGTCCCAGGACCCCTTATGACCCTTTACGACCATTTACGACCTCTAAGAATACATCTTAGAGGTCTTAAAATGTCGTAAATGGTCATAAGAGGCTTCTAGGAGGGGCTAGATGAGCTTCCACCTTCATGTGGTTGGCCCTGTTAAGTAGAGAATGTTAATTAAACTATTCTTGAAATAAAGAGAAGATCAATAATTTAAGGTCTTAGTCCATAGACAAATTAAATTAGACTTACTAAGCATCTTATTGTAGTTTGTATTAAGATTGATTTGCAACCACTAGAGACTACTCTATAATCTTGAAGAAGCGGTGTATTTTGGCAAATGAAGAGTGGAAAGAAGATGATATTCCTAAGATCATGGATGGACACAATGTTGCAGACTTTACTGATCTAGATATCTTGCAGAGGCTTGAAGAACTGGAGAGGGAAGAAGGGCTTAGGATGGTAGCTAAGGGTGACGAGGATTTCACAATAGATGACAAACATAATTGTAGGCATCATGGTCACATTTTTTTGGAGACAACATAATTGAGTTGTATACCCAGACGGAGTGCAACTTCTGCACCTCCTATTCCAAGTTGACACTGTGGGATGGAGAACAACTTGGAACTAGACATGAAGAAGTTGCTCTCCATCATCTAGATATACCACTCAATTACGTTGTCTCCAAAAAAATGTGACCATGATGCCTACAATAATGTTTCTTAGTTGTTGTGTCCCAGGACCCCTTATGACCCTTTACAACCATTTACGATCCCTAAGAATACATCTTAGAGGTCCTAAAATGTCGTAAAGGGTCATAAGAGGCTCCTAGGAGGGTCAGATGAGCTTCCACCTTCATGTGGTTGGCCCTGTTAAGTAGAGAATGTTAAACTATTCTTGAAACAAAGAGAAGCTCAATAATTTAAGGTCTCAGTACAAGCACTAGAATTGAGTTTTTTGGCACGGGCTGGGAAATTTTTGTATATCAACATGTGATAGAGTTTGGGAAAAAAAATCTATTGCATGTTGATATACAAAAATTTCCCAGTCAAGCCGAAAAACTCAATTCTAGTGCTTGTACTACATGACTGGTGCCAAGACAGGGCTCTCCCAATCAATGACTATCACCCATTGGAAACAAGCAATAGAATGAGTGTGGACACCTGAAGATAAATATCAGATAGGGGAAAAGAACCTGCAACAACAGAGGCAATAGTTGTAGATACAGATGAGGATATCCCAAATCCCTAATATAATAAATATGGTGAAGAAAAAGAGTAATGTAGAAATTATTACTATTTGGGAAGATGCAAATCCAACCGAGGACATACTGAAGAGGACATGTGAATTGACGGCACAAGCACGTCATTTTGAAGAAAGTAGTAATGAATCTTTAGTTATAACAAAAGTTCAATATAGGTTTATATTTTATACTCTTTTATGTCATGAACTAAAATATGTATTTGTTCTTGTTACAAGATTTTTTGCTTGCGCAATTACCTGGTCATGGATATCATGGTGAGGCCGGTAGTAGCATCATGCAAAATAGTAATAATTTATGCATTGACTCTTTTTAGTTTTTTCTTCACCGTATTTGTTATATTATGGATTTATGGGATATCATCATCTATATCTACAACTATTGCCTCTGTCGTTGCAGGTGCTTTTCCCCTATCCTGAACATCAAATTGTGACAAAAATATTAGTAAAACTATCATAACAACTCCATGAACGTTGTTTTAAGTAATTATTTATGAATTTTGTGTATTTATATTGAATTATATGTCATGTTAATGAATATTGTTATGTTTTAATGGGGAATTTAGATTGATGTTAGGGGGAGCGGGTGTGAGGTCAGATGAGCTTCCAACTTCACATGGTTGGCCTTGTTAAGTAGAGAATATTAAAGTATTCTCGAAACCAAGTGAAGCTCAAACTAACATACCTTCATTATTTAATCAATTTCATTCATTCTAGGTCTTTTCTCATAAGTGCATTTTGAATGTGTCATTGTCAAGAAACTATCAAATAAAAAACTAGAAGGGCCAATAGTCAACTTCTCATTATCATTGTCTAGCATGATTCTGCTTCATTTTGTGTAAGTAATCTCATATTGAATGCATCAACCTCTCTTGGCCTAATGTGGATTATTTCATTGGTTTGTATTTTTTAGTAGGTGAAGTGTTAAATCAGTTCCTATCTTCTACTCTTAATTCGTTCAAACTGCAAGAGGGCCTGACAGATATAGTCAATATAGAATTGACTACTAGTCTGGGCAATTGAACACACTAAGTCTTTGGCTTGAGAGAAAGAGTTGGGTAATGCTTTTTTTGGAGACCTGTGTAATTTTCCTCAGTGGCCTCTCTTTTTTTTAATAGGTTATTTTTATATATATGTAGTGTCCATGTTTTTTTTTAATACAAATTCTTTTTGTGTATATGCTAGTGTTATGGAACTTAAATAAACAATTATAAATGTAATAGATAATGTCTTCGATGAAGGAATTGATGTACCAATGTAAACCAAAATCCATGCTTAATGCCATTTTGTGCAAAATGAGTTTGTCTATTAGCATATCAGATTTTGTTACACCTTTCATGACTGTAATGTTTAAGTTAAGTATTGATGCAATTTTCTAAAGTAGCAAGTTCTATTGTCATTGTTTTTTTCCTAGTGGTTATGAGGAGATCAAGAATTATCAAGGAAAGATATTGAAGTGGAAGGGAAAAGTTTCTAAGAGGTTACAAATATTGAGTCATCAATCAGGTATACTTTTTTTTTATGTAATTGCTACAGAAATGGTTAAGTTTTCCTGAATTTTTAAAATAAGTCATAATTATTCAGTATCATATTCTTAGCTACAAGTTGCAAGTCTTCATACCATAAATTTTAGAGTTCAACTCTTACATGGACAAATTTGTAGGTTATATTGAACCATCTGTTATCTTTTTTGACTCTTTAGTTGTCAAAAAGATTAAATTCACATCCTAGTTGTCGTTGTGTTTGGGACATAAAGCTTTATTTAACTAAATTAATTCTTTCAATATTGAGATCAAAAAATCTACAAATAAAGCCTAGACTGGGGATTGCATAGAAAACTATCATATGAAGAACTACTGAAAACTATCATATGAAGAACTACTAGTGATCTTTATCATATAAAACATTTAGTAGATCTCCATAAAATGGGTGCACATCATCTTGGTGGGGGAAATCATCTTAGAAAATACATCCAAAGTAGTTGTTATGTATGTGGAGCCTAATCAAACTTATCCACGAGGTCAAGGGAAAGAGCCCCTGATGGGGTCAAGGGGCAGCGCCCCTTGCAGGGTCCCCTGAGGGGCAGCGCCCCAGGGTGGGGTCGAGGGGCAGCACCCCTCGACACTAAGAATGACTTAATAATATTGTAATGTGTATTTTTGCCCTAATATTGTAATGTGTATTTTTTCCTATCTATTTTTTCTATTAGTCAGAGTATTTTTGCCCTAATTTCATTATGTCAAAAATACTTGTAAAAAGGGCTTAGGATTTGGAGATTCATTGTAAGACAAATTATTGTAGCCTCTTGTGACGGTATTGAGTTGTAGGTTTTAGATTATAATTGCTGGATAATAATAAAGATATTGAACTCGCTGTTGGTGGACATAGCCCAGGGATTGGGTGAACCATGTTAAACTATGTGTTATTGTGTTCTCTCTTGTTTGTTAATATTTGCATTTTCTTCTTATTATCCTAACAAGTGGTATCAAAGCGAGGTTATTTCATTTGTTCTTTCATCTATTCTCTAAAGCAGATCTCACGAGTTAGTGGGAGAGTCTCTCGGTTAAGTGGGAGAAATGGAAGATGAGGGTAGGCTAAAGGTTGATAAGTTTAATGGGTAGAACTTCCAGTTATGGAAGATGCAAATGGAGGACTATCTCTATCAGAAGGATCTATGGTGGCCATTAGAGGGAATAGCCAAGAAAGAGGCAAAAATTTCTCAAGAAGATTGGGATATTTTGGATAGGAAGGCACTGGGGAGTATTCGTTTATGCTTGGCACAATCAGTGGCATTCAATATTACTAGAGCAATGAAAGCTAAAGATCTGATGGACACCCTAGCGAAGTTGTATGAAAAGCCTTCAGCTTCAAAGAAGGTATTTCTTATGAAGCGTTTATTTAATATGAAAATGGTAGAAGGTGGATCAGTCGCTGATCATTTGAATGAGTTTAATACAGTTAAAAGTCAGTTAATCTCAGTTAAAATTACTTTTGATGATGAGGTTAGGGCTTTCTTGATTTTGTGTTCTTTGCCCGAAAGCTAGAATGGCTTGGTAATGGCTGTTAGTAATTCTATTTCTAGTTCAAATACCCTAAATTTTGATGATTTTGTTGGTGTTATATTGAGTGATGAAATTTGTAGGAAAAGCTCAAGGGCATCCACATCAAGTAGTGTATTGAACACAGAAAGCAGAGGCAAAACAAGAGATAGAGGAAACAACTCTGGAAATCATGGGAAATCAGGAGGAAAATCAAAGGGAAAAAGGTCTGAATCCAAAGGGCTAAATGATTGCTGGTACTGTGGGAAACCAGGTCATAAGAAGAAAGATTGTTGATCTCGAAAGAAAGATCAAGGAGACAAAAATGATGGAAACAAGGAGGCAAATGTGGTAAGTAAAAAATCTGAAGAGGATGCTTTTCTTTTGTCTTTAGAAAATGTTGATGATTCATGGGTGTTAGATTCGGGGGCTTCATTTCATGCTACACCCCATATAAGTTATTTTGTTGATTATGTCCAAGGGGATTTTGGGCTAGTTTATTTGGGAGATAATGAACCCTGTCAAATTGTTGGAAAAGGAAAAATCAAGATTAAGTTGCATAATGGGAATCATTGGCTACTACAAGAGGTAAGACATGTTCCAAGACTGAGTAGAAATTTAATTTCAATAGGGCAACTCGCTGATGAGGGTTGCACAGTTACTTTTAATGATAAAAGTTGGAAGGTTTCAAAAGGTTCCTTAGTAGTAGCAAAAGGTGTGAAAGTAGGCACCTTATATCTTTGTACAGGTCATACTATTCCCTCTACTTTAATTGTTTCAGAGAAAAATGAATGTTTAGGAACAGTTGCTGCAATTGAGTAGATAGAACAAGAGACAGTAGCTAGAGATTATGAAACAGTGGTATGGCATAACAGACTTGGTCACATGAGTGAAAAAGGTATGAAATTACTTCATTCAAAGAAAGTATTACCAGGTCTGAAATGTGTTAATATGGATTTCTATGAAAGTTGTGTGTATGGAAAGCAAAAGAGAGTTAGTTTTGTAAAGAGTGGGAAGGAAAAGAAAGATGAAAAATTAGAGCTTGTGCATATAGATGTATGGGGTCCAGCTCAGGTATCTTCCCTTGGTGTCTCTCAGTATTATGTTACATTCATTGATGATGCAACTAGGAAAGTATGGATATATTTCATTAGACAGAAATCTGATGTATTTGAAACTTTTAAGAAATGGAAAAGCTTGGTTGAAAATGAGACTGGAAAAAGATTAAAATGTCTTAGATCTGATAATGGTGGTGAGTATTGCAGAAAAGAATTTAAAGATTATTGTGCCTCTACTGGTATTTGTAGACAAAAAACTATACCAAGGACTCCACAAGAAAATGGAGTGGTTGAACGCATGAACAGGACAATAATGGAGTATGCAAGGAGTATAAGGTTGCATGCTAGGCTGCCCAAAAATATGTGGGCAGAGGCTGTGAACACTGGTATTTATTTAATCAATAGAGGGCCCTCTACTCCTTTAGAGTGTGGTATTCCAGAGGAAGCATGGAGTGGTAAGAAGGTGAGTTATTCTTTTCTCAAAACCTTTGGTTGTGAAGCTTTTGCACTTATAGATTCTAAAAATAGAACCAAGCTGGAAGCTAAGTCAAAGAAATGTGTATTTTTTGGATATGGCATTGATGAATTTGGTTATAGGCTTTGGGATTTTGAAAATCATAAAATTGTAAGAAGTTGGGATGTCATATTCAATGAGAAAGTGTTGTACAAAGATCTGTTGTAGCAGCATGAAAAGAAATAAAATGATTATGTAGTGCTGGATGATATTCCAAATGCTAATGTTCCAGTAGTTCCTTATGCTCTGCAACAATAGCAACAGCAAATACCACACACCCCAGTGAATGTTAGACGGTCAACAAGGCTAAGTAGATCTCTAGATAGATTTTCACCTTCTTTGTATTCTATCTTATTAACTAATGCTGGTGAACCTGAATGTTATAATGAAGCTATGCAGGTGGATACAAAACTTTAGTGGGAGTCTGCAATGACAGATGAAATGGACTCTTTGCTAAAAAATCAAACATGGGATTTATGTCAGTTACCTGTAGCAAAATGGGCTTTGCAGAATAAATGGGTTTACAAGTTGAAAGAAGAAGATGGAGGTAAGAAAAGATTTAAAGCCAGATTGGTCATAAAAGGATTTTCATAGAAACATGGTATTGATTTTGATGAGATTTTTTCTCCGGTTGTTAAAATGACTTCTATTCATACTATTTTAAGTATTGTGGCTACTGAAGATTTGCATTTAGAGTAGCTTGATGTTAAAACAACCTTTCTTCATGGTGATTTGAATGAAGAAATTTATATGGTACAGCCATAGGGATATGAGGTCAAGGGTAAGGAGAGTTTAGTGTGCAAATTGTAGAAAAGTTTATATGGCCTGAAGCAAGCACCTCGGCAATGATATATTAAATTTGATACTTTTATGCATGAGAATGAATACACTCGATGTAATTCTGACCATTGTGTTTATTTCAAGAGGTTAAATAATGACAGCTACATTATTCTATGTTTATATGTTGATAATATGCTTGTAGCTAGTTCTAACATGGATCATATTAAGGGGTTGAAACAATAGTTAGTAAAATCTTTTGGTATGAAGGATTTGGGGCCAGCCAAGAAAATCCTTGGCATGAAAATTTACAGAGATAGGAAGAACATAAAATTAACTCTATCTTAGGTTGATTATGTTGAGAAGGTGTTGTAGAGATTCTACATGAAGGATGCCAAAGCTGTCACTACATCTTTGCCTGGTCATTTGAAATTGACTAAAGAAATGTGTCCAAAGACACCAGAAGAAGAGGCAAGAATGTCCAAGATACCTTATGCTTCAGCTGTAGGGAGCTTAATGTATGTTATGGTATGTACTAGGCCAGATATTGCACATGCAATGGCAGTCGTTAGCCGGTATATGAGTCACCTTGGGATTGAGCATTGGAATGCAGTCAAATGGATTCTTAGATATTTGAGAGGTACATCCAATAAGTGTTTACACTTTGGGGGCTCTTCTACTACTATTCATGGCTATGTTGAATTAGATTTGGTAGGAGATATTGATACCAGACGGAGTACTATAGGTTATGTATTTATTGTTGGTGGGACAGCAGTGAGTTGGATTTCTCAGTTACAAAAGGTTAATGTGTTATCTACTATAGAGGAAGAGTATGTTGCTACTACAGAGGTAGCCAAGGAGATGATATGGCTTCAATTCTTCATGGAAGAATTAGGACATCCATAGGTAGATAATTATTTGTATTCAGATAGTCAGAGTGCCATTCATCTTGCAAAGAATTCTGCTTTGCACTAAAAAACAAAGCACATCCAGTTGTGATATCATTTCATTCAATCAGTATTGGATGATGGATAGTTAAGGTTAGAGAAGATACATATAGATGATAACCCAGCAGATATGTTTACAAAGGTAGTCACAAGGGAGAAGCTGAATTCTTGTTCAGCTTCGGTTGGTCTTCTAGACTGAACAAAATAAAAGAACAACTGAGTCCAGGGTGGTTTCATTATTCCAGTGGGAGCTACAAGTTTTGGTCAATCAGTCTCCAAGTGGGAGGTTATTGTTGTGGAGTCTGATCAATCTCCAAGTGGGAGATTGTTATGTATGTGGAGCCTAATCAGACTTATCTGCGGGGTCAAGGAGCAGAGCCCCTGATGGGGTCAAGGGGCCATCTATTTTTTCTATTAGTTGGAGTATTTTTTCCCTAATTTCATTATGTCAAAAATACTTGTAAAAAGGGCTTAGGCTTTGGAGATTCATTGTAAGATGGATTATTGTAGCCTCCTATGATAGTATTGAGTTGCATGTTTCAGACTGTAATTGCTGGATAATAATAAAGATATTGGACTCACTGTTGGTGGACGTAGCCCAGGGATTGGGTGAACCACATTAAATTATGTGTTATTGTGTTCTCTCTTATTTTTTAATATTTGTATTTTTTGCTTATTATCCTAACAGTAGCAACAGTAGCAAATACATCATTGACACTTTTCAGGCATATTTCATTGACTCCTCAAAATGAGCAACCTTTATTTCAGCTACCTCATCACTATCATCCTCATCCATTGCCTCGGGGTTCTCACTTCTTTTTCTTTCACATTCAATATCATGTAAAAGTGCAGAGGAAAGATAACATGACAAATTTAAATAATAAGATACAAGTTGAGGAAAATTGAATCAAAAAATGAAAAATTCTAACAAACCAGTTCAAAAAAAACTATTTAGAAATTCATAACCAAATCTAGTTTGCAAAAGTCACCGCAATTGAAACTCACCTTCTCAATATTTTCTCTAATAGCATACTTGCAAGCCCACTGACAAATCTTTGTAATATCGGCTCCATTGAATCCTTGGGTATAATAGGCCAATGCCATTAGGTATAATGAAAACTTTTTTTGGTTGTCATATCATCCATCTCCATCAACAACTCGTTAAGGACTCTATTCGTAGCACCACCAGCATCCCCAACACTACTTCCATGCCATAAACATGCATCACCAGTCAGAGCCTATCTTTCAAATAGTTTAAACAAAATGAAAAAACCCACAGTTTCACACAAAGCAGAGCAAATGGATTGCTAGAGCCCACTGACAAATCTCTATAATATCTCATCAATAAATATAATGGATGGACCACTCTTCTCAAACTCCTCAAAAGTCTTTCAGAGATTGCTTTCACTTTCTTCAACCAACTTTGACATGATCTCAAGTTCATTGATACAGAAAAAGAAGGCACCAGTTTCATTTGCCACTGCCCTAGCAATTAAAGTTTTCCTAGAATTAGGAGGCCCATAGAGCAGAATACCCTTTGAGGGCTTCACACCAATAGATTTGAAGAGTTGTAGGAATCTAAGAGGAAGCTCTACCAATTCACAGATCACCAGTTAGAATTAGTTGAACTAGACTTTCTTTGTTGTAGAATTAATTTAGTATAGAATATTTTCCAGCAGGATTTTTTTTTAAAAAGTAAGGTCTTCGTAGCATTATCTAACACTCAAGAAAATGTTTCCATAGCTAAATTTCCTTGCCACGGTTAATATTTCTCTAAAGACTTACAAGTTAGTAAGTCCTTGGCTAGAATAGACACATTTGTCACTTCAGTAAGATGACAAATGTGTACTAAGTTTCCTAACTGTATAAGTCATCGTCATCTTTATTATCTATTGTAGAAAATACATCTGAAGCACCAGCAGAAGCACCAGGAAATCAAAATTCAAAACCAAAGCCTCGAGATTGTTGTAGTGTTTGTGTAAAGGCTTGATACTTTTGAATATCAGCATCACTGACACTTCTTCGTGCATATTTCATTCACTCTTCAAAATGAGAAGCCTTTATTTCAGCTACCTCATCACTATCATCCTCATTCATTGCCTCGGGGTTCTCACTTCTTTTTCTTTCACATTCAATATTATCCTATAAAAGTGCAAAGGAAAGAGAACATGACAAATTGAAAAAATAAGATACAAGTTGAGGAAAATTGAATCAAAAAATGTAAAATTTTGACAAACCAATTAAAAAAAACCATTAAGAAATTCATAACCAAATCTAGTTTGTAAATGCCGCCACAATTGAAACTCACCTTCTCAATATTTTCTCTAATAGCATACTTGCAAGCCCACTGAAAAATCTCTATAATATCTCATCAATAAATATAATGGATAGGGCATTCTTCTCAGCCTCCTCAAAAGCCTTTTGGAGATTACTTTCACTGTCTCCAACCAACTTTGACATGATCTCAAGTCCATTGATATAGAAAAAGAAGGCACCGGTTTCATTTGCCACTGTCCTAGCAATTAAAGTTTTCCCAGAACCAAGAGGCCCATAGAGAAGAATACCCTTTGGGGGCTTCACACCAATAGATTTGAAGAGTTGTGGGCATCTAAGAGGAAGCTGTACCAATTCATGGATCACCAGTCAGAGCCTATCTCTCAAATAGTTCAAACAAAATGAAAAAACCCACAGTTTCATGTAGAGCAGAGCAGATGGATTGCTAGAGCCCAAAGCAGTCTGGAAAATAGAACGAGTGGGGACCCGCTGGCAACAAGCAACAAAATGAGTGTGGACACCTGAAGATAAATATGTAGACTAGTTACCGATTATGATTCCATTGGTGATTAGTTTGGATATTTATCTTTAATTTTTTTAAACACTGTTCCTTTCGTCAAAATTTTGACCCACCTGTGTCGAAATTCTAGCATAAAATCGACCATTCTTTGTCAAAATGTGGCGTCACAAGTTTGGAATCTTGGTCGGAGCCACTAAATATTTTGACCAACTATGGTCAAAATATAATCATCACGAGTTTGGCATCTTGGTCAGAGAGACCAATATTAATTTATATTGGTTGAAAGATCGACCAATGCACAAACACATGCCAATGTTATTTTCGGCCTAGATTTCCCTTATTTTTTACCAATAGTGGCATCAATCATTCGATAGATTTAGGTATGGGTCAATATTTTGATGCAGATAATAGTGATGAACTAGTTGGTTGACTATTCAACCATGTTGGGTAGAAACTTCGACCAATATTGTGTCAAAAAATGGTGCAAAATGTACTAATGAGAATAACACCCTAGACATGAATATCTCTACCCGCAACAGCTCTACCACCTCATCTAACTCAAACCACTACTTCTCTACTACCTATCACAATGGATCTCCTCCTTCTCCATCATTCATCACCATCCCCACCATCCCTATCATAACCTCCATTATCATCATCATATAATTCACTCTCATCGATCTCTATTACTAGTTCCGTATGATCAATGAATGAAAGAAAAGGATATTGTGTCAACTACTCACTATAATCTAGGGTAATACCTACATCAGTAACTTCCTCATGATAATCCCATAAGAGATGATGTAGACCAATAAACTCATCTTGAGAAACTATGAACTCTACCAAAGGTCCCCATAATGATCTATTAGCATGTACACATGCATAATGAACCAAGCTCTATATACCCCATGTATCCTGATGAACTATCCCAAAACCTTCTAAAAAAAAATCCCTCCAATACAAGTGGAGTTTGGATAATAAACTAACAAGGTATAAACATATATGGAACCTCTATATCAACCTCTCTCCATGCCTTGCAATCAAGGTAAAGTCTCCAACATACCCAGTCCATATCATTGAGTATCATGTGCCAATAGTATAGCTTTCCCAAATGGGGTAGTATAATCACTCCCTTGTATATATAAATAAATGGTCACCCAATATCTCTAGCCCTAACTAGAATTGGTCTAATGACTAGAATATACTCCCAAGCCAAAACCTAAAGTAAAACCACACCTGGTGAAAGTGCAGCACTGTGTCTATAAATTACATGATGAAGATCATTTTATAACTATACAAGGACATAAGATCCCCAATAAAATCTCTTAGGCTTCATAATCATGTCCTTCAATATCCCTCCCAAGTCCATAAAAAAATCATGACCTTGTCCATTAGGAAGTTGAAATCCCCCCATCAAACCAACTAAAACTATAGGAAGTTGAGTGTAATCCAACAACCGTCTCCATGGAATACTATCATCACCTATTGTTGGATCTCTAAAAACTTGTCTTCATGTTGCACCGTCATATACCTGATCATAATAAATGAGCTCTACCATTGTTAGAATGTGAAAAATGTGATAGACATCCTCTAGGGTGATTTTTATCACAACCATCAGCGAGTGGAAATTATTTGGGTATGAGTGCCATCACTTAGCTACAGAAGTAAGAAAACCCCTATTCACTCAAAACTAGGGCATATCTAGCAAAAACCATAATATAGATTGCTCGATCACTCATTATTTGTGCATTGACAACTGATGTAGTCAAGGATGGAGAATCCAATGAAGGACTGCCTGACCTTGTAGCCAAACCACAACATAATGGAATTCAACAACAATGACACCAGATTTGATATAAGATTAACACAATGAAATATTACCAGAGAATCTGGGTATCCATTGAAGGGGATACCTGATTCCCTTGATGCCATGGGATCTCATGGCAAGGATCTAGGAGGAATTTGAGAGGAAGGTCTGAGAAAGTACACCCTCATTCTTCTAAATTTCTCTCCTTCAACTTTCCCAAAACAAATGTTAACCCTGCAAGAAAATGAAATAATAAAGGCTTTTAGGGTTTCAATGAGTTTTAATAAGGCCTCAAACCCTAATTTTAGGATTAGGGTTTGGAGAGCCTTTTTGTTTATGTATTCTTCAATTTAAGTGTAATTTATTTTCCTTTGTAGATGATATAATTGTATTAGTTTAAAGCCTGTCCTATTTTGCATTGAGTGTAATAATAATTTAGAAGAACGTATATTTGTTGTATATATAAGTTATTGAAATATCACTAAAAGTGAAACTATAAAAGATGTAATTTAGCCTTCCTTTTGAAATGTGTTAATTATTATTGACTTTAAAAAACTATGTTAATGGCTTTTATTTACTCTAGTAGATTTTTAAATTGAAGGATTAATTAGTTGCAAATTTTTATAATATTTGGGAATGGGGTTTATGATTTTTAATTTTATTTAATTTTAAAAGAAATGTATTGTAAGGGTAGTTTAATAAAATATTGTTTTAAATAATTTGTGATTTAATTCTCTTAGTAACTCTAATCTCTTTTTAACACAAAATTATTATGGGTAAATTATAGGATTTAATTTAATCCCTTATACCATTTCTCCATCTCTATTTGAAAGTTGGGCTTAAACCATTATTGGCTTAAATAATTAGTGTGTGCTATAATTGTGTCACACTTCTATGAATCATTACATTCAAGAACACTCAAGAATGAGGTCTCAAAAATCGATCCATAGCTCCCTAGGCATGGAGTGAGAATGCTCTCAACTAGAACTATTAAGCCAATAACCTTGCTAGTAAACCATGCAATGGGAGATTCAATGAAGACAAGGGCAAGAATTCCAATATCCTCAAGAATCAAGAATGAAAATGAAATGCAATGCTATGCTATGCTAGAAATGGAAATGCAAGCTAAGCTATGAAAATGAAAGATGCAAGTATTACAAAGCCTCCTAGTTAAGCTAGATGAATTAATCTAAAGCATAAAGGAAACTAAGCTAAGTATGAAGCTAGGAATGCCATGACAATGCAAGAAATGAAACTATGATAACATATAGATGCAAAAGCCAAGAATGCTCCAAATCTCCAAAAGCTCCAAAGTGACCTAGAAAACCTACAGCATAACATTAGCATAAAAAGTTGGGGATCTAGAATGAAGAAGAGAGCTCTCCTTTTATAAGAAATGAGAAGGAATGGACCATGGAGATTAAGAGGCAAAAGATTTAATCAACAGTGGAGCCTAAAAGAGGAGCAATCCATGTGCACAAAAATCCTCCAATGAGAAAATAGGAGTTGACTTTTGTGTTCATATGAGACAAAAAGTGTTTTTTCCCTTTTTATAAAATAAGAATAATGCTCTATTTGTGCAACTTAGGATAAGAGGAAAAGTGGGGGCTTTTTATTTATTAAAAGGGGAGGAAATATTCCTTTTAAATAAATAAAAACTTAGGATAAGATGGTTAGCCCATAGAAAATAATCGAATAAATGATAAAACTAGGATTTGATCAAGAGCAAGCAATTTATGATTTAGCAAAAGGGGCTAATAGTCTAGGTGACCATTTTTAGGTGTATACAATTAGTAATTAATTAATTATGTGGCTAGACTTTTAAATATGATATTAAGGTTAATTTTGGAAGAATTAATGAAACAATTTACCTTATAATTATTTAAATTTAGTGAAGGAACTTAGTTTATATATGTATTAACTAAGGCTTATATTTAATGTTTTATACTAAAACATTTCCTTTATTGATTAAAATCATTCCTTTAAGTTTCTTAAAGTCACTCCTTTTTAACCTTAGAACAAACTCAGAATTATTAGGAGTTGTCATCCCTTTATTATATCTTTTCTCCTGTCAACTAATGTCTTCCGCCATGTAGGGAACAAAGGCACGCCAGTGCATGCCTTGTGTTCCCTTATGTGACATTGGGTGACTAGCCCATACGAGCTATCCTTCTCAAAGCTTCACATCATTTGGATATTTAGTAACCTTGCTGTTGACATGTGTCCTTTTTAGTGTTTCAAAAAAAAAATTGTTGTGTTTTTGTCCTTAATTTTTTGGCAAACTCACTAATTACATACAATGTTTCGGGTAGTAAGGCCTTCCCAGTTGTGGAAAATTACAAAGCAAGTATAGTCTACAAGATCACACAGGATCCAAATATTTTCACAATTTCATCACTCAGCTAGCCTAGGTCTGCAACATGACAAGACACTAGTAAGGGTCCCAAGAAAGATCTAAACTTGTACTCACAACTTCCAACAATCTTCTTGTGCCTAAGCTCACAAGCTACTAACTCTGATATCCTCCTCCAATGCCCTTAAAAACTACCAAACATCTACATAAATATTAATTTCTAGCCACTAGTCAACTTTACAAATAATTAAATCCCAAAGCCCAGTTGGCTTCCAAATATATAAATATTAAATGCCAAAACATCAGTTGGCTCTCAAGTAGCCTTACAATAAAATAAAATCATCCAAGATGGCCCCAAATGGTCATCAGATCCACATAGAAGAATGCAACATGCTAGATCAAGGTCCCCACATGTCCAACCATCAATCCATAACTCGAGGAGCGCTACCCAAATTAAATGTATTAGTCAACCATGCTGATCTATCCAAACAACCAAGTTGGTAAGCAAGAACACCGAGCAATACAGAAATAACTAAGTGTCATAAAACTAACCATGCCAAGCATGACCAAGAAACATAGTTATAACCAAGCACCAGTGAACTGATGCCTTCGGTTACCAAACATTCTTCAAAGACTAAGCACCCTGATAACCACTAAAACTGAGAAACCAGTCTTCCAAACCAAACTGTAAGTACTCCACCAAACTAAGATCAGAACTACCAATCTACCTTCAAAGACAAACATATTTTTGGTTGATATAGGATTGCCAAGAATCCTCAGATGCTCCTGCATCAGACACCCCAGGTTAAGAAGATTTTCTCACAAGGAAATCAAGAACGTCTCAAGGGAATTGGAACAGGTATGCCAAATCTATTCTTAACCCATATCTCCTCTTTTCCTTCATCCCAAGTTGTCTTCACTTCATCCAATTTTCTCTGCAGCAAATATTTTGGCTTCCCATCTCTCTTATCTTTCCTATCTGTAACTGATAACAATTGACTCTGACTAGCTCTTCTACTACTGATCACATCAATACCTCGGTAAATCTTGTCTCCTTCAGAATCATTAATCAATTTAGTATCATCTGCATCTCTCTATGTCACAAATGTCATAATTTGTTGTACTATCTTTGTCAGAAAGACCATTTGCCTCTTAATCTCAACAAACTCTTCAAATATATCATCCTCCTCTTTCAAACTAGGCTTTGTAGGAATAGGTTCATCAATCCTCTGCTCTTCATAAGGACAACACCTGATAACTCCACATCCCTTAGCCCCTGTCTCCTGTAAAGGTAATAGCTTATGCCTTGATCCTTCATGCCTACCCACATAGGTGTTAGCATGACCATCAAACAAAATATTTCTGTCAAATTGCCAAGGTCTATCGAGCAATAGATGACAAGCATCCATAGGCAATATATCACACAATATCTCATCATGATAAGATCCAATCTTGAAATTAACCAAACATTTTTCCTCAACCCTAACCTTAGACACATCTTGTGTCCAACTAATATGATAAGGATTAGGATGTTTCTTTCTTTCCAAATTCAATTTACTAACCATCTCTTCTGAAACAAAGTTCTCAGAACTGCCACCATCAACTATAACATTGCATACCTTATCTTTGCACTTACATCTAGTTCTAAACAAATTTCTTCTTTGCACTGGTTCATGGACACATGTAGCTAACCTCCTAGTGATAAGAGTCTCACCTTTCTCTGCAACATTCACAATGTCCTCTTTGGCAGTCAGTGCAACTCTCTTCTTAGGACATTGAAAACTTCTATCACCAGCTTCACCACATTGATAACAAGTACTAGTGAACTCATTTTTCCACCTTCCTCTCTATTCATTATTGAAATTCTTACTGCCAGATCCAACATCAAGCTTAGGATTCTCTACCACATTACTTTTAACAACTGTCTCACCAGTCTTACCTCATTGGTTCCTATTATTTTGTCTTCCTTAAAACTTCTTATTTAGCTTCTCTTCAATCTATAATGACATCTAATAAGAATCTCCTATTGTTTTCATCCAAATAGTAAGTAACTTTTCTTGAATACTAGGTCTCAAACCATAGGCATACCTAGCAACCTTCTCTTTATTAGCTTTAGAATGACCAATCCTAATCAGGATTCTCTAAAACTCCTCAGTGTACTCCTAAACTGATTTGTTAGTCTTCTTCAAAGCTTGCATCTTCTTAAACATGTCCAATTCATAATCCATCAGAATGAATTGCTTCTTCAACTTATCAACCATTTGGTTCCACTTGATGATCTTTTATTTTCCTCTTCTACTTCTTTCCAACTGAACTTCTCTCCACCAAATATTTGCATGACCCTTCAACTTAGTCTTTGCAAATCTAACGCTATCAAGATCTTATATTTCTTCATACTCAAAGTATTCATCCATCTCATTAATCTAATCAATCAACTCTTCTAGCCTAAGGCTTCCAGAAAATGTAGAAACTTCAATATTAGGTCTTTTCCCAATCTTAGACATAGCTTTCAGGATTCTACTTTCCTCTAGATCTCTAGCTTCTTCTACAACTTCTTCAAAGTGATCTTTTTCCTCAAATTCATCATCACTATCCTCCTTCAAGGTAGTCTTCTTCTTTCTCAATTCTTCTTGTAGGTCTTGCACTTGTTTTTGCAAAGCCCTAAAATCATCAAGACTAAATTCTCCAGCCACTTCTTCCTTTGAGATCTCACGATTTCTCCTCAGAGGTATCTTCAAATCAAGATCTAGATATAAACACACAAGATCAACTCAACTCCAACAGGAACAAACTTTGCTTCCACAAGATCTACTCTCGCTCTGATACCACCTAACACAGTCAAGGATGGAGAATTTAATGAAAGACTATCCGACCTTGCAGCCAAACCACAACATAGTGGAATTCAACAACAATGACACCAGATCTGATATAAGACTGGATTCTTTATTCATAAACTCACTGATTACATGCAATGTGTTGGACTGTAAGGCCTTCCCGGTTACAACCAATTACAAAGCAAATAACAATCTACAAGATCTCGTAGGATCCAAATCTTTTCACAATTTCATCACTTAGCTAGCCCAGGTCTGCAACACGACATGACACTGGTAAGGGTCCCAGGAAAGAGCTAAACTTGTACTCATAGCTTCCAAGAAATCTTCTTGTGCCTAAGCTCACAAGCTACTAACTCTGCTATCCTCCTCCGATGCCCTAAAAAACTACCAAACATCTACTTAAATACTAATTTCCAACCACTAGTCAGCTTTACAAACAATTAAATCCCAAATCCCAGTCGGCTTCCAAATATACAAATATTAAATGCCAAAACATCATTCGGCTCTCAAGTAGCCTTACAATAAAATAAAATCATCCAAGATGTCCCCAAATGATCATCAGATCCACATAGAAGAATGAAACACGCTAGATCTAGGTCCTCACATGTCCAACGGTCAATCCATAACTCGAGGAGCACTACCCAAATTAAATGCATCAGTTGGCCAAGCCAATCTATCCAAACAACCAAGTCAGTAAGCAAGAGCACCAAGCAACAGAGAAATAATCGAGCGCTAGAAAATTGACCATGCCAAGCATGACCAAGAAACACAGTTATAACTGAGTGCTAGTGAACTGATGCCTTCAGTTATTGAATGTTCTTTAGAGACCGAGCACCCCGGTAACTACTGAAACCGAGCAACCAATCTCCCAAACTGAACAAGTACTCCACCAAACAAAGATCATAACTACCAATCTACCTGCAAAGACAAACATATTTTTGGTTGATACAGGATTGCCAAGAATCCTAGTATGCTCTTGCATCAACAACTAACCAATCACATCGAATGGATAGGCCCGTACAAACCTCTAACATATAGATTCTAACATTGAACCTGTTTTGAAATAAAATGAAAATAAATCAATTGAAATCATCTAATGGATCATCTAATGTCAATCAAGTCAATTATTTCATCATCTACTTGTCCATCTTGAGTGCATAAAATCTCCAAACTCTAGATCTTGAGAAAGGAAAATCAACCTATCGATATTATATCAACTTATTAGGATTGACATCAATACCGCATCAACCAAATGATCAATATTGACATCAAACACACATTATATTCATCACATTATCAAGTGATATCACTAAGCTATCAATTCAATCAACTAACAAATCAAATAGGATGCAAATCAAGTCTCAAAATGGTGCAAAAAGTATAGAAAAGGGTTATGTCATATTTTACCCTATTGAAGGTGTTGCAAAATTATACACAGTACAATTTCCTATTTACATGCTATCCAAAATTTTATATGTATTATAACTTTTAGTACACACTATTACACATCATACATGCCACAATGACTTGGCCTAAGTGCTACAAAATTTCAAACTTTGCAGTCAACCCTAATATGTTCTATTTTGACCTACACTACATGCTAAAACCTAAATAAGGCATGATGTTGTACTTGCTAAACCACATCGATCCACATGCTACTTTTCTACATGGATGCATTAAAACTATCTTATACATGCTAAAACAACTAAAAATCTCAAAAATTTAAAACAAATCACGCCAAAATCTAAAAATCTAGTTTTAAGTTAAAATATTCAAAAATTAGGAAAAAGTTTGGTACTCATCAGAGGTCTGTAGTCATATGGTTGTTGGAATGTCCTCCCTCGCTTGAATTTATGCTCTCGAATACGAAACACCATGACAAAATCGCCAATAGGGAACTAGGGCTCACAAAAGGTAAAAGATAAAAGTGAAAATGAAATTGAATGGATAAAAATGTATTGACCCTAGATGTATACCCTAGGTGACCTAATGGAGGGGCATTTTCACCATTTTTTTTTACCAAGGAATGTGTTTTAATCAAAATTTTCAACACTAGGGCATCATTGATATTATTTTTCACATCAATTTTTATCACAAAATAAATCGAAATTGGAATTTCTAAATTTTTTGGAAAGTCTAAAAAAAAATCAAAATTCATCAAACTTCAATCAAATCAATTTAAATTTAAATTCCTTGGGGGCATAATATCATCAAGACACAAAATCAAGTCAATTGGGGCAATTTCTCAAATGAGAGACATCAAACATAGAATTTTAAAAATCATTAGTGGGCCATCAAAATTCATCAAACCAATTATCAGGTAGTCATATTGAGACCATATCAGTATCACATCAATCCAATTTACATCTTGATAGTAAACTAGCATCAAATTAGACATTAGTTAATCAAACATTGGGTATTCTTTGAACCAATGCACTTTGCACATTTAGTCAAAGAGGGCCATTTGTATACACATAAAATTGGCTAGAAAAAGTAAAATAAAATAAAAATCAAGGATTAATCATCAAAATCATCAATTAATTAAATATAATCCATTTGGATTGATTAAATATAAAAATCAAACAACTATATAATTGATTTAATTAATTAATTATATAGTTCAATAAAAAATCAAATCTAACCCATCTAATTTGCATACATGGCTAAAGTAATTAATTATTTGAATTAAATAAATGAAAATTTTCCTCACAAACCACATGGACAAAAAATTTGAATCAACCAATGAGGAGAGAGTATTGGAAGCACTTGGCTCGATAGGAAGCTTTTCTATCTTAGCCATTCATTTAGCCTTTTCTATCCTAGCCACTCACATTTTCATCTTGTCCCAATATTTGAAACGCAAATCAGCCTCTGAAATATGATCATGGTTAAATCACTCCACCCCATACCCTTGGTAAAATACTATAAATAGAAAGTATCATAAGATAAAATCATCCATTATCTAGTACATCATTACTATAGGAAAATTCATCAAGAGCTTAGGCATAACTGGAATAAATTTAGATTGTAGTGTTATAATGGATCATTTAGAATGGAATCAAGCACATAGATGAGAATTTTAGTATTCAATTAAGAATAATTGAGCATCATTTAACAATTTCATCACTCTCATTTTTGGATTTCTCACTTTATGGAATGCTTTGGAGCTAAGAGTATTTGTATTTTCCTTCTAATTAGCAAAACATATGATTCTTATTGTTCTTTTCAAATTAAAAATGTTAAAGAGCATAGATATTTCATGTTTTTGAATTTATTTTGATTGAATTAATCCTATGATTGTATTTTAAAACTACAATATGATAGGTATGTAAGCTGGAGAAGCATCATCATCAATATTAATAGGATTTTGTAGTTCATCCTTCCTCCTTTCTTCCTCTTCATATTTTCTCCTTAAGTCTACCATTTTCTAAATGGTAAAACCCATTTGTTCACCCACTTATTCCACCTCTCTTCTCACTCTCCAATCTCTTGTAGTTTTGTAAACTTCAAGATGAACTTTTAGGCTCCTCTCCTTATAAGTACCGAACCTCTCCTCATTAGGGTCAATTTCCTTATTTAACATATATTGTACATATACTTCAAGTAGAATAGGATCTACTTCATCTCCCATATGCATGACCCAAGATGTTCTTTGATCAACTGCCTGCACACAACATTCATCAATCTCCACCATGAAATAAACAATGTCTGCATATTTATCTACAATCTCCTTTGGGAGTTTGTATCTTTTTTGCATTTCCTTTTGAAAGGTTTTAAATTACCTCCATGTGGTGCTTTCCACTAATTTATTATCTTGCATAAGATATAATTATTTGGTTTGAATTTCCACCTGAATATCCTTGTTCAATGTGATGTTGCTGATTTTGGGAAATAAGTTCAAAAAGTAAAAGAAAATATGTAGAATCCAAGATCAATACTTGAATATTTTCTTCTTATCCTTATTTATCTTTGCTAAATTATCCAAGAGATACACTCTGATCTTCAAAGATGTCATACTAATAATTCTCATTAACCATCTAGTAATAAATATGAATTATAGTGCTAGATATAGAGTTTTCCCTTCTTGAATGATACACTTTGTTTCCAAAAATCATTAATGTGTACTTGACATCAAATTATTTGATATCATTCACTGTCATAGTTCTCTTATTCCACTATGATTCTATAAATTTTGTAACTATATCCTTCTTGATATTCCTTAAGGTAAAATCTTCTCCATTTGCATTAAAACTAGTTACAATTTCCAATACTTCCTTAGTAATCTTGTATAGTTTATCTAACTACATAAACAAATAATGTGTCCTACTAAGAACATATATTATCCATTTTGGATCATCAAAGGTGTGAAATTTCATAACATGAGATATTTTCATGGTTTCCAATACTTTTAAATATTTCATTAGTTTTCCATCATCACAAAGGGATTCATACATCTGATATATTGAATTTTGTCCTTATCCTTCAATTTTGTAGTGGATTTATGCCCTAATGTCCTGAACATTCAATACTCCATAAGGTACACTAGAAACTGCACTGACAATGTCATCTTCCATAGATTATATGGTTTTTTTTTTAATTTAGTTCATGGCCTATCCTTAGCATCAATTTCCATAGGTGTATCCATAATTTCAGATTAAATTTTCCAAGTCACAGAGTGATAAATACCTTTTGATGACAATGAAAAGGGTTTCAAATTTGATCTCAGAAAATGCTTCCAATCTATTCTCAAATCACTTCAAATATCTATAAAAGTGTGTTCTCTAGATAGCATGGCATTCAATGATGTCTACAAATACCTTTTTAATCCTTTACATGCTCAAAAAGGTAATATCAATTAATGCACTAAACCCTAGCTCAAAAGTTGCATTTAGTCAGTAATCCAAAAATCACATCAGTGACATGCAAAGTGAGATCTCAATGATAAAAATAATGTAGACAACATGACTTAACTATCAAATCAAGCACATATACAATTTTCCAATTATGTCCACATCAAGCATCATAGTCCACTAATCCAAAAAGCATCACCACATAAATGTTGGGTGACTGATCATGTACCAACATCCCCATGGAGAGAAACAATCACACCTTCTCTCACCATACACAAAGCATACATGCAAAACTACAACTATCTAATCTAGCAACACCTCGAAGGAACCAAGGTCTAAAAAAATAGCTCTTGACTAGATCCACAAAACCATAAGTTTTTCTCTTGATCGTACAATACCTACAAAATCACCATGTTTAATAACACCCATGCACATCCACCCACTTATCATCTAGAAGACTCAAAACTCTAAAAACATCAAATAATTGAACCAAGAATAATAGATTGTCATAGATGAGAATCACCATAGATTTTTAAGGAAGATCTATATACCTCTCAGATCCAAAGAACATGAGTCCAAGCCATGAAACTACAACCATCCAAGAGGAAAATTTAGTACAGGAACTTCAAGAAAACTTGTAGACCAACTCCATATCCATCACTAGTACATTCATATGAGAGACATGGGCTATTCCAGAAGCTTATAGATCATCTAATGATCAACTCTATAGATTCTATGCATTCAAGGTAATAAAATAAATACTTATAATACCCATGCATCAAGCATTATTTCCATTGACAACCAAGAGATCCATATCAATGTCATTTCATAATGACCAACTCCATATTCTCTATCTTCACCATCCTTCAAAATATGTCTACTATCTCCTAAAAGACTAAATTAATTGCAAGACTTCCACTCATCAAACGATTGATCATTAGTCAATTTCTTTAAAAGAAATTTCTTAAATCTTTTCAAGCTAAGAAATGTTAACATAAAAAATACCCACAACAAGAAATATTGTGAATCCTCACATGCAAGCAACATGAAAATCACATAATTGAGCTCTGATACCAATTGAAGAGAAATGAGGGCATCCCATAAAGCCATCTGTGATTAGTATGCACATCTACTATCAATTAATTTCTTCAAAATCATCTAATAAACCAATAGTAGCACATACTACTACGTCATAAAAGAAAAAAACAAATATAGTTGATTTTCCACCATGAAAAACTTAAAGGAAAGTGATTGCAATTTATAGATCTAGAAAATTTGAGCAACATTGCAACATATAGAAGGATCATGAAACTAGAAGAATGAGACATAATAAATATATATATATATATGGGGAAAACCCTTTCCATTGAAAAACCACACACTCTAAAACATTGAGATAATGTATTATTCAACAAGAAGTTACAATGCATTTTCAGGCTTTAAGCCATTACATGGAGATTTATAAAATGTTCCATCATAGAGAATATTCAATAGCATAACCCTATCAAATGAACTCCTCCTCTCTTTTTATGTAAATCAAGAAAGGCACCAACATATATAGATCTCCACATAAGAGGTAGGGGCACATGGTTTCCAAAACCATCTTAAACACATATGATGTAAGTTGTGCCATAATGCAAGAAACTTCCCAATTCCATGACACATTGCTCATAGAAACTTCCAAGGAAACAACACCTACCTCATCCATAATGGTCATACTTCCAAATGCAATGCAAGTACAACATAGAAATTACCATGGCTAGGAATAGGAACCTTCCTTGTACCTCACACCACTTGTCAAAAGTGAACTTTGCCATAAATACCAATTCATAAAATACAACTCTAGTGCACAATAGAAATGGCCAACCAAGAATCTATTAGAGTAATAAAGTGTTTACTTATTAATTAAAGCATATTGATTTAATTATTAAGTCACTTATTATCTCTTTCTACTCAAGCTAAACTTTAAGCATATAATAATTATTTGTTTTATTAATTATTGTTGTGCAAACTAGGACTTTCCACCCTTTTAGGGTTTCGATCTCCTTTTATAAGGATTGATTTTTCTTTTATTATTATTGAGAACAATCTTCAATTATTGAATTGCAACTTTTGGTTTTGCACATCAACAATGTCTCATCTCTCATGGATCATTGTGCTCAGGCCTCTCTAGCTTCTTGATTCTCTCTCTTTCTGTGATAGGTGTTTGCATGCAGGTGTTCTTGAGAGTTGTGGGTTGTTTTCTCATAATCAATATGGTATTAGAGCTTCAGATCTATTTTCCCATGTCCTCTTCTTGAGAGATTTGGCCATGTTCATCAGATCTACATTTTCAAAGGGTTTTATGTTCGATCTGGGGGGACCTCTCTTTCAAGTAGTCTCCACCTCAAACAGACCTCACATTTGCATTTAGAGTGCCCAAGAACCCCTAAATCCATATAAAGTTTGTCCATTTTCGATAAAGTTGGAATTTGTAGCAAAAAAAAATTTGCAATCGGCCTCAGCATGGATTCGCAGTGGTCATTAGATTTTTGGACCATTTTTAGCTCAAATGGATCTCACCGTTGAGCTTGCAACATCCAAGAACCCCCATTTCCATATAAGTCACATCTGATTTGGACAATGTTGTAGTTCGTGGCAAAAAATGTTTGCGTACTAAGGTCGTACGACCCTAGCACACAAATTGAGGCACATGTGTGATATTAAAATAAAAAATAAAGAAATTATGGGCCATCCAGGTGCCACTAAGCAGCCACCCAGGATCCACCTTTGGTGTCCCGCTAGAAGCCTACTGGTAGTCCACGATCTAGCCGCAGTCCTACCATAGTCATCGCCAATGATGACCATCAGTGACCCCGCGGTCTCGTCGCAGTCTCTGTCGTGACCAACACCTTGACCACCAAAATTCACCACTAGGATCACCGCCGTAGTGACTGATAGGTTGACTATTGGGCCTAGGGTAACCACCCAAAATTGCAACTCCCATTTTGAGACTGAGGGTCACATGGAGAGCCCCCGGCCGACTAGCAAATTATTCCTGCCTTCTAGCCCCCTAGTCATGTGCGGACCAGGGGATAGATTTTCTTGGTCCTAGGGGCCTATTGGATGTTTGTAGTGATCGCCATATGGTCATCAAATTTAGGCCCATGAAGTGCTAACGTCAGTAATGCATCAACACCTTCTGCACAATTTTTGGCCCTCAGAAGCACCCATTGGTTTTTTTCTCATAACTTGAGTATACGGTGTCGAAATTGAGATTTGAAGTTATGTTTTTTTCTTTTTTGATGTTTTTTTTTACTATCAAAGCTAGATGTTTAGTTTTTCACTCCGAGAGCTCTATCTTGCACATCCGAACTCCATTTTGGGAAAATGATATATCATTGGAAATCTTATTCTGAGACCTTTCCAGTGATGTGACTCATTTTTCCAAATTCTTCTCAAGGTATATTTTATTCAATTTCTTGCATTTTTTCAAATTAGTGGATATCTTAGATGTTTCAAGTCCTAAGATCTCTTCCCTTTAAGGGCTAACTCATCTTTGGTTGTTCTTTTGTTTTAGCAGCCTTCTTTCTTCTTTGAGCAGTGTATGTTTTACTTTTGTAGAATCCTTTTATGCACATGCACTGAGATAAAGTGTCATTCTATTGCATGTATGGGATCTTGCACATATTCATGCTCTATGTACTCACACTCAATTATAAAGTGTCAGGGGGGTTTGATGTTTTCCTTTGTTTTCCATCTAATTTTGTCATGTAAGAATTTGATCAATAACATTATCCTCAGGTATCTCTATTTATGTTTGTACTCTCTCTACACATTCGGTGTTCCTGGTTCTTCTTCATCATGCAGTTCATATTGGACATTATTTTTAGTGTACCTGTCATTACTCCCTTGTCAAAATTATGGGGGGTTTCTACTGTTGGTTCTTTTGCTTCCTTGGTTCGATAGTGTGAGCTAGATGTATTTAGTATTTGTTCTTATGTACTAGACGGATGTATTGGGTGGGTACCTATGCACCCAGTGAGATGGATCATTTACCATATGGACACTCTATTCTTTGCTATTTTTGGAAGCATTCTTCCAACTCTGATTGATCAGCTCTTCAGACTTTGGTGTTGTTATTCCATCTATATCTTCGAGTTTGACAGGTGTTTGCCTTTTTTTTTCCTCTTGATTCAAGTAGTGTCATTTGAGGGCACTCATGCAGATTACAGTCTTCTCTACCTGGGCATATTTTAGTGGAGGAGCTTCAGATTGGAAGTTACTTCTTGATAGAGTTTGTGGCTTCTTGCTTCAATGATGTTCTTCATGTTCATCCCTGTTCCTATTTTCTGGAACATTCCTAGTTTTAGAGGCTTCTTTAGTCCTTCGGACTAGTCTTCATCTATTTTTGGAGTAGAGTTTTTCTCATGTGATTTTATATATTTCTCATCTTTTAAGAGACTCTATTTTGTACTTGGGTACCTGATTAGACCTTTTATTGCCGGGACCCATTTCCTTTTAGTTATTTTTCTAAGTTTTTAGCTTCTCTCAAAGTTCATCTTAAGGGGGTTGTTAGAGTAATAAATTGTTTACTTATTAATTAAATCATATTGATTTAATTATTAAGTCACTTATTATCTCTTTCTACTCAAGCTAAACTTTAGACATAATAATTAAATTTTTTATTAATAATTATTGTGCAACCTAGGAATTTCCACCCTTTTAGGGTTTTGATCTCCTTTTATAAGGATTGATTTCTCTTGTAATATTATTGAGAACATTCTTTTATTATTAAATTGTAACTTTTTTTCTTGCACATCAAGAATGTCTCATCTCTCGTGGATCAATGCGTTCAAGCCTCTCTAGCTTCTTGCTTCTCTCTCTTTCTATGATAGGTGTTTGCATGCAGTTATTCTTCGGAGTTGTGGGTTATTTTCTCATCAAATCCAACATAAGATCTTTAGTTAACATAGGAAATTTCCAAATAAATTTTCACTCTAAATGGAAATATATGACAATATCTTCCAAAAACTTAGTGTGTACAAGTAAATGTACCTTCATAGAATTAGGGTTAATCATCAACAATAAATGAAATAGTAACTAAATTAAACCACAATAGACCAACTATTTAGTTAAATCAATGACCAATTGAGCATCCTATGGCTCTCTAACTAAGATGTTAATGAGTGAGCTCTCAGCAAGCTCTCATTAATGATAGTCCTAGAATGAGAATTGATAAAGATAAACAATAAGCTAAAGCTAAAAATTATCAAAGATAAAAGCTAAAATGCTCTCAAATGTCTTTCTAAACTCAAATTGCAAGAGGTTCAATGCAATTCTCAGATATGTGGTTGATGAATTATGAAGGATTTTGATCTTCCTTTTATAGATTTTCCAATGGTAGGGGGTGTAGTTGTGTTTGATTATGATTAAGGCTTGGTTGAGTTTTTGGTTCCACCCTTTGAAGACAAAGAAAAGTTTGTGTCCTCAAAGATTGGGACAAGTAGACAAGATGGATGGTTGAGATTCCCTCTCACTTTGAGTGATTGAGATTCAATTTGGCTTGATCCAAGTGAATGTCTTTCCTTAAATCTCATTGGTTGCCCGGATTTCCTCTCCTTTTGGTTTGTTGAGAGTAATTGAGATTTATTAATTGTTTTAATTGATTTATTTTAGCCATGTACCCTGTTAGTGCATTTTCTTACATGAGTCTTGATGCACAGCCGTGAGTGCTTAGATAGAACTCTCTCATTCCTAGATTCCTGACTCACACAAGAAAAAGACTAATTAACAAGGACCAAGTCCTTCTTCACTTCGAGCTCTAGGCTACAGGCGGGTGTACCTATTTCACTCCCTTCTTCAAAAGATCATAACATTAGTTCATACCTTGATACAAACATTATCTTCTCAGTCCTTTCGAACATACATGAAAAGTAAATTGTTACTTAAATTTGATTGATGATGAAACCCCTGCAAGTCGAGGATAGACCAGTGTCTTATCCTAGGGCAGAGAGTCAAATAGAAAAACATACGTCTACAGAGATCTTCTAAATGAAATAGAAACAGAACCCAGGTGAAATGCCTTACAAATCACCCTTTCTTAAACACATTTAATCATCAGATTCTTATAGCAATCCTGAGCTTTCAGAAGTTAATCTAAAGATTTAACCCTTTCCTTGAGAGGAACTAAAGACTAAACTCACAAATACCTTATAAATGGTGTCCTAAGAATTGCCTTACATATTCAAGACACAAAAGCTTTAGAATTAAAACAGGAAGACAACCAAAATCATGCAAGGGAATTCCATTGTATTTAGGTAGAATTTCACTGTATCAACATATTTCCTAACTGACAATCATTCCCCAGAAATTCAATAATGGAGCCAAGCCTCTCTGTACAGTATCTTTTCAACCTCCTGTTACAATCCGAAGAAAAATAAGATATAGGAGAATGGAAGAAAAACTCCAATCACCAACACCTGTCTATCCCCAAAATATCTACAACCTTCCTCTCATCTCCTCTGCCACTGATTCCCAAGCTGATCTGATATTTGCAAACTACTTCATTTCCCACCAAAACTGATCTTGGAAACAAAATCAATTACTGCTCCTTTCTGCTTGCCCAAAACTGACTTCTGATGGCGCCAATCTAACCGTCGTCTCACGACGTTTCCAACGGTATACTACACTTGCATATTTGGACAAAAAATGAGTCCTCAGGGTCATTTTTAAATTCCAACTCCCAAGCCAATTTGTTACATTCAAAATTTTGAAAATAACATAAAGTTTGGACTTTATGAATTTGTTTAAAAACTTGCACATTGATTTTAAATAGGTGGGTCCCACATGTGCCACATGGCACAATTTGATTTGGTCAACCTACCACCTCATCTCCACTTGGATGCCACATTTCACCTTTCCCACTTGGCACTGTTTGGTTGGCCTGTGTCTCCACCTGGACATTCTCGCCATATCACCACATCGCCACATGGTGGCCTGGTCACATGATCGCATGGGCTAAATTTGGCTCTTGCGATCATGTGACCACTCCATCTTTGAATCGCGGAATTCTTGGCCTAAACCGTCAAGTACCTGGTGAACTGGCGATAGACTAACCTCTAAATCATAGAATAAATTGGTATTGACCGCCAGCATTATGTGAACACGCGAACACACTCATCTCTAAGTCGCCAAATCACTTGACCTTAACCGTCACATTTGCGTGAATCCGTGACTGCTTCATATCTCCAATTCGCTAACTATTTCATGCTAACCGCTCTAGCATCTGGCGAATTCATGAACTCCCACCACATGTCACATTATCGCATGATCGCATGGGCTAGAAATGGCCCATGCGAACATGTGACACACCTTCCATACAACCGCCGCTATCGCATCAGGCTGCCACGTGTCATCCTATCGCATGTTCGCAAGGGCTGAAGTTGGCCCTTGCGATCATGCGACCTCCTGACACATGTCCATCCGATCACCACACTCCGTCTGCAAAATTTCTTTCCTAGGCCCACCGGCATGAAAACCGAGGTGACCGCAAGCCTATGCAAGCATAGCTTCCTCTATTCGATTTACTTTCATTATTTGTGTGGTTGCATATAAACTCTCCAAATTCCTATTCCGGCACCAATGTGGGATAATAGTTTTGAACAAATAATGTCGTCAAAATGACCTGGCTCACACTGATTCTCCTTTGACTATTCACGCAACCTGCTAAGATAACCGTGCTTATCCATATACACTGGATACCCCCATTCAATCGCACAAGCACCCTGGTTTATTCAATGCAAGCGGCTCCCTATCAAATGCGTGGCCTTTCCTTAGTTTTGTTATGGTCTCTTTTGTGTCTTGTGTGATCTGCCCAAATCCACATTGAGCGAGCATTGTTTCAACTCCATGGGGCTCCTTTTTGCAAATTTAGTGCCATGCACTACCAGCCCCTTACCATGTTTTGATGCGGACTCCACTCTCATGCGCTGGTATCCATATTACATGCGCTCATCCTCACATTTCTAACTTGTCGCATGATCACATGGGCCAGAAATGGCCCATGTGATCATGCGACCACTATGATAGAAAGGGCAGTCTTTGTGTTGGCATCGCCTCCATCATTTATTTCACAGGTCCCATCTTCCATTTGCGCTAGGAAATCTCCAGCTTGTATATGCATTGGCTTCTTCACTGGTGTTGTCTTCCTCAATGCTTTGTTTCGCTAAAGAGGAGATTACCATGTCACTAGTTCCTTTCTTTCATCAGGCACTTATTTATTTTGTCTTGCTAGCACCTCCATGCTGGTGGCCTCATACTGAATTGTGCAGGCCTTTTTCACTAACATGCATGTCTTCAAATCAAAACAAGCTTCCAACATCAAACCGAATGGCCTCAATGAATCCTACATTTTCACCATTGAGACCTCAAGAAGGCGCAGGCATTCACAAGTCCATATTCATTTGTGACACCATATTTGTAGTGCACAAAAAGATATATGTGTATAGAAGTTGTCACGAGCAAATGTGAATGCAACAAGTGACTTCTAGTTTATGTAGCATGAAGACAATTGTCCAATCATGGTAACAAATAAAAAGGGATCTTAGACTTGGAATCCCATGTTTCCACAATTTGTTTTTCTTCTTCTCAATGAAAAGAAACTAGTGTGATAATGCCTCAATATTTTGCTGTGAATTATTCGAATAAGTGAGTTTCTCAACCAATATTTGTTTATTGACAGCACCACCATTTATTTCCTCTAATTCAAAGAGCATCACTGCAAGGAGAGAAAGGATCTCTGCAGGATTTCCAACTAACACAACAGGCCTCAGGAAGCAATCTCAAAAACTGACTGAAAAGCCTCACAGGAAAATGCCATCCGGGGAACAAGTTCACCTCTGATACATCAACACATCCGCCAAAGGAAAAACCATGAAAAATTGTGAGCAAAAATACTTTGCCAATCAAACATGACCACTTTGAAACATTGTCTGTGCACACTGCCAGAACTACTAAAATTTCCCCCACTCTTGGTTTTGCATGACACTCATTAGAATTCAAGTTATTCAACCCTCAACTGGCCCTTCCCGGTGAATTTCACACTTAGCAATTTTCTAACTTAGAGACCTCCTAGAAACGAACTAATGAAAACCCATTTCAAACTATAAAATGAAAGCTCAAATTGAATCAAAGAGACATAAACAAGGTGTCAAATCATTCTTTACTCACTACAGGACCTGGAAACACCCTTTTCACATGTGCATTTTGGACCAAAAGGAGCATTTTAGCAAGCGTTTTAACATGGTACTCAAAAATCCATGTTGCATTTTTTCATTCCAACATACCCCTTGAATGGGTTGAATTTAATTTAATCCAAGACAATACAATTATTTTATTTAATTGTATTTTGATTTTGATTACACTTGATTAAAATGTTCTCAATTTTGATTGATCTTGAATCAAGATTTGATTTTCATTTTGAGTGGATAATTATGCATTGTGATTCAATTGATTCAATTGATTCAATTATGTCCTTGACTTGCTTTGATTTGTATTGATTTTCTTTGATTCGATCTTTGTCCATTTTTAGGTGATTACAAATGCCCCTCTTTGAGTTGACATGCGAATCATGTTGATTCAAAGAATACTCTGATCTTATTGATAATAGGTCCTAATTCAATGATGTTCAATCCTTTGATTTTTTTTTGATGTCTTTCGATGGTCCCAATTCCTTATTCTTGATATGAGATTGATGTGGATATGATCGATATAAACTTCTCTTGATTGATGTGGTTCTTTGATGATCATTCCCGATGTGATGGTTGATTTGATGATGGTTCTCAATATGATGTTTGATTCAACGATTGATCCTAATATGATACATGATTTGATGATTGATTTTGATGCGATGCCCCATTTATTTGATTACAAAAAAAAATTTGATAAAAGCTTTTGGTTTGATTCAATGATCAGTCCTTTATTTTCGATGATGTTACTACTGATGTTGATATGATTGCATGCCCCTTCGGGAAATGAATCGAAATGATTTTGAATGATTTGGTTGAGATTGGGAAATTTTGATTTATTTCTTGATATATAAATTTGAAAATGCTCCAATCATGAGTGAATTTGATGCGAAAAGATTTGAGTGATAAGAAGAGATAGGTTGATGTTGGTTTGGTATCATTTGATGTCAATTAGAATCACTTGGTTGATGTTGATGTCAATCAGATAGGATAAGTTGATGGGTTGATATTTTTCTCTCAAGATCTAGAGAGACAAAATAATAATTTTCCTTCCTCAAGATCTAGAGTTAGGATTTTTGATGTACTCAAGATGAGCAAATGGATGATAGGATAATTTGATTGATATTAGATGATCAATTGGATGATTTGACTGATTGATATTTGATACATGATATGATTTAGATATTACAGAATTATGGATTGATAGAAGAGAAGGTGATGAACAAGATTAGGTTGCCCCTATTTGATCAACATGATTGATTGTTGATGTTTTCTTTGATGAAGCATGAATCATTTTGATGGATCAAACATTTGATAATGTATCTTGATGATATTGATGTACCTTTGATGATCAGATTAAACATGATTTTTGATGATGGATATTTCAGACATTGATGATATTAATCAAGACTTTGATGATATTGATGGACATTTGATGATGTACCATTGATGATATCATTGATCATTTGATGTATCTTGATTTGATCTTTTGATGATGATAACTCTACCCCCTTTTATTTTCTCTCACAATTTAAGCTAAGAAAGGCAAAACAATATATACAATGCATCTAATCTAAGATGCATGCAACTAACTGTCATTATTCAAAATTTTGGGAGCTTATTTTCATCATTGAGCTTTTGGAACATGAAATTGGTACAACCCTCACTAGTTCAACCATGATGATATGAATACCTCTTTCCTCAGATTTTAACCATTTCAAGTAAACAGACAAAGAATTGATCCCTTTCATATACAAATATCCTAGATGATTCTTTTATGATCATGTCATTAGACAGATTCGCATACTACTATGAATCAACTTGACAAGCACTCAAGTAGCAATCAAGAAAATATCATGTCTTCATCATCGCTCATCTAGTCAAACATCATCGATTTGCTAAAAAGAAATGATTCCAAAAATTTAATAACACTTTGAACATTTTTTATTTTGTTTGTAGATCCATATTTCAAAAAAACTTCATCCCATTTGATCCTTAGTTATGTTTAAGCTTTTTAGATTTTGATCTGATTTGATTAAGCTTTGAAGATTTTGATCTGATTTAATTAAGTTTTTTAGATTTTGATCTGAGTTGTCAAATGTTTTTTTTTAGATCAAGTATTTGGATGTTTAGCTCATTGAACTTGGATTGGTGCCCCTGCTTTGATTGAGCAAAGATCATGCTTTGTTGGGCAATGCAACTTTTGAGTGTTTACTTAAGATTTGCATTTTTTTTAAAAGATTTTGATGTTTTTGGATTTTTAGAGATTTTTTATGTTTTTGGACTTTTTAGAGATTTTTATTTTTTTTTTGGGGATTTTTAAAAGGTTACTAGTTCTCAAGCAAGATCACATTGAATTTGTCCCCAATATCTAGCAAGGTATAGGACACGAAAGATGGATTTTAAAACTAATGGATGCTAGATGAATAGGCCATGATAGATGGAGAAAGTGAATGATACCCATAGGACCATCTCCTCAAGACTATCCAAGCTAGGAAAAAATATTATCTCAATACAGGCCAATGATGTGGTGTTGAATAGCATATGGAATAATGACCTAGTGTCATGACAATGGTCCAAAGGAATGGATATATCAAGAGACTTTTGATAACATTTTTATTTTTTCATTTCTCATTTGGATCAAGATCAAGGGATCAATGTGGATAGGATCACATAATCATGATAAAGGGGTGGTGCAGGCTAAGATTGAAGGTTTGGGATTATGGGAAGGCTTCTTAGAAATAATGAAGGTGGCTTTAGGATAAGCAAGATCATGATAGGGTAGTGTGAATGCAACAAGTGAATAGGTTAATTGATAAGATAACTCATCTCAAGATACTTAATGCTCATGGCTATGTTCAACTTTGTCAAGGTCAAAGGTGAAAAATGGAATACGAATGCAAGTGAGATCAATGGTAGAAAGATGAAGGATATGATGGATGAAACTTTCCCCCAAGTGTAGAGTGCAAGAGAAAGGAATTACGCATGATGCCTGTTTGCCAGGTTTTCATCATGGTACTTGTCCAAGATGCCACAATAAGTGGTTTTCACCATAGGATGGATTTCTTTTCTTTTTTTATTTTCTTCTTCTTCTTTTTTCTTTTTCTTTTTCAATTTTCTCTTTTTTTTCTTTTTTTTTTACGGACTTAAGCTTTATTCTCTTTGGATACTCCTTGAAAAGGTATGATATGATAGGCCAAGACTGCTAAAATTTATGCTCAAAGATGTTGATAGGGTGATGGAAAGGTGATATGGTGGATAAGGTAAAGGGTAGCTAAAGATTTATGCAATGGATTGGATAATGGAAATGGAAATGGAAGGATAATGAATAAGAGGATAATAAGTCTTTCCATGTGTGGGCATGAAAAATGGAATGGAAGAATAATGAATAGGAGGATAAGAAGTATTATCAAGATTAACATTGATACACACCTTGAAGGGTAGTGGAATGATGGAGGAAAAATGGGTGAAATAGCTTGAGACTTTGACGTAAGAGAGGATATGAATCTTGGGACACAAGGACTCAAAATGGATGGATGAGATGGAATATGTTTGGGATAATGTGAAGTGGAAGCCTTTGGAAGCTTAAATGTCAACTTTGATTTCCCTTTTGTGTGTAAGTCCTTCAAAAGTGACTTGGGAATCCACACTTTCTTTGATTTGTCTTTCCTTTTGTATGCTTTAGAATGCATTTCTTCGATGAGGGATTTAGGAACCCACATTTTATTTGATTTTTCTTTTTGCTTGATGGACCTTTGTGGTCTCTTGAAAATTTATTTTTTTCTTGCATTCACATGTCGATTAGATGGGATATGGTGCTCTTCATACATAAGTGGATTCTTGGATTTCTGATTTTTATGTTGCACATTCAAATTTCTTCCAAAGGACTTGGGATTGGTGGATGAATAAGGTTGATATGGATGGTTCATATGGATGGTCTAATACGGAGAATTAACATGGATAGGTGCTTGGTTTTTCAAGTATGTATGTCTTTTTTGATCTTGATAGGATATAGGGTAAGTGGATTGTGGGATAGGGATGGTAGGAAAGGTTGATGGTGGAATATAGGAACCCAATATAGATGGAAGATAAGAAAGTTTCAACTTTGAGATATAGGGACCAAGGATGGATTTGGAGGATGTATAAGGAATATGAGTATGCACAAATGGAGGTAAATGGGATGTGGGAGGGATATCAACATATTTATTTTGAACTTCATGTCCAAGGCTTTCATCTTTTAGATTTATCTTTGTACCAATAGGCTTATATGTACCTTTGATAGGAGTGACTTTGATAGGAGAAGTTTAATCTTGAGATAGATATGGAGGCTTATGAAAAGTGGATGTTGGGGTACTTCGATCTTGACAAGGATCTTTTGATAGCCTAGGAAGAATACTTTTCTTTTCATTTTTAATATGTTCATTAGAAATGGAAGGAATATCTTGATCTTGCTTAGGAGAAGGATATGATATAGGAGGTAAAGGAATAAAGGGTGCTTGAGATAGAAGGGTATCTTCTTGAAATAAATGGAAGGATATGAAGGGTTCATCATGGGACTCTTGGGATATGGGACTTTGGTCATATATAGGATAAGAAGGGATAATATCTTGACCTTGATCCTTAATAAGATTTTTTTCCTTGCACTTTTGATTAGTCTCTTGGCATGTAGCCACTTCTACGGACAATGTAAGAATTTGGATTTTCACATGGGATTCTTGAAGAGATGATGGATGTTCATTTGAAATAGGTACAGTAGGCATTGTAGCACATGAAGGCTTGGAGTCTATAACCTTTGAATCATGGAATAAGTTTATAGCAAGATGTAGGTTAGCTTGGATCTCTTTTAGAGGTAGCCCTTGAGGGTATACATAGTCATTATGAAGACTGTTTGGATCTTTGTTTGAAGGAGGAATATTGGATAACTTTGCTTCTATATTGAATGGAGGAATGGTGGAATAGGTGAAAAATATAAGAGGACCACTACTAGATGCATGTTCATAAGTTTGATCTTGCTTGAGGGTATGTGCAAGATCATGAGGGGCCAAACTATGTCCTTAAGTGGAAATGAAAAATCAGCAAATCGGGGTTAGTCAACTTGACGTGAAAATTTCAACTAGCTATGAACCTAATATCAAAAAGTTGTAAGAATAGAATCTATATAAAATTGAATGTAGTTTCTAAAATAATAGGCCTTTTTTGAGAAAAAGTTAGTATGATTGGAGAAAAATATAAATTTCAATACAGTAGTACAAAAATTTCAGGAAAAAATAAGAAGTAGGTGTATGTCTGACCACCTTAATTATAATCAAATGATAATATTTTATTATAAGATTTTATATATAAGTAGTAGACTCATGCCCAGATGTGACTCATATTTTTTTGTAATTTTATTCTTAAAAAATAATTAATTATGAATTTTTTGCTACAACATTTTCAAAATAAAAAAACTCCCGTGTCTGACCACCTTAACGCATTCAAAACTTTACAAAATTCAATTTTATTTTTTTCCTTATAGTAGGCGAAGCATAGAATGTGACACATTTTTTAGATTTCAAAAATGTTATACCATCTGAAATTTATAGTCATTTTCCAATCAGTATATAAATCAATGCTTTAGAGGTAGCTCAATTAGAAAATAACTAATAATTACTTACCGAATTCAAAATTTGACAGCAATTATATCGATAGAAAGATGATAATCTCCTTAAGATACCCTTTTCATTTTATCAAATTAGGGTGAAAAAAAAGTCATCAACTACATTGTCAAAGTTTTGAACTGACATCACCACTTTTTGGCCCCTCGTGATCTTGCACATACCCTTGAGAGTAGTATCTTCATAATTAGATGAGTCATTAGGATTTTCAATTTTAATTATGTCATCATCAATAAGATTTTGGATTTTATGTTTCAACTCCATGCAATCTGAAGTTTTATGCTCATTATGTCTATGATATGCACAATAGTTGCTCAAAAAGATAAACCACATGAAGTGATTTGAGGCAATGTGATGAGATCATTTTCAAGAAGTTTTTCCAAAGCTGATTCATATGAACTTCCAAAAGGAGTAAATGATCTATCCCAAGGATATTTGGATGTATTTGTGTTTCCCAAAGAGTTGTCATATGATGAATATTGTTGAGATGGGACTAATTCCTCTTGATTTCTTTGATCAAAGATGAGATTCTCTTGATATTTTGAAATAGGTTCTTCATCAAATATTGGTTTATCATTAAGATATTTTTTATCGAACATAGGGTTTTCATGATATTCTTTTTGATCAAATTTTGAATTATCAAAGATATGATGTTCATGAGGTTTTTCTTGATCAAAGAGATAAGGAAACAATGTTCTTAATGATAATTGGTTGGATAATGTTTCCATTTCTTTTTCAATTTCTTGAATAGAATATTCTCTTGAATTTTTATTGTTAATAGATTTTTTAGATATTAATGGATGATTTATTTTTTGTAATCAAAGACCTTCAAGTACAACACAATGATTTTATCAATTATCACAAGAAATTCTTCCAAGCAACCTAAATAAGGTCAAATTTGGCTTTTAAATGGCTCTAATGAGGTAGGCTTGCTAATTGATCAAGGATTTAGTATGGATTCCATTCAAAATGGACTTTAAACTTTCATCCCCCAAGTCTGTTAAGGGGCTTCCCACATGCACCGAGGTACGATTTTGCGTAATCCATGAGGACTACTAGAGGAAATTCAAAAAATTTAAAATCTTTTTGTCACACACCCCATTAAGGATGCATGCATTTTTTTTTAGAGTGGGTGGATTCCCACAGCAAAAGCAAGCATATCCCACTTTGGGTTGTCCCTCTCACCGGCCTCGTTAAGGAAAACTCAGGAGGTGAGCCCACTAAAGTTCTAGCATATTCATTTTGAAAGCAAGGAAAATGGAATTAAGGTTAAGCTTTTGGGAATTTGGTTCACCAAGAAGGTGAAGAGCATATCCCTAACTTTCCCTTTAGTTCCCAAACATGATTGACAATATCCAATTGATTTCACCCACTAACTATAGGGATTTGAGTATTTCTACTCTCTTCCACAAATAAGGGGCTTTGATTTATGTGTTTAATTCTTTAATCCTTCTTAATTACTAGATTTTAAATGCACCAAATGCCACAAGCTAAGGGAAAATATTGTCTTGTTTAGGCTTACCTCTTTCTTTGTAGCTAACTGAAGTTAGGGGCATTTTTTAGTGATTTCATTGTTTTCACCTTACCTTGGCAATAGCCTCCTCCAAATGTGCTTGTCCTCTAGCAAGTTAATCAACACTAACAATCACAATGAGGGGAAACCAAAATCAAATTTAACAAAGAAAATATTTATGTAATGAATTTTGAGCATCTTATTTGCAAATTTTCAAACAAAAACTTGAACTAAGGACTAAAGATCCAATTAAGAGAGACAAATTTCTTTTTATAAGCTTTAATAATAGAAAGGTATTTCTGATATACCTGATTGTCCTCCTCTTGTGTTGACTCGAGAATGGCCTTGATATGTGCTATATTTTCCCTTTTGATCCTCTTAACTAGTGCTTTCTCTTCTCGGTTATATTGATTTTCTAGTCTTTGAACCTTTTTGCACCTACTCATTTACAGTAAAAAAATGTATGAACAAACAGTTAGATAAATGAATTTATCAATCTATTAGCAAATTAAGACAAAAAAATGAAGGCGACATTGTCTAGCATGCACGCGACAACAAATTGCTTGCAGGCGTAACTTTAATGATAGCGAGTGACACTTTTCTATGGCTCAAGCGATATCAAAAGTTTCACATGTGTAAACAATTTATTGGTAAGTGCAAATAGAATTTTAAGATGCGACAACCGACTAGTACAAAGAAACAATAGATTAATTGAAAGTGTAAACTGAAAGATCACAGGCGTAATCTTTTATATCAATTGCAGAGCAAAGCGTCAAGTTAGGTGACAACAGATTCTTGATAGGTGACACTTTTCAGCTCGTATGTGCAACTGCTTATGGCAAAGGCAATATATCTTTATCACAAAGGTGCAATCCTTTGATTTGCAGGTGACAAGAGAGAATGTGAGAGCGAATAGCAGCTATTGACCAGGCGCAAAAGTCCAACACATAAGTGTAAATGCAGAGATAACAGGCGACATCCAAATGTTTGTAGGTGCAACTGAATTGTTTGTAGGTGACACTTCACCTGTTTCCTACAAAATAAACACAAAAAATAACAAATACAAGCATACAAAAATGATCCAAATGATGAGATTAGGTAAAATGAGGCTTAGGGCCCCATGGTGGGTGCCATTTTGTGTACAAGTAAATGTACCTTCATAGAATTAGGGTTAATCATCAACAATAAATGAAATAGTAACTAAATTAAACCATAATAGAGAAACTATTTAGCTAAATCAATGACTAATTGAGCATCCTATGGCTCTCTAACTAAGATGTTAATGAGTGAGCTCTCAGCAAGCTCTCATTAATGACAGTCCTAGAATGAGAATTGATAAAGATAAACAATAAGCTAAAGCTAACAATTATCAAAGATAAAAGCTAAAATGCTCTCAAATGCCTTTCTAAACTCAAATTTCAAGAGGTTCAATGCAATTCTCAGATATGTGGTTGATGAATTATGAAGGATTTTGATCTTCCTTTTATAGATTTTCCAATGGTAGGGGGTGTAGTTGTGTTTGATCATGATTAAGGCTTGGTTGAGTTTTTGGTTCCACCCTTTGAAGACAAAGAAAAGTTTGTGTCCTCAAAGCTTGGGACAAGTAGACAAGATGGATGGTTGAGATTCCCTTTCACTTTGAGTGATTGAGATTCAATTTGGCTTGATCCAAGTGAATGTCTTTCCTTAAATCTCATTGGTTGCCCGGATTTCCTCTCCTTTTGGTTTGTTGAGAGTAATTGAGATTTATTAATTGTTTTAATTGATTTATTTTAGCCATGTACCCCTTGAATGGGTTGAATTTAATTTAATCCAAGACTATATAATTATTTGATTTAATTGTATTTTGATTTTGATTACACTTGATTAAAATATTCTCAATTTTGATTGATCTTGAATTAGGATTTGATTTTTGTTTTGATTGGCTAATTATGCATTGTGATTCAATTGATTCAATTATGTCCTTGACTTTCTTTGATTTTCATTGATTTTCTTTGATTCGATCTTTGTCCATTTTTAGGTGATTACACTTAGCATCTTCCAAGTAGGTGCCAACTTCCTAGAAAATAAGAAATGTGCCATCTCATCATCTGTCATGTAGGATATCACCTCACCAAGAGGTCCCAAAAAGTGAATGACAACTTAGGAATTTAATAACTAAAAAAAATCAACAAATTAAATAATTCAACATGTTAGAACTCTAAGTTTGAGATACCTTAATCCCAATAAGAATAGAGAGAGTATAAATCCATACATGAGATGGAGGCCAACCTTGACATGAAATGAAGGGTGGAGAGCATAGATCTACTTATCCAAGAGAACCTCCCTAAACAATATGTTCATAATAAATAGTTTATAAATCACTTTATACTACATATTGACAAGTCCATTTTGTTTCATAAATTTGAAGGATCTACAAACCCTTGATCGTTATGTAATGTAAATAGACAACACCATTAATAGAGAATAATAATTGCATTCTTATAATATTTTATTCACTTTTTTAGTAGTAAAAGTATAATCAAATTATCAATAGATATCGATATCTCTTCTTTTAATTAAAAATATCAAAAATAAAAGAATCTAACTTGTGAAATTTACTCTATAGAAAAAATGTTTAAATATTTACTCAATTTAAAAATATATTTGAGTCATAAAAATAGGATCGATTCAATTCACAATGCACGTAATTGATCATTTAAAGAGAGTCAAAGATATTGAAAGAGAAGGAATAAATTACTTAAAAAAACTTTATCCAATCGTGCTATTTTTCCTTGGTATTTTCTTTTAACTTCATTTCCCAATGTGTTTTTAATACAAATAATAAATCGCTTACAGTAAAACTCAATTTATCATAATTTTGCTCCCGGAAACCCCTTTTTTGGTCGGCAATGTGTCATGCACCATACTTTCTTGAGAACTCCCTCTACTAATGGTAACGTAAACTTGCTAGTTGAAAGACCTGTCATCATCCACCATAGTTGTCAATGACAACTACTAGCTACATTCTTCACTTTCTGCCTTCTCCATGGTACCTATCTCCTGTAGTTGGTGGTGTTCCTTCCAACTCCTTCACTTGACGTTGTTCCTTAATAGTTGTGTCTCTCCTTCAATCAGTGTCATTTGTTCCAACAGAAGTAGGGAACACCTTGAAATTAATTTTTTCATTGCAGGTGAATTTCTAGATAGATCATCAACAATATACGAGGCAATTCAAAGAAATAGGGAAGTTGATGGAGACGAGCCAAGGCATTCAGGGTCAAAATATGTGTATGATTTTTTTTGGTATAAAGTTCACAAAACTATATATAAGAGGGATTTAAACACCCGAAGGGAGAGGAATCTGGTTGAAACCCATAAAGAGTTTACTAGAATGATAAATTTTAATCATTTACCTTGTATTGAGAAGATTTTGCAAGGAAATCTCCCCTTTGATTTACCAAATAGAGATACCACACATGATATTCTATTGCTGCTTGAAGTTCTTGATGAACTAAACAAATTAGCTCCTTTCTTGAGAGCTAACAACTTATCTGATGCATTTGCAAAAGGGAGATTGAAAAGCATAGATGAACTAAAATCTAATGGTCCCACTATTCCTTGAGAATAATTTTTGAGTGGCAAGCTGACTCCAAAGCTAGCATACCAACTACAAGATGCAGAGAAATTGGCTAGATCTAGTCTACCAATTTGGTATCACCAGCTGATTGAAAGATGCCCTTTTTTGTTTCCATTTGAGATAAGGCAGAAGGCTACCCTTGAAATCCAGTATTATAATGAGGTTGGCAGCGATCTAGGTCCAACTCTTGAGTTCTATAAACTTATTAGTCATGAATTACAGAAGAATAAAATTGGAATGTGGAGGACAAATGCAGGGGAATCAAGATAGGCATCTCTGGGATTATTTCCTCATCCTTACCCACCTCATACAGATTCTTGTTGTGGAAGAGAGAACATTAATGTGATAGATAATTTCACTCTTCTTGGGTTTCTAATGGCTAAAGCTCTTCAAGATGGCATATTTCTAGACTTGCCTCTTTCCAGAGCATTTTATAAGCTTCATCTTGGGAAGGTGAGTTTTTTAATGATAAAGCCTAAATTTCTTTCCATTTAGGGTATCAATTGGAACTGACAAGTTATTTAGGCTTACAAGATCTTGATTTATATGATATCAAGTACTTTGACATTGAGCTTGGAACAACATTGCAAGAAATGCAAGCTCTTGGAGCTCGAAGGCAATACTTGGACTCAATGGCAAAGGATAAGAGCAAAGAACTCATGGAATTTATAGAAGACACTAGACTCTTGTTGTCAAAAGATGCACATGGAAATATCCTCTCCCAAGGATTTTTGAGTGGTGAGCATGTCAAAATTGAAATTTTTATGCCTATGAGATTCATGTTCCATGATACTGTCAAGTGAAATTTGGGGTCCAATCTTCATCTATTCCCTCTTTTCTGGGATTTTTCAGCCTAAAACTTGGCTTTCTACATCTTGTACTAAATATGAAACAGAAGAATCTATGTTAAGGCACACAAATGAAGATCTTCATAAACAAGTTGAAGGATTTCAGATGGATCACTTTATGGAGGTTGAATAGCTTGCTCACTTGCGGTGGGTCAATGCCAATTTGCACTAACAACTTAGTAGTTAGAGGCAGTCATCTGAGAAAAGGTCACCAGATGATTTAAATGAAATTCTGAGTCCAAACTCAAAAGATGATTTAAATGATACTCTGAGTCCAAACTCATGGCGTACTACAAAATAGCTTTTTCTAGAATGCGCTATGCTTGAACTATAGAGAACCTAATGAAATAATGTTGCCTTTTTTTGGCTGCAAATATCCTCCAGCAATGAAGGGCAATTTTTTTGTGAAATGAGGTTTTGCAGATCAAAAAAAATTTCAGTGGTAGGATTGCTCGCATCCTTTTCTTTTCTATTCTTCAAATTTATCTCTCTATGAAAAAGCATGTTTTACTCATCAAGTATAATACACTCTCAATGATGGCACGAGCGCTTGAGTGGGCCTTCATTTTAATAGGATAGGCCATCATCTTTTGCAAGTGGTTCACATTGAAATGTATAATATGATACAGTGAATTAGAATACACAATTTTCTTTATGTGCAAACTTGAAATAATATTGCTATTGGAAAGTCTACTTTCACAACAGACACTTTATATCAGATGCAATGTAAACATTTTGGCATGTCTAGTGTAAATGATGAGATTTGATTTACTTCTAGCCCTATAAGAAGCAAGAAGAAACATAAATATACTTTTTGAACTGAATAATACTTTTATAGCCCTGATTTTAAAAGAGGATGTTGTCCACTTTGCAGATTTTTGTCCCATTTACTTATATAATATTGTATAAGATCATCTTTTTCCAAGATAATTTCTATGTAATTTCTTCAAAATTTGAGGTTCTTATAATGTGAAATTTAGTTGTGATACCTGAATATAGGGTGGTCCCACAATAGTGTGTCCCACTTTTTGGCCAACTTTGACACAGAGATCACCATTTTGAGAAAAAACTTCACTTTCGAACACCTGTTGCTGCAAAACTATTAGGAATTTGAAGATGATGTAAACTAGAGTCTTTTAGATTTTTGTTTCTAGTTTTTAAATATATATATTTTTTTTTTTTAAATAATTTAAATTCATTTTTACTTCTCCTTCTAAAAGTGGTTTGCGTGAAAAAACTATGTTTTTAAGGAGGTACTGTCACTTGGATCGGCATAAATTTTTTTTAAAATATGATAATGATGTATTTCTTTCGAGATTATATTTTTAACTTCAATATCTAAAGGATGCAATTGGTTTTATTCATTTTGGATCAATATTTCATAGTTTATTAAGTTTTATAAGTGACAGTAACTGTAATCTAGACATAAGGTCACTTGGATTCATCTAACTTGATCTGTGTATATCGAAAAAAAAAAATATTAATAGAAAGGTAACACAAATATGCTTTTCCTACATATTTTTCATAATTTTTTTTTATCATTTACTATTTTTCCCGAAGTCGTGAAGAGACAGGTTGTTGAATGACCAAACAACCTATGTTTAGTTAAAGTAATATTTAAAAGTGATAATGAACTCAATATGTATTAAAATTATATTCATTAGAAAGCTTGTTCCAAATATCATCTTGTTTAGTCATTGTTTCAGGCCCCGGAAGACCATTTTTCTACAGTTAAGTTGTTTTTTGAGGGCAAATTTTTGTTTTTTTGGCTTCATGCGACAACCCTCTTCGCACGAAGCCACCTAGGGATCTTTGTGCGAAGACCCCTCACATGAAGCCCCTGGAGTGAAAATTCCGGCCAAAAGCCATTGCCAAGATTTTTCCCACAAGTACTTCGTACAAAGTACCCTAGTTGGCTAGTAAAATATTTTTTGTAAATTTTTTTTAAATGGTATAAAAGTAAAAAAATTTATTTCTATTTTACATCAAATTGCAATTAATAAATTTGCATTTTCTATTATTGAAGGCATTTTTTGAAGGAGGATCCATATTTCTATTTGTTCAAAGACATAATTTTGAATAGGAAAAATATTACTTTTGTAGTATTTTTTGAAGAAGGAATTTTTGTTGACGATCTTGTGGAAGACATTTTTTGGAGCTCAAAGAAATGGGGAACAAGAAGAGAAGACAAAGTAAATCTTCTAGAAAAAGGTCACTTGGTACTAAACAAAGAAATCATGAAGCTGCATTGACATATTATCATAAAACTAAAGAAGCTAAAAGACAAGCTGAAGTAGGAGGGTCAAGTCAAGTCGAAGAATTGCACATTGAAGAAGGGTTGGAATTACTCCCTAGAGAGGCTCAAACAATTGATGTTGGAGAAGGTTCAACATCACGTGCTCCTACTGGTATGGATGAACTTTTAAATTTAGCTCAAAGTGTAAAGAAAAATATTAGTTATAGAAACTTAGATCATTTACTTACAATGAATGTGGACACTTTGAGATCACTTGCTAATGTTCAACAATTAAGTCTTGCTAAGAAGAGATCAATGAAAATGATAGCAAGAGAAATATTGGGTAAATTTGATCATTTTGAAACACTTGAACAAGCTCAATTGCTTTCACTTATACTTATAGACAAAAATTTGGAAGGGGCATTAAAATTATTGGGTATAAACACATCATCAAAGAAGAGAAAATTTGTTGACATGCAAACTGATATGAATGAAAATCTTAAGAAAGGTTTGAACCAGCTAGGGAAGCGATCTCAAACTATAGATAAGTCCATTACAAGAAAAGTTATGTTGACATCTATTGTAGGTAACACTATGGGATGAAAAAGACAGATATCTTCAGTTTCATCTCACATTGGTTTTAATAGGAAAATAATATCACGATATGTTAATAAGAGAATACTTTTGGATGATAGCACCTTGGAAGGCAATTGGGCAATCATGTGTAGAGCTCCTCGTTCTGATAGGATTGATGAAGGAACAAAAAATTTGATCACATCATTTTGGAATGATAATACACGTCCTTCATCAAACACTAGAGATGTTATCAGACATAGAATTTCAGCTAATCAATATGAATATCATACGAAACATTGGTTGGAAACAACACAACATGAAATGTATGTGTCATTTTGTAGTTCAAATCCTAATATAAAGATTGGGCAAACATTGTTTGGAAGATTGAAGCCATATTATATTAGGACAAACAAAGTGTTTGAAACTTGTTGTTGTCGTTATCATATTGAATTTGATCTCCACTATCAATTTTTTTGAAATTTTGTAGAAGACACTTATGGTTTTGAAAAGGCTCCTCCTACTAGACGAAGTGAGTTCATCTCATCCATTTTATGTGACAAAAGAGATGATGTAGCTGGACAAATAAATTGCATAAAAGGAATATGTCAAACATGTGTCGATTTGTCTCTTTTTCCTTTGAAAATTAAAAATATTGATGTAACAAAGATGGTAAATTGCAAGAGTTACAAATATGTAAAGAATGAAACAAAATTTGGGAAAGAATCCAAAAGGTTAGAATATGTTGAAGAGGAGATAAATGTTGGAGTATTTATGGAAAAAATTAAAAAATTGATTCAAACCTACATTCATCATGCTTTTTTTGCAAAGTGGCAAGCACAACAATTTCAAACACTGAGAGACAATTTCCCACTTGGAACTATTGTATCAGTTGTTGATTTTACAGAAAATTATTCTTTTGTTCATCAAAAGGCAATTCAGTTAGAATACTATTTTTTAGAGAAAATTACTATTATGGTACATGTGTGTTATCGACACGCACAATTAGATTTGGATGGTATTCAGAGCACATTTGAAGCACGGGTCATCAAGAAGGAATATCATTTTTATATAAGTGATGATAGAGAGCATGACATTCATTATGTGGAACACTGCTTCAAGATCTTTTTTTCAAATTTGAAAGAAAGAGGTATAAAAATCGATAAACATTATGTTTGGTCAGATGGATGTGCTGCACAATTTAAATCATCAAGACCATTTTATGCACTATGTAGATATCATCGTAATGAAAACATACCACATGTCTGGAGTTTCTTTGAGAGTGGATACGGAAAAGGTGAACATGATGGTGCCGGAGCTTGCATCAAATGTGCTATATGAAAGTATCAAATGAATTATAAGGGAGTGCATATAAAAAATGCACATGATGTGGTTGAATGGTGCAAGACACATTTCACACCAAATGAGAATGACGCGTCATCAAGATTGACTCAGGCGGTGCGATATAGAAAATTTTGGGAGATAAAAGATATGCACACATTTTTTAATTATTTGAAAGTGTTTAAAATTTTAATGATATTTTTTATTCAAATTATATTTATATAGAATGTATTATATATGCATTTTTTCAGGCATGGATAGAAAAATTATGCATGGTTGCAATAGGATAGAAAAGATGTGATCTTTGCATTCAGTTATGAGTACAAATTGTCGCAATTGGATGTTGAACACTAGGGAATACTCATGCTTTTGTTGTCACTGCATTGCTGACAATCATGAGGAATGTATCAATCAAGATCATGGATATGTAGGTGCATGGAATCTAGTGCCACTAGTTGTTACTAATACATTTGATAGAGATGAAGATGAAAACTTTGATGATGTTCCTTTGATTTCTACTGATTATGATCATATCTCAGGATTGGTCAAAATTGGTAAGTATATATATTTCACATTATATGGTACATTGAGTTGCATGTATAGATCATAGATATAGATAGATCTATAGATTGAACTAAGTATTTATTTTAAGATCTCACACACGTATATATAAAAATTTATAGTGCAGGAGATGTCTTTGTAGTGATTGCTGAGAGTGGAAATGTAGAAGGAGTTGATTATTATTTACTGCGTTGTACTGCAGAGAGGATGAAGTTACTTGAACCTGAAGAAAGCGATGGAATGTTGTTCCCCATAGGTTTGTATATGGTTTACATCAATATATTGAGCTCAATTTGTAAATTTTAAATTTCAACCTTTTAACAAAATTCAAATTGAATTTGTTTAAATTTATATATTGTTAAAATTTGTGACCTACAGGTTCAGTTGTTTTAGAGGGAACATATTTCAAACAAATCAAAGTAATTCAACATGGTATTCATTTTTTTTATTACGAACCAAACAATAAGGTGTTCCAATATAGTCACCTAGTTGTTGCCACATTCATTCGTCTCCATACAGTTAAATCTCAATGTGGACGTCGTAAGTGGAGACTAGATAGTGAAGATCATGAGAGAATATTAAAGGTTCTCCATGAAAGGTTTGAACCACTTGAGTTGGTCTAAAAAGTATAATACATGTATACTTATTTCTTTTGTTAGGACCTATTTGATATCTCTGGACTAAATTTCATTATACTTTGTTTATATATTTAAACATATGGTAGACTATAATTTGTTGATATATGATGAACCTATTTGATGGTTCAATGGTTTTAATATATAGAATTTTATATGTATACTTTGATTATTCAATGATTTTTATAGATTTCATGTTAGTTAAAAATTTTATGTATGCTTGAAATAAGTTATATTACTTATGACATGTGTTAGTTCTAGAATTAGTTAGAATAGTTATTATCCATTAGTTACATGTATTAACTAGTTATCTTTTATGATATTAATTATAGATCCCCTTAAGACCTCCCCTTAAGACACTAAAAAATGATGAAATTAGTTATATTACTTATGACATGTGTTAGTTCTAGAATTAGTTAGAATAGTTATTATCCATTAGTTACATGTATTAACTAGTTATCTTTTATGATATTAATTATAGATTCCCTTAAGACCTCCCCTTAAGACACTAAAAAATGATGAAATTAGTTATCATATCATCTAAATAAATCATCTAATCAAATAAAATCATAGATCATCTAATCAAATAAAACCATCTAGTCAAATCATATATCATATAGATCATCTAATCAAATAAAATCATATCATCCAATCAAATAAAACCATCTAATCTAATCATATATCATCTAATAAAATAAAATCATAGATCATCTAATCAAATAAAATCATATCATCTAATCGAATAAAACCATCTAATCTAATCATATATCATCTAATCAAATAAAATCATATCATCTAATTGAATTAAACAATCTAATCTAATCATATCATCTAATCGAATAAAACCATCTAATCTAATCATATATCATCTAATCAAATAAAATCATATCATCTAATTGAATAAAACCATCTAATCTAATCATATCATCTAATCAAATAAAACTATCTAATCTAATCATATAGATCATATATCATCTAATCAAATAAAATCATAGATTCATCTAATCTAATCATATCATCTAATCAAATATATGTCTCAAATCATATATATCATATAATCAAATAAAATCATATCATCTAATCGAATAAAACCATCTAATCTAATCATATCATCTAATCAAATATATGTCTCTAATCAAATAAATGTGTCTCATATCATATCATTTAATCAAATAAATATGTCTCATATCATATAATCTAATCATATCATCTAATCAAATATATGTCTCGAATCATATGTCTCAAATCATAAACCAAGTCTCAAATAAAATATATGTTCAACATGTCCTAAACTAAGGATTCATCTAGGCGCATACGAACAGAGCAACCCTCTGAGTGACTGCCACGAGCATCCTCTGGCTCTGAGACAGCAACTTATCCCTATGAATATAAATGCATGTATATATGATAATAATCTAAAATAATTAAAATATTATAAATGCATATTTAAACTTACATATTTTTAAAACTTACCTAACCACTAGTAGGTGTATCATCTGGTGGCAAAGCAGTGACTGACCCCTACAAATTTAGTGTACAATAGTTGGTTATATACATGTGCATAGTACATATATTATGTAAAGTACTTGAAATATAAACATGTACATACATATATATCTAAAACTTACCTAACCACTAGTAGGTGTCACATCATGTGGAAGATGCTCTGAACCCACACTAGAGGTAACATGCTCTGCTAATTGCGCCTACAAAATATTATGCATTGAACAAACATTAATACACATACAATTAATTATTCACTAAAACTCCTAATAAAAAAGAAAAGAAATTTTTATATGTACCTGAGTCTTAGGAGCAGGAAGATTGTTAGCACATTGCACCATCATATCATCAACTGATACTACATCACCCACACCACCTAAGGTCCCGAACCTCTGTAGTAATGAGGAGTGTAGGGGTGACACTAGCTGCGAGGGGAGTGATGTAGAATCTGAACCATGTGGATGAAATAACATATCCTTAAATGACCTGCCATCAGTGGCAACATCCACCTGACCCAACCCATGCAATTGCTCATCAAAAGTGTCTAGGCCCTCACTAGTGATGGGTACATCTCCAATCTCTATACCTGGCTCTACAACTGTAGAGTGATTTGTGGGTGCACGGTGCTCTGCACTATCCTGTGCATGGTGCTCTGCACTATCCTATGCATGGTGCTCTGCACTATGTTGTGCCTGACTAGTAGATGGCATGTCCTATGTCGGTGGAACTATAGGACCCCATGTAAGTGCAATGTAATTCTTGACTAAATGTATAGGGATCCTCTACGTGTCAGAAATATGAGAATAGGCCTACATGAGATCCTCCAAAAAGTAAAGGGCCATATCTAAAGTACTCTGATAACCCGACAATGCTTGTATCTCTCCAGGCATAGGAAGACCAAAAGCTCTATATGTCTCGTCACTCACACATGTAGTACTACTAGACAAAGCCTCAGAAGATGATCTAGCTCTACTTGGTCTAGTCAAAATGTATCTACCCACTGAATCTGAACTAATCGATGTGGCTACAGAAGCAATCTATCCTATGCTATCCAAAACTCCCCTCTGAGAAGCAATGATGACTCTATCTGCAGTAGCAGCCATCGTCGGTGTCACTGTCGGACTCCTCTCTCCAACTAGTAGTCTATGAGGCTGCACAACTCGATCAGCCCTATGATACTAAGGGCAATTTGCAACCCTACCCTACCCCTGACCATAAAATTCTGGGATATCAAAATAGTTGACCCTGAGTCTCAAATGGAACTCAGCGTACAACTATTGTGCAAAGTATAATGGAATTTGATCGTTATTTGGATAATGACCATGGTCTGCAAGATGTCGAGGGTATATCATACAAGCAAATTGAGGGATCACACATCATGTGACCTGATAAGCCCTCACCACTCTATACCTCTCATAATGTGGGAACATCTCTCGTTTGATGGTTTCCTTCAAGACAAGGCTCTGAACTGTCGTGAAGGAAACATCACCCGAGATCTCCTCCCTCAACTCCCAAAAAATGGCCTCAACTACCTAAGGCATAAATGAAGAGTGAGCCCTCAATCTACTAGTCATAGACTCCAAACTAGTCAGTATAGTAGCACATATGTCTCTATATATACCATCTCCAGTAGATCTACTGATAGCTTGTCTAAGTCTAGCTATCTCTGTGTCGGCCATGTGAAAAATAGTATGAATGTCAGGAGTCTGAGGTGCACCCTGAGCAACCATCTAGATACATCACATGTGAAAGAGCTAAGTATTAATAATTAAGTACTTGATTACAACATTATAACTGCATGTAAAATGGAAACAAATAAGTGGTCCTAAGGTATAGATAAGACATCAATGGGTCATAGGACATCCTAGTATGTACATCAATGGGTCATATGACTAACTTTAATATTTACTAAAATTGCATTTACATAAGGGGTCGTGGGTAACATAAGTGGTCATAGCTCATGTCTTAAGGAGTTGTGGGTAACATAGGTGGTCTTATTAGGTCTTAAGAGTCCTAATAGGTCTAGTTAGGTCTTATTAGGTCTTAAGAGTCCTAATAGGTCCTAATACATCTAATTGGTCAGACTAATGTTGGTTAAAGACCTAATACCTATCTAATTGGTCCTAATAGGTCCTAGTTAGGTCTACTTGGTCCTAATAGGTCTAGTTAGATCTATAAGTAGAGAAACAACTTAGTTGTATACCTTATTTCCTAATATGACCTAATGGGACCTATTAGGACAGGTAATATGACCTAGAGTGTCTTAAGGGGTCGTGGGTAATGTAAGTGGTCCTTGATTGTCTTAAGGGGTCGTAGGTAACATAAGAGGTCCTAAGGTATAGATAAGAGTCATGGAGTGTCTTAAGGGGTTGTGGGTAACATAAGAGGTCCTAAGGTATAGATAAGAGTCATGGAGTGTCTTAAGGGGTCATGGGTAACATAAGAGGTCCTAAGGTATAGATAAGACATCAATGGGTCATATTACCTATCCTAATTACCTATCATAACGTACATAGATAAGAGTCATGTAGAGTGTCTTAAGGGATCGTGGGTAATATAAGTGGTCCTAGACTGTCTTAAGGGGTCGTGGGTAACATAAGTGGTCCTAGAGTCATAATTGGTTCTAATTGAGTCTAATTAGACCTCCTAACTAGTTCTAATTGAGTCATAATTGATTCTAATTGAGTCTAATTAGGTCCTAACTGGTTCTAATTAACTCTAATTGAGTCATAATTGGTCCTGGTATAGTTAGGTCTAGTTAAGTCTAATAGGTCCTAAATTTTGGTTGTAATAGGTCCTAATTGGTCTAGTTACCTATCTAATTGGTCATAATAGGTCCAGATAGGTTTAGTTAGGTCTATTTGGACCTCATAGGTCCTAATACATCTAATTGGTCAGACTAATGTTGGTAAAAGACCTAATACCTGTCTAATTGGTCCTAATAGGTCCTAGTTAGGTCTACTTGGTCCTGATAGGTCTAGTTAGGTCTATAAGTAGAGAAACAACTTAGATGTATACCTTATTTCCTAATATGACCTAATGTGACCTATTAGGATAGGTAATATGACCTAGAGTGTCTTAAGGGGTCGTGGGTAATGTAAGTGGTTTGTGATTGTCTTAAGGGGTCGTAGGTAACATAAGAGGTCCTAAGGAGTCTAATTAGGTCCTAATTAGCTCTCATAGGTCTAATTGGGTCTAATTAGGTAGATAATTAGGTCCTAAATTTTGTGCCTAATAGGTCCTAATTGGTCTTGGTACAGTTAGGTCTATTTTAGTCTAATAAGTCCTAAATTTTGGTCGTAATAGGTCCTAATTGGTCTAGTTACCTGTCTAATTTGTCATAACAGGTCTAGATAGGTTTAGTTAGGTCTATTTGGACCTAATAGGTCCTAATACATCTAATTGGTCAGACTAATGTTGGTTAAAGACCTAGTACCTGTTTAATTGATCCTAATAGGTCCTAGTTAGGTCTACTTGGTCCTAATAGGTCTAGTGAGGTATTTAAGTAGAGAAATGACTTAGACATGTACCTTATTTCCTAATATGACCTAATGTGACCTATTAGGACCTGATATGACCTAGAGTTTCTTAAGGGGTCATGGGTAACGTAAGTGGTCCTTGATTGTCTTAAGGGGTCGTGGGTAACATAAAAGGTCCTAAGGGATCCTAGGTTACCTTAATGGATTCTCATATACATATAATAGGTCTTCAGGATCCGAATAGGTCATATATATGTCTTTCTTAAAATATCGTAAGGGATGTATAATGGTCCTAGACTACATCTTAAGAGGTCATGGGTAACAATGAGTCCTATATATGTGTCTTAAGGGGTCAGGGGTAACATAAGAGGTCCTAAGGGGTCCTATGTTTCATTAGTGGATGATCCTTGTATGATATTAATTAAATCTAAGATGTACATAAATGTGTCCTAAGACAACCTAAGATATGTTAATGGGTCTTGATGATCTGAATGGGTCATAGATGTCTTAAAATGTCATAAGGGATGTATAATGGTCCAACAATGTTAATGGGTCATAGACGCATGATAAACTTGGTTTAAGGTATCTTAGGTTACATTAATTGATACTAGTATGTCTTAAGGGTTCTTGTGGGCGACAATGGGTTCACATATGTATTAACAGAAGCTAAGATAGATGAATGTGTCATAGGATATTTTAATATATAATAATGGTTCGTATGGGTCTTAAGGGGTCCTATGTGTCAAGTAAGATGTCCTAATATGTATTATAAGATCTTGAGATTCATAAAGGATCCTAAGTGTCTTAATATGTCGTAAGAGAGGAATAAGGGTCCTAGAAACTTATTGTACTACAATTTTTTAATGTTTTCTAACATACTACTAGATCATTTTCAAAAATTGAACTACAATTTTCTAAGATTTTTACAAACTAAAAATTATAAATAAAACAAATAACTAACTTTAATAAGTTTAATAAAAATGCGTGTACATACATGTGAGAGAGAGAGAGAGAGAGAGAGAGAGATAAATTCTTAATAATTACAACTTTAAACTTAAAATTTAGCATTTTCTAACTCCAATCTTAATGTTTCTAACATTTTCTAACATTTCTACTATGGTTTCTAATGTTTTATAAATATTTTCTAACAGGTCCTAACAAACTACTATGATTTTCTAACATTTTCTAACATATTATAACATTTATATACTACAATTTCTAATATTTCTATTATTTTCTAATATTTAATTATGATTTTCTAACATTCTATTATTAATTTCTAACATTTCTACAAATTAAAAATTATTTAAAACAAATAACTAGTTAAAATAAATACAAAACATATTATTTACAATAAAAAATGAGAAAAATGTGTGTACCTAATACTGCTAGGAAACTGAAGAGGTTGATGAAGCTCGGGAGACACTGGTATGCTGGCATGGTGACGTAGTTTGCTCCAAGCCTAGGGGTCCACAAATCGCTACAATGAAAATGATAGTTAAAAAAATGAAATGCCGGAAATTTATAAGAAATCCGACCCTAAATGGCTTCGTGCGAAGTATATACTTTGCACGAAGCCATTTAGGGGTCTTCGTGCAAAGACCCCTATGTGGGGTCTTCGTGCGAAGTATCCCGAGGACTTCGAGCAAAGTATTTACTTTGCACGAAGGCAAGAAAATTTTTTTGTTTGACGATTTTGTGATTTCTTTCGTCCCTAAAAGTGGGACACAGCTTCGTGAGTTAACCCTACACTCTTGTAAGTTTTTCTGACTGGCCTTCTTTGCTGGGTAATAAGTTGAGGTCTAGTAATTGTTATATGAAGTGGCTTTGCAATTATGCTTATATGTTATCATTAAGTACACATTTTCATTTCTATCTCCTAATAGTCAAATCTGACACATTTTTTAAAAACTAGTCCGACAGGTCAAAAAAAGTTTATAATTTGCATACTATGACATTTATCAGAGTAGCCTAATTTGAAGGTCTACATTTCATGATGAGTTAATTTTTAAGAAAAACCAGTTATTTGCCATGATTTTTCTCCTGTAAATTAATTCCTCTATCAATTTTTAGAGTCGTATGATCTCATTAATATTTTTTTTATTAGCTCAAATCAAGTTTGATTTCTTCTTCTCTTTTGCATGCATTTAATGTGTCTTCTGTGTAGCCATTTTCATAGATCAATAAGTCACTACCAGATGACTTTCAATTCAAGTGGGTTGGTTCCTAGGATTATCCACACTTAAACATAGTCATGTGTCACTTGCAAAGTTTCAGGCCACCAAGGGGTGGGAGCCCCCCCGCTTCAGGGCGATTAGTTGTCGGCCCCTATTATTAGATTCTTCATGTTACGTATAGAATCTTCTAAGTTAAGGTTTACTATTTTTCAAGGCCAAAACATGATGAAGTTTAAATAGGATTTTGACATCTAGATATTTTTGTAACAATTTTAAAATTATTATTTTTAACAACTGATATCTTACATATTTGGAGGGATTATGAAAATTTCCTTTGCACAGATGATCATTTTAGCTTAATAGACTTTCATATTAGGTGGAGGTTCATCATTGAGTTATTGGGTTAGAGATCTGGGTATTTATCATGGACTTATTGTGATAATTTAATATGATTTTAAAATATAATTATTATTTGAATTATTTTTTCTTTAAATAATAATTTTTTATTATTTTCGATACTAATGGACCTTTATCTTTAGAGAAGCATGAAAAGAGAAATAATTTTACTGTAAGTGCATAAAAATGGGGGACCAAAAAATTGCCAATCACTATTTTTGTCTCCCACAAATATTATGGTGTGCACCATAATGTCACACACCATATATGGCACATTCCATATGGCTCAACATATGTCAAGCCTTAGACTTGGGCACGCCAAGCCTATATGGTATGAGCCATATATGGCATACATCATATGTACTGCATTATTTATTGTCAAAACTCCATCTCCATACTTATTTTATTTTGCAGCAGCCATGACTTAGATGTTGGTAGGAGAAATTAGAAATGGTACATGCTATATTGGAAGTCCAATTACATTCATAGGTGCTTTGGATTGTATAAAAATGCCACCTAGAAATCAAGGAGGTCAAAGAGGTTAGTAAATTTTAGTGTTTAGCCTTTATTTTTTTTATTAAAATGTAAATTAAAAATTCAAGAATAAAATTTGAATTGATAATTGTAATTAAAGGGGATTATAGGAGATTATAATCTCAAAACCCTGATTGTCCATCCTCCCTATCCACATTAATATTTGACAACTACTTCTATCAATTCCAAATCCTCCATTTAGTAGTCAGTTCTTAGCATTTATTGAAGGCAGTGATCTATCTTGGATTAGAATTAATTTTCAATGTACCATTCTAGCTTGTCCAATGTCAAATTTGGAGTCTCACTCATACTGGAGAGAGAGATGTTATGAATTTGAATGAGCAAAAGCTAGAAAGTTTGTAGTAAGAAGTAGTCTTCAATGAAATAATATTATTTTATGTTTAATGTAATATTCATTTGTGCTTTTCTTCTCTGTCTTATCAATCATAATTTGGAGTAATTTTAGGCTAAAGAAGAGGGTGTCGTCTATGCAAATAAATGCAAATAAATTACCTAAACAGGTGCATTTTGGCCCTTGCATAGCCAAAACCTATCATTAACGGGTAATTAAATCATTCCTTCTCTACAAGTTAACCAAGCAAAAATTTGTCCCTTCATGTCAGATTATTAGATCTAAGTTAGATTTCTCAGAAAATTGTGTGTAAAGATACGTATGAAATTTTCCAAGTTTTGGCTCACCTTTTCCATTTTTGTGTATTTTTTTATATCTCTGGAGCTATGTATGACATTACTCAAAAGATGCCACTATTTATGGTGGACAAGACCAATTCGTCTACACAATCCTTCTCTTCCCAAGGATTGGGCATGATGTTGTATATCGAGGGTTTTGTGTGGGGTTTTCCTACATTGTTGATCTAGGGCATTCACGTGGTACAAAATTTAATTTTTTTATTGGACACTTTCATGTGCGAAGTTTTCTCTATTGTGAACCGTGACAACTAATGTCTTTTATTTTGACTTCAATTTTCTTGCAAGTGACTCTTCTTTGGTTTTGGCTATGCAGGGGCCAAAATGCACCTGTTTAGGTAATTTATTTGCATTTATTAAATAAATTAAAATTCACAAAAACATTGTACTGCATTTTTTAAGTTAATTAATAAATGCAAATAAATTATCTAAACTGGTGCATTTTGGCCCCTGCATAGATCAAACTAATAAAGTAAACAAATCAAACTCATCCATTGACTAATGAATTTAAGAAAAATGTAAAGGGACAATTTTAAAATGTAAAAGTCAAAGTCAATACAACTAGGTTACTAAAGAAAAGTCTATATACAACAAAATTCTGACAAACCACATGTATAATTTTAAAGTCAAGTTTGCTTAACGTGTTTTTCAAGTATCCCCACTAAAATACCAATGTGAACCTCAAGACTTGGTATTTGTAAGTCAATACAACTAGGTTACTAAAGAAAAGTCTATATACAACAAAATTCTGACAAACCACATGTATAATTTTAAAGTCAAGTTTGCTTAACGTGTTTTTCAGGCATCCCCACTAAAATACCAAGACTTGGTGTTTGTATTGAGTATCAAATTTCCATGAAATTGTAGACCCTCTGGGATTAAACAGCTGGTAGTTGACGTCAAGTTAATAGTTATTTCCAATTTGTGAGCTGTTTGACAAGAAACCGAAGCTAATGAAAGAAAGAAAATAGCTAGGAAAGAAACATACTCATCATAGCAAATAAAAGTGAATTAAGTTTGGGGAAAAGAAATTTGGGGTGTTGATATTCGTCATGTCAATATCATCTGCTACTACATGGCCCAGAGGTGCAAATACATTTCTAACGATAATTTGTTTGGACGGACTAACTCTTCTGCATGCTAGTGTCCATGGACATTCAGAAGATGGTGTCCTACTTTTGCAAATAAAAGAGTCTCTTCAAGATGGGCTTACAGACGTGCTGCCAAACTGGACAAACACTTCTGATGTATGCAACTGGCAAGGTGTCAAGTGCACTACAATAATAGGAGATAGTAAGGTTATTTCAATTTCACTGCCAGGCAAAAACCTTTCTGGCCAACTTTCTCCATTGATGGGGAAGCTTACCAGCTTAGAGAAGCTTGATTTGTCAAGCAACAGATTACACGGAGACATTCCTTCTGAATTGGGTAACTGCACCCAGCTTAGCCAACTCAATCTTTCATACAACTTCTTCAGCGGTGTCATCCCATCCACAATCTCCAATTGCAGCCTGCTTACCCTTCTTGACCTGAGCAATAATAATATATCTGGGACATTTCTCCCTGAGCTGGGTGAACTTTCAAGCTTGTCTGAGCTTTTGTTATATTCTAACAATCTGACTGGCGTTGTGCCAGCATCTCTAGGTAGGCTTGAAAATCTCCATGTTCTGAGAGCTGGATGGAATGACTATACTTCCTCCTTACCACCTGAGCTTTGGAACTGCACTAATCTCAGATACCTCAGTTTTTCTTCATCAAATTTGATAGGCCAAATCCCACCTGAAGTGGGTAATTTGAGAAGACTTCAAGAGCTGCATCTCTTTGAGAATCAGCTCACAGGCATTATTCCTCCAGCCATTGCAAATTGCACAGCCCTGCAAGTACTTAATCTTTATACGAACAATATACAAGGTCATATTCCAAGAGAGCTTCGTTTTCTTACTCAACTGCAAAGATTGTTGATCTTCGAGAATCTTCTCTCAGGTCATCTTCCTAGCGAATTGGGTAACTTGTCTGAGTTGTATCAGATAGGTGCAGCTTATAACCATCTCACCGGAGCTGTTCCCTCTGAATTTAGCAATTTGAAAAGGCTGCGTTTCCGAAGGTTGTCACACAATAATCTCACAACCACGATTCCAGCATCTCTTGCCAATCTTTCAAGCCTCCGAGTATTGGATCTGACAGAAAATCAATTCAATGGCAGCTTGCCAGAAGGAATTGGGTTTCTTCCAAATCTAAGTGAGTTATATGTTGGTGGCAACAGGCTAGAAGGTAGACTGCCCCCGGCACTCGGATCATTCAGCAAATTGGAGATCATGGTTGCCGATTCCAACAAATTAACCGGCCAGATTCCAAGTGGAATATGCACAGGTAAAGAGCTAAGGGTTCTTGTTCTGTTAGATAATTTTCTGTAGGGAAATATTTCTGAGCTGCTGAGTAATTGTGTTTCTCTGGAAAGAGTTCGGCTTGAAAATAATCAATTGACTGGTATTATTCCTGCCAGTATTTTTAAGCTCTATAGTCTTTACTATCTTGAGCTCTCCTTTAACAATATTAATGGAGAGATACCAGCTGAGATAGGCGAACTCAGGAACCTTACTAATCTCCTCCTTCGTGGAAACAAGTTAAGTGGTACTATTCCTCCTCAAATCGGGTCTCTCACAAAACTGGGTAGGCTCAATTTGAGTGAGAATAATCTCATTGGAAATATTCCCTCTCAGATTGGAAGGCTCACTAATCTAGAAAATCTAGACCTCAGCCAGAATACGCTTGATGGTTCTATTCCTTCAGATCTTTGCAACAATCTGTCCTCTTTGTTATTTTTAAAACTGGGTTCAAACAGTTTGAGTGGAAATATTCCTCCTCTTGGGTATTGCTCGGAATTGATAGAATTGGATCTGTCTAAAAACAGATTTGTGGAGTCCATTCCGAGAGAATTGGGAAAGCTGGTGCATCTGCAAAGCGGTTTGAATTTGAGTTGGAATAGGCTATCAGGATCTCTTCCATCGGATATAGGGAATTTGATAGTTTTAGAATCACTGGATGTTTCCCACAACCAGCTCTCTGGTGAGATTCCGGCATCTTTGTCAGGCATGAAGAGTCTTTACAAGTACAATTTTTCATACAATCAGTTTACAGGGCAAATTCCTGGGCTAAACTCCTTCTCTAATGCTTCAATAACAGCATTTGATGGTAATCCGGGATTGTGCGGCCCACCAACTTACAATAGCTGCCCGCTTTCGAAAAGAAAAACAACTACTGATAAGAAAAGTTTGGGAATAGGTGGGATAGTTGGCATTATTGTTGCAGGAATGGTCACCATTGCCCTTCTCATTATAGCTTTTATATATTACCATGGCATGGCTCAAGATAAAAAGGAACAGAAAGATGAGGATATCAACAATTTAGAGAGCTTGGATCTGGCTGGAGGTGACCATAGAATTACATATAAAGCAATCATGGAGGCCACTGAGGACTTGAGTGATAATTATCTAATTGGCTCTGGTTCATTCGGAAAAGTGTACAAGGCTATTCTGGGAAATAGTATGGTTGTGGCTGTGAAGGCTTTTAATTTAGTAGGGGATGGGAAAACTTTGAGTAGCAGTTTGAGGCGCGAGGTAGAAGCTCTCAAGTTTGTCCGCCATAGAAACATTGTGCATCTGCTTGGCTGGATGCGTGTTCCCAACTCGAAGTTGGAGATTTTGGTCTATGAATATATGGCCAAGGGTTCTTTGTGGGAAGCATTAAATTTAGCAGCTGTATGTGTAGTTAATTCAGAACCAGAGAAACTGAACTGGAAAACTCGTCACAATATAGTACTGGGAGTTGCGCAAGGTCTCAAATACTTGCACCATGATTGCACACCACCAATCATTCATGGTGACGTTAAATCTGCTAACATTCTACTGAGCGATGAATATATACCACATGTTTCTGACTTTGGCCTTGCAAAACCGATGACTTCAGATGAGCAGTCTGGCATCTCGTCCGTGTTTGCTGGTTCTTTTGGTTATATGGCTCCAGGTCAACCTAAGTTTTACAATTACATAAGGGTTTATAATTTCATTTTTTTGTTTTTGGAAATATTTTTCTCTAAGTTTTTCGTTGAGTTTCATAATACCATTACATATAGATATCTTTATAAATTTATGCATTCCTTCTATGTAGAACGTGGCTACGAAGTGAGGCTTTCAACAAAGCAAGACGTCTACAGCTTTGGCGTTGTGTTGTTGGAACTAGTTACAGGAAAACCAGCCATGGGAGAAAAGGATGGAAGCCAAGAAGGCAAAGGGCTTGTTGAATGGGCTGCTCATATGAGAGAAAGAAACGGTGACATTGTTATGGGAATAGTGGATATTGAGCTCAGAAGTGATTATGAAATGTGGAGCGCTGAAATAGAGAAGGTTATTGACGTTGCATTTCTATGCACTCAAGCTTCCCCAAAACAGAGGCCAACAATGCAACAAGTAGTGGACTTACTTTCTCCTCCATCTCCACAGCTAGCTGAGTATGCACAATTATTCAATTGAAAACTGAGTACCATAATGTATATAAATAGTCAATTGTTGGGTGAATTGGCTACTATAGCTTCCTTTGTAAAGCTTAAGCAAAGCTTAACTAGATACCGCTCTACGGTTTTCCAAATTACATATTTCTCCTAACCATTCTTCGTACTTGTTATTCATCTAAATGCCTGGTGATCAACTTTTTGTAGGTGATATTGCCTTGAATTACATGACTATAAATATTTGGCATGTAACATCATGACACTCATTGAAATAGATTAAATATTTCACAACCCTGATTCTATTTCGTAACCCTAGTTTGATTTACTCTTTTCAATTGTATAACCTAATTTATTTACCAATAAAATCTCCAAATGTTCCTCAAGCATAACTCTTGGTGAGATATGCATGTTTGGTCATCTTGCATCCATGTATGAATGTTGAGTATGTATGTTTAACTGTTTAAAAGATATATATATTAGATCTTTTATATGATTTGCAATTTTTTAAAAGGTTATTTGAATGTTTTGGTGGTGAGATAACATATGACAAAATTACTTAGTAACAAACAAATTAGAATAATTTGCATTAGGACTAGTTTATCTCAAAATTGATGATTTTAATATTTTTCTTCTATCACTTAAGATAATTTGAACCATCATCTTTATTGATTTAGTGGAATCATAAAAAGAAAGAGATACTTCATCTTATTAGTACTTGCCGATAGGCTAGCAAGCAAGTACTATTGCATCACTTTTTGCATTTTGTCCATTAACTAGTGATTAAAACCAATTCTTTGCACCAATTATAATGTAGTATTTTCTTATTTTGTTAAAAATAACACATATTCTATAGTCTAAATGGTAATTTTTTAAGTTTATAATTTGTAAAAATTAATTTTTTATGATTGGCTAATATGTTTGAGATCTTACAGGCCACTTTTTTAGGAATAAAGAGCACAAATAGCTTTTTATTTATTATTTTTTAATTATTGAATATTTTAAAGTTTTTTAAAAATTTAATTCATTTTGTTTAATTTTTTTTACAATTTTTTTACCAAAAGTCTAATGTGTAATTTGTATCATATTATATTAAAATAATATTGACTATTTTTATTATATTATTAAATATTGAATATTTTTTAAATTTATTTTAATATATATTATATAAATTTAGATTTAATAGAATAACATTATAATATTGCTGAAAAATAGTTATTTGGCCTAAATATTTAATATTAAAATTAATTATAATTAGAACTATTTTAGAATTTAAATTAATTACAATTTTTAATAATGATTCATAAAATTAAAAATATTATTAGAACTATAATTATAATAATTTTATCATTATTTATAATTAAATAATTAATTTACATATAAATTAAAATTAAAATTAAACTTAGATATAAATTATTATAATTAAAAATTAATTTTACATATAAATCAAAATTAAAATTAAATTTATTTATATAACTAAAGGCAAGTACTTGGCCACTATGTGGCACTTGTTAATTGTTCTATTGTTACCATTGCCTAATCATATTTTCTCTAAGTCATTTATCCAATGTTAACATTGTTTAAATTCAAGTATACTTTATCTTATTGTTGGGAACTAATAGAAAATGGATAAACATTACTTAATATAGCTACCACAAAGAAATTAAATTTAATGATGTTTAGTATTTAATATAAAGTATGATATTATATATATATATATATATATATATATATATATATATATATATATATATATATATATATATATATATATATATATATATATATATATATATATATATATATATATATATATATATATATATATTCCTAAAAATCATAAATGTCATTTTAATTGTAAAATATAAAAAATAAAGTAATAAAAAATAGTAAGAAAATCACAATATTACAAAATAAGATCCTAATAAGTTAGAATTTAGAGTAAGAATTATTTTAGAGAGCTGCAACTAATTGATAATTTCTAAGGAATTTTTTAAATTTTAACTTTATAATTGAAAGAATAAAAGACATTTGGTGCATTGAAAAAATTAATTCAAATTCAATTGAAATTAATACAAATTTAATTGAAAGTTAGAATAAAATTGTCACTTTTATATTAATTTATGAAACATTTTGTTTATTCTATATTTTTGTGTACGTATTTGATGCTAAGTGTTGCTAAACATCATAAAACTATGATTCTGAGTTAGTGTTACTATAAATCTACTCCCAAACTTGCCTTCATTACCATAAAGATGGGTATTTCTCCTGTTCATGTCAAAATATGAAAGAGAAATGCAATATTTTGATAGAACGTATGCCTTCTCTTGATCAGAGGAAAGAGATTCATGATGTTACTAAAAAATAATCTATATTATGACAAATGTCATTGCAATTGTGGATCCCACCTAGGACATGTTGGAGTTTGTCTTAAACGACAAGAATTAGAGGATATGACAAAGTGTACTTTCTAAAAATATAGTTCTTAAAAAATGAGCAAGATAGTCATACAAGTTAGGTTTATACTGGTTTACATAATTCTTTGGTTACGTTTGGACTTAAACTTCTATGACTTTTGTTTTGGTTGTTCTTTTGATACGGCTTTGATATTTGTGTTTTATAGACTTTTTGGTTTAAAACCTCATTTCTTTTTTTCCTCTAGTTTCATGCTATACAATGTTTCTAGATCCTCAACACCCTCTTTCACTTTATAATTCTAATTAAATTATTTATCTAATAGAAAATGGTATAACTATTAGAAATTATTTTTTAAACATTTTGAAAGAAAATTAATATTATATATTCAATTTATAAATTTTAATTATTTATTTTAATTATTTTTATAATATTATATTATTTATCTTTATTCTTTATTATAATATTATATTATAAAATAGGTTAATAAACTTATCTAAATAAATTCAATAAATTTGTTATTACTTAAAAAAGTTAAATAAATTGAATGATTTCAATTAAATTAGTTTGATAATGATTCAAAAAAAAAATTTATTGTTCAAAAACATTAAACACATCTTTACCAGTTTTTTCTCCATCAAGAAGTAGCTATTTTTGGGAAGAAGTGGACTTATTTTTCTACTATAAGAATTTAACTCATGACTAGTTGAGAGAAACAATTTTGATAAATATCTAAAAAAAAAAATGTTTATTTATTTTTTTAAATATTCAAAAAGTGGAAATGTTGCATTTTTATTATGACATTTTTTATTTTATTTTTATCGGTAAAGGCCGAGGCCAGACGTCTATATATATTAATATGCAGGAAATTAAAATATACATATAAAATAGTATTTAAAACCAATCCAAGAGTTGAACAGGGGGAACAAAAAATGTGGAGCAACATAGCTCGTCCCCACGTAACAACCAGATTCAAAATGACCCACAACTGGGTAGCCATTCTCCAATACACATAGAGATATTGCCAAGAATGAAAGCATCTCCAGACATTTCCTGCCATCCCCGAACCGCCGTCAAAACTCATACGGGGTAAACTCTGAGCTTCTCACACCATCGAAGATCTTGAAGCCTCCAAAATGCCATCACATCTGTGTTGAGAATGACTTCTTGAGCGAGGATGAATTCTGTGGGGTAGCCTCTGCTTATCAAAAGTGTCGAGCCATTTCCTCTCCCAATTATGAAACCCTCCGAACCTCTGAACCCAACCATCTTTTTGTGTTTTCCTTGGAAATGGAAGATGGTTGACTTTCCCTTCTATATTATGATTTCCTCCCCAGATTTGGTTTCTTCTGAAGTCGAAAGAGCCTCTCAAATTTCTGTGGAGATTTGGTATCCTCAGCTCCATCCTGTTGTGTGCAAGAATTTCTTGTCGCATGATCGCATAGCCGAGTTTCTTCCCTTGCAATCATGCGATACTCCAACTTTCTTGACCGTTATTGTAGTCTTGACAACTGTTTTGCAAACTGCGATGAATCAATGGAGATTTGGTATCCTCCGCTCCATCCTACTGTGTGCAAGAATTTCTTGTCACATGATTGCATAGCTGAGTTTCTTCCCTTGCGATCATGCAATACCCCTTTCTATTCAAATTCACTGAAAATCTTCACAGACGGAGCTGTCAGAGTAGCAGCCGCATCCAGATAGTCTTCTTCATACATAATAATAATTTATTTGTGTGCAAGAATTTCTTGTCGCATGATCGCATAGCCGAGTTTCTTCCCTTGCGATCATGCGATGCTCCAACTTTCTTGACCGTTATTGCAGTCTTGACAACTATTTTGCAAATTGCAATGAATCAATGGAGATTTGGTATCCTCCGCTCCATCCTTTTGTGTGCAAGAATTTCTTGTCGCATGATCGCATAGTCGAGTTTCTTCCCTTGCGATCATGCGATACCCCTTTCTATTCAAATTTGTTGAAAATCTTCACAGACGGAACTGTTAGAGTAGCAGCCGCGTCCAAATAGTCTTCTTCATACATAATAATAATTTATAAGAGTTTTTCAAAATATTTGTTTTTAAGAAAAAGTGCCAAAATTCAAGAGAGATTAAACTGATGTGGATGCCACCCGGCGGAGATTGATCTGATATGGGTGCCACCTGCTGCAGCATTTACCAAGTCACTTGCTTTACCGTTGCTCTCGTGGTAGATATGATTAGCCGTTGTAGATTCAAATTTAGAAATTAAATTTAGAATGACTTCTAGGAATGCTTGTAGTTTCCAATTGGTGATGGACCCTGTTTTGATTGCATTAATCACAATCATCGAATCTCCCTCAATTTCCACTTTATTCAATCTTAATTCCCTGGCTAATAATAGGCCATGATACAAGGCCTTAATCTCAGCTACATTGTTGGTGTCAGGGTCCAATGGAACAACTAGTTGAGCAATTGTTTGTCCCTCTGAAGAATGGATGATGCAACCTACACCTAATGGCCCTGGATTGCCTTTTGAGGCACCATCGAAGTTAAGTTTGAACCAACCCGGGGATGGGGTTTTCCAAACACATGATAATCTTTGATGAAGATTGTCTTTGCAACCCCTACCAATGGAAGTTGGAGTTTTTAGGCCGTGCCAGCTTTTAATCATCTTGTCGTCCCAGCTGGTGTAGAATTTGTGAATAGCAGTATGGGTTTGGATCCAGGAGTTCATGATTTCCACTATTGCTGCTTCGATTTTATTTAATACCTTCTCAATTGCCAGTGATTTTTCTTGAAAGAGCCTCATATTTCTCTCTTTCCATATTTCCCATATTACAATGGAAGGAGAAATGATCCAAAGATTACCACAAAGACTTTCTTTAAAAAGTGAAGCCCAAGCTAGAAGGTGAGATTGAATATCCTGCGACAGAGTAGAATACCAATTCAATTTAGCACATAACCATTCCCAGCATTTCATGGAAAAGGGACAGGAGAGTAGCAGATGATTGTGTGTTCTTCATGATTTAGACAGAGAGAACATCTTGATGGACCCATAAACCCCATTTTTAAAAATATTTCTACTGTTAAGATACGCCCCTGAGATGCTGCCCACAAAAAAACTCCTGCTTTAGGTAGGCACAGTTTATTCCAACATAGGTGAATTGGAATTGTAGTGGAAACCTGAAGATGCTGTGATAAAAATTTGTATCCTTCCTTCACTATGTAAATGCCATTCTTGGAACCATTCCAAATTATCTAATCTCTACCATTTTTAAGAAGAAAATATCTATTTTGGACAAGTGATTTTAAAAGATTTGATTCTTGAATATCTGCCCCTACACTATAAAAGTCCTTCCAATGCCACAAACCATCCACATTTGAAGAAGGATAAGGGGAATGTAATCTTTGAGCAGAGGGCCCCAAGCCGATTGACAGAGCTGAATTATTCGATTAAGGCCTGGTGTGGATTGTAGGATTGGGAACCCACCCCAAGAGTCCTCCCAAAATCTAGCTAAATTACCATTTCTGACATTCCAAGAGAGATTGGAGTCCACAACATGTCTAGATTTTGATATAAAATTCCAAATCCTGGAACCTCTAGGAAATTTTTTATCCCGGAACACTTCGAGACCCACATCTGGGCCCAGATATTTTCCTTTGAGGATTCTGACCCATTTATAATCCTGATTTTTTATCAATTTCCAATATAATTTAGCACCCAAAGCTAAATTCTGCCACATTTGATTTTTAATCCCCGTGCCTCCAACTGATATAGGTTTGCAGATGTTCTCCCAAGAAATAAGCTTGAATTTCCTATTCTGATCACATCCTTACCAGAAGAAATCCCTAAGCTTTTTTACTATATCCATATAACCAGTCGAGGACAAAGATAGGCAAGACATAGGAATAGCTAAAAGTGTAGCTTTGATCATAACGATCCTGCCCGCCCATTATAACCATTTAGATTTCCAACTAACCATTCTTTGATCCATCCGTTCATTGATTGGTTTCCAGACACCTATCGTTCTAAGGTTCATATCAATGGGAATCCCCAGATAATTACAGGGAACGCATGCTACTTTAAATGCCAGTAAGGATTCAATTTTCAGTTGTACCCTCTTCTTAGTGTGAAAGAAAAAAATGACTGATTTGTCTTTGTTTACAACTTGACCTGAAGCTAGAGCATATTTATGCAAAATTCTCTTGAATTGATTGGCTTCCCTGACTAAACCAAAGCCGAAAAGGAGAGTATCATCAGCAAACTGTTGATGGGTGATTGGACAGACTGAAGAAGTGACCGAAATTCCTCTAATGCTGCCCTGAAGTTGAAGGCTAATAATGTTGTGGCTTAGAGCTTTTTCCATTATGATGTACAGGAAGGGAGAAAGAGGATCCCCCTGTCTGATGCCATTCGAGCCTCCAAAGAAACCTTGAGGTGAGCCGTTAATCAAGATGGAATATTTTGGAGAGGATATTCAATAAAAAACCAAATTTATCCAAGCCTTAGAAAAACCAAAACCTTCCATACATTTGGATAAGAATCTCCAATTAACTTTGTCATAGACTTTCTTGATGTCTAGCTTAATGATCATACTAGATTTTTTGGAGTGTTGGATAGAATGAATAGTCTCTTGTGCTATGATGATGCCATCAAATATAGATCTACCTGGGACAAACCCTATTTGCTCTTCCCCAATTATTCTACCTAAAATTAACTTTAATCTATTTGCAAGAGCTTTAGATAAAACCTTGTAAATAGTATTACATAAAGCAATGAGTCTGAATTCATCTATATAATTTGCATTTTCCTTTTCAGGAATAAGGGAAATAAAAGTGTTATTGATTTCGGTTAGAAATCTACCTGAAGATCTAGCTGCTTCCAAGGCAGCTGTGAGTTCCTTCCCAAATACCTTCTAGCAATGTAGAAAAAAATTGGGGGGAAAGCCATCCGGGCCTAGGGCTTTGTCTGGAGCCATTTGAGATAATGTTTGGAATATTTCATCTTCCATGAATGATCTCATTAGATTTTGGTTGTCAATGTCCGATAAGATTTTAGGAATGTTGCAAAGTAACTCTTGTTGACATGAGAGAGGTGAGCTATCAGAATTGTTCAGAAGTTTGGAGAAAATGAGACAATTTCCTTCTGAATCTCTTTTTGATCGGACAAGATAGAACCCTTGGAGTTGGTAATTTGAAGAATCCTGTTGGTGATCCTGTGGCATTTAGTGCTAGAGTGAAAAAATTTGGTCTTTTTATCTCCAGCAACTAACCAAGATTCCCTAGACTTCTGCTTCCAAAAAATTTCTTCTTTGCTAAGAATATCTTCCAAATCCTTAAGCAAATCTTTCTCTGTCATGTATAGATCTTGATTCATCCCATTTTGCATAATAATGTTGTTTAAGTCTGAAAGCTTAGATTCAATTTCTACCTTGGATGCAAAAATATTCTTAAAGTGGGTTCTATTCCAGATCAGTAGGTTTTGCTTGATAAATTTGAGTTTTGAAACGAAACAGAACAGTTTGGAGCCTTCAACCTTAACTTCAAACCACCAATCTTTGATCATCTTTGAAAAAATTTCTTCTTTGAGCCACATATTTTCAAATTTGAAAGAGCATTTATATGGTTTGTCCTCTTCCACAATGTCCAAGCAGATGGGAAAATGATCGGAGCCTGAGGAGGGGAAAATGGAGGCTTTTTTTAATGTTCTAGTTAAAAAATGTGGCTGCCTATAATAAGCAATTGGCTGAGATCAAGTATCTTTTTTGAAATTTAAAAAAAAAAAGACATTACATGCTCAAGACAGCTGTGAAAGCTCTTTAAGTTTCAAATTTAGTTATTATTAAGTTGGGTATATTTCTACTGAAATTTAGTGCCTATAGCTTTTACAACTGATAACATGTAATTGATATATATAATATGTTATTATGTATACTTTTTCTTGAACTACTATTTTCTTAAAATTAACTTTGACCAATTAAAAAAAACTAATAACTCAAATTGAATTGGCCCTGTTCTTATACGGTAAGGCTAAACTCAACCAAAATAGTGATTTGACTATGAATGAAAAATGAGTCTTTGAACTATTCAAAGATATGGTTTGCTGGAATTATCGCAATATTAGTAAAATGAGTTGACGAATTATTACAATATAAAACACAAGCATTATGTAATGACGTAATCCTTGCATAATCAGGAGGTTGAGTGATCAAAGCAACTTCCATTTTTTATTAGGCACTTCCCATTCAACTCAAAAGCTTTTAATGTATTATACCGTGTGAACATACTTCGCCTACATAATTGCAGGTCAAGCTTTATGTCATACAAAGAGACAAATTCATTTGATCTTTGTTCAAAGCATATGCATTTGACTAATTCTTTCTAACGTTGATCCTGACTACCATGTAATGACAATATGATATTCAGAGCTATGACAAACGTCAACGAAATTAATGAGCTTGACTTATGAATTAGAAATACGTAGAGAACTAAGCAACGAAATAAATAAGTGCACACCAAGACTTTAGTCATTCAATCCTTGATGTGTGATTATAAATACCCATCCTTGACAAGATAATCTTACAACACTACTTTTGGCTGTGCAATATTTAGATTTTCTGAGAAATACAACTGTTTGAATGGACAGAAAATTGACGACCATATTTTTACTAATACTGGGAATGACTATGCTGTTATCTGACTGTCGTCTCCTTTGTATGTTTGTCATTGTCTGATGCCTTGAATCATTTTCTACCTGGTGGGAGTATTAACATTATTCATAATCATGTTAGTGGTTGTATTCTACTGCAGATGATGGAGAAATGGGGGCAACACAGAAATACAAGAAGAGCAAGGAAGGAATAGTGGGAGGAGCGATCTACACGGAAGATGGAGGAGGCCTTCGACGTGTAATGGAGGGAGGTAACGGCACTTCTAATTATCCAGGAGTTGGCCATTGAAAAAGATGTTAAAACTAAACAGCTCATCAATTAAAGGGTCTTCCATATAGAGAAGTGTGTTTTGCTCAGTAATTTCGAGGGACTTGCAGACCTTCATTCATTATACAAGAAGACAACAATAAAACTATATATGGATTATGAAGTGCATTCTTATTAAGTTTTCTTCAGTTTTTTAATAACAATAATTAGGTTATCAATTGATATTCTTATCTTGTATTTTAATAAAAAATCTTTAAATAGAAAAATCTGATTTGTGAAATTCACTTTAAATGTCAAATTTAATATTCTCACATACATATAAATAAATGAATAAATAAAGATCTATTTCAATTTCATCAATATTATGAAATTTCAAGTGTGTTGTCTTTCAATTAGTACACAATTATAGTAGTTAACTACATCTATATTATTCTTCTTTCATTCATATGATAGTTACAATCAAGGTTCTCATATGTTAGAGGTCAATATACATTATTTAGTCATCTTAAATTATAATCACTAAATTTCAATTGAAGTACCAAAATATCAAGTTGTCACATTTAAAATAAGTTTAGTACAATGTGGTTCTACCACCAGTAAAAGAAGTCATTATTACATGCATTACTATGCAACTATAATCCAAAACTTTACCAATTAAATTGTGTTCCTAGTTCACAACATAACAAGAGCTATATAATTATATATTCAATTCAAAACTTCAAGTCAACTTATTTGAGATCTGTAATATCTTAAGGTAAGAATATCTGTTGAATTCCATTTTTTCTATAAGAAAGTACAAGAACACAAAAGAAGAAATAATTTAATCTTGAAGGATTAACCCATAATTAAGAAAAGGTAACATGGTTTGGAAAGTTAGTAAATCCTAAAATTGTTTTTGATTAAGATGGTAGGGAGAGGGCCCTGAACCCATATAATGACATTCACATTATAGTATAGATTAGAGAACCATATTTCGAGCCATTACAAGTGAAAGCCAATAAAAATCACTAGAGACAAAAATTAATCAAAAATAATTGACCGGTTCTACATACTAACTCTAACCTAGCATCACCATCAATTTTATCCATTCTATTGTCTAACTTCACCTGTTTAAACCAAAATAACTAATCTTCTACCTTGAAGTAGAAATCACCTTGTTCTAGTTTATACTACTAGCAACATAACAACAAAAAATAATAATAACATGAAGTTTGACCATGACATCCACTAACATACAACATTCTGGTTGAAGAAAGAAAACTATAAACCAAAAATAATTTAGGATTAGATATAGCCTTCTAGTTCTTTGAGAGAAAGTTGAGATCCTTCTTCGAGTCCTCCGTGTTAGTTTCCATAGGTTCCTCATCTTCTTCCTCGGCCTGCTTCTTCTTCTTAGCAATTTTCCTCATCCTACTCTTACCCATAACCACTATAAACACTTTTTTCTCCATCATGTTCTTCATTAACCTACAAAGATTAGAAACAGAAATATTGAACTCGTCTTAGTAACAATAGGGGTACTAGAATTTTCCAGAGCAGTCATTCTTTTTTGTTGGTCCTTAATTTGATTCATCATGGCATTATCTCCTTCACACACCAAGTTAGGGGCAGGGGAAATGTTCTTCAAGTAGCATTCCTCAGGAATAACAAGGGAGTTATAAGCCACATTCAACATTTCCTCTAAGTTATTGAGATTAACGATGATCGTTGGGGATCTCTCTTCTCTACTTACTTCTAACTCTTTAATGTCTTTTCCATAATCTCTATCATCTGAGATGTCCATTCCCTTACTTTCATCTGGTTCATAGTTAACATCCATTTTTGGGACCACCTCCTCTTCAAGCTTTTTGCATTACATATCTTGCTTATTTCTCAACCTAACAAATGTAGCTAAAAAATGTATTGCATGTTGCTAACTAGTTTCTTGCATGGTAGCCCTGCCACAATCTAAGATGAGAAAATAATTGTTCTTAAACTATTTGCACCACTTTTCGCCCATAGTTTTGGGAGGGGTGTCACCTGCTAAAATAGAGTTGTTTATTTTTTATGGCCATGGTAGCCCAATGGAAATCACAACCATCCAAGAAGAAAAAATATTGTGTATAGACTTTCTAATATTTCCTGTGCAGGGTGAACCCACAATAGTGGGTTACACGTTTTTCCCTGAACAGACATTGAACTCTATATTTTTAAAAAAAATTAGATTCAGATGCATATTGTTATTAAACCATTTGAAATCAAAAGATGAAGTAAATTAAAGTCTTTCAGGATTTTATGTCTTGATTCTATATATATATATATATATATATATATATATATATATATATATATATATATATATATATATATATAATTAATTTGAATGGTTTATTCTTTCTCCCATGAAACTGGCATGTTGTTGAAAACGTCATTTTCAAAGAGTTACATTATTTTCATAGAGCATAACTTTTTTTCTAAAATGAATATCAATGTGATTCTTTTGAATTTAGTTTTGTAACATCCATACAGAGGGCATGTCATTGGTTTGATGATATTATCATAATTATTGCATATTTTATTAATATTTGAAGTTGACTAAACTAAAATTTTGACATACCTTGACTACATAGATTATAACTTGTCGTGTATTTGTCCAATTTAATTTTTATTTTTTTTATAGAAAGAGAACTTCAATACCTAGGGCATAGTATTTTTTAGAATTTGTTTCCTCTCATTTACTATTTTTCCATAAGCATCAAACATAGAGGTAGACATACAGTGAAATATCTATGTTTAGCAAAACTAAAAATACAAAGTCATAATAAACTTAAAATAAATATTAACATTATAATCATTGGAAAGATTTTCCTCTGTAGTACCTGTTGACACCTAATTTTGCAAAACCAAAATTTAATAAGGAAATATTTCAATACCCAAATATTTTATGCTCCTATATCCTAAATTATTATTAACCCTAATATTTACCATACACTTACATAAATATGACGAATATTTAGCATAAAATATTTGAATAATTATCATGATTATAAATAGATTTTTTGAAATAGCATAGTTCTAAAATTTATTTATATTTTAATGCTATGTTGAAAATTTGAAATAATTATTGTTGCTTGATTACCCTAAATAGGTGAAATAGGGTTGTAATAATGTTTTTATTTAAATAGTTTGGCAAATTTTCTATAAAATATTATCAAAGTGTATCAAAATAAAATGTTTTTAAAGAAAGGGTGATTTAAAGTAAAATGTTCCTTTTTTAACAAAAGGGTGGCAAGAGGGAGTTGAACACACGACCTCTTAAGCCTACCCTCTTTTCCTATATACCTACCCATTCCCTCCCTAACCAATTAGTCTAATATTATTACTTGAGAGGTTTTGGGATGAAATTAATTTTGTTCACTTTTCATAGGCAGGTAAGAAAATCAAAGCAATTGGGAAAAAGGGTGGGGAGAGGGAGTTGAAGACTCAGCCTCTTGACCCATCCACTTTTTCTATCCTAATTACCCATCCTACCCTAACCGATTATTTTATTCTATTCCTTGAGAATATGGGTAAAAGAGAAAAGATATATTTAGAATGTTATCTACCCTATAGTAATTTTGGAAATCAATTATTGGGGTGAATAAGTATAGTTGGGTTTATTTTTCTCTTATTATTTTTGAAGTGTGTATTTCACTTTATATGCGTATTGAAGATATTTACTATGGTGATTTATGTACTTTCTTTTAGATTTTAAAGAAGCATGTGATTCTTTCAGTATGCATTTAATTTAATCTATAAAGATGCATAATTAATTAGGGTTTTATTTTAAAATTGATGCAAGAGCATCCTAGGTGTAAGAGCAATCTTGTGTCACCCAAAAATATTTCTAGTTTCTTTTAATAAGGGCTATCTTGTGCAAAGCTCCTATTTATGGAAACTTTCTATTTTTAGTAAGTCGGTCATACTAGCTTAGAATGGTCTATTTTCTTCCCTGGAGGTTCATTTTGGTCATATCAGCTTGCCAATAAAGTTTCATTGCTAGATCAAGTTTAGTTTTGAAGATATTGAAAATTTTCAGTATTGGCAACAGGGTACAGAAACTTTGAACTCAGTTTTGAAGGCTTTAGAGGTCTCGGATGAGGTCAAAAATTCGGTTGAATGAAGCTTTCTTATTTTAAGCATTGTAGAGAACTTTGCGCCCTTTCCTAAATGGGGTCATAATAGTCAATCGAGTCAACGAGTGATGACTTATGGTCTTCAGAAGTTGGGTCACCTGAAATGGCAGAAAATAAATTTCCTGCAAAAAAAATTTGGGGTTTCAAAAGTTGTTTTGAGCCGACTATGATGTAATAAAATGAAAAATAAAATAATTCTAAGTTTGATCAGCCTTAATGGCTAAATTTTTGGAACCTTCCCAAGTGGTGGAAAATTGCCTATATAATGAAGGCCCATAGTGTTGTCTAGCGAAGTTTAGAGTAGTTCTGGGTAGATCTGGGTAATGATTCGAGGCTTTGTCCTACATAATATTGTAAGGGAAATGTCCATGTGGCTTTGCATATAGTAATTTTGAAATTTGTAATTCCACATTTGTGGAGATAATAAGAAGCCCCTTTTCTATTCTTGCAAAATTGTTGTTTTTTTATTTCTATTATGTGTCTATAATATTAAGGGGAGCACCCTTCATCAAGTGGTATCAGAGCAGGAGTTCCTGAGTGTGTAGATAGATCACTAGCTATGAGACCGTTTACACTAGGACCGTGGTTAGGGTTTCAGCAAGTAGCGCAAAAAAGTCTCCATGAAGGGAACGTGGCAGAAGAGCTGGTGGTGTGACACCTAAGGTTAGAGCACTCCAGAGACAAGTGCGAGCATTGCAAGAAGAGATTCGCAAAGGAATGAATCTTAATGTCAGAGATGAAAGTGAGGATGAAGCTGAAGAAAGAAATTTTGATCAAGAAGGAGAAGGCGAAATTATGAACCAAGAGGAAGAAAAGTTTTTTTGGGCTATTTTCAAGAGCGGGAAAAGACCTAAGATTGAGGTTCCTGCATTTTCAAAAAATCTTAACCCAAAGGAGTTGATTGATTGGATCAATGAATTAGAAAAATATTTTGAGTATGAAGACATTGAGGATCCTGATCAGGTCAAGTTTGCGAAGGCCTGACTGAAGAGTCATGCAAAGATCTAGTGGCAAGAGATTCAATTTGAGCGAAATAGAAGAGGAAAGGATAAAATCACAAGATGGGATCAGATGGTGGATAAATTGAAGTGACAGTTCATTCATGTTGATTATGAGCTTGATCTACTTAAGAAAATGCAAAGTTTGAAGCAAGCAGGAAGATCTGTTCAGAAGTATACAGAGGAGTTCTATCGAATCCTCATCAAAATAGGCCATGCGGAAGCTGATAAGGAGAAAGTTGTGCATTACCTTAATGGGTTGAGGCTGATAATTCAAGAGGATATGAGTTTGGTTCGAATGAACAATATTGAAGAGGCATACCAATTTACCCTAAATGTAGAGGAAAAGTTGATCAAAAAGTTTGAGAGTAGACACAACAGAAGAGGTCGTGGTGGAAGATCTGGTGGATGGTCATATGGAGGCCGAAATGAAGATCCAAAAAAGAAGGATGAGGCCAGTAGCAGTCAAAATCAAAGAGCAAACAATTCCAATCATTTCCATAATTAGAATAATAGAGATCAGAGAGGAAGAGAAAGAGGAAGAGGACAAGGATGAGGAAGAGGAGGCTTCCTTAGAACATGTTTTCACTATGGAGAAGAAGGTCATAAGGTATTTGAATGTCCTCAAAGCCAAGGAAGGACAGATAGGAAAAAGGAAGGCTAGGCCAGAGTTGCACATGTAGATGAAGATGTCAAATCATCACATTCTGAAGATGCTGAAAGAGGAGAAATGCTAATTAATAGAAGAGTCATGTTGAGTGGTGAGAACGAACCTAAGCAAAGGAGTCTGTTTTGCACCAGGTAGAAGTGTGAGGATAAGTGTTGTGATGTGCTTATTGATAGTGGAAGCACTGACAATTTTGTGTTAGAAGAGATGGTCACAAAGTTGAAGCTCAAGAGACAAAAACACCCAAAACCATACCGGATTGCCTAGGTACAGGATCACCACAAGGTCATGGTTAGTGAAAAGTGCCTAGTAAAGTTCAAAATTGGAGGATACTATGATGAGGAACTATGTGATATCTATGACCTATGGATGCATGTCATATATTGTTGGGTAGACCATGGCAATTTGATAGGCATATTGTACATAATGGTCATGCGAATACCTATTCCCTGACAAAGGATGGAGTGCAATATAAGCTAAAGCCATTGAATGACACAAAAGAGAAGGTATGCCGTAATGCAAGAATAACTTTTGTTGATCAAAGAAAACTCCTAGATGGTATGAGGCATGAGCATGTTTATTTTTCTTTAACTCTAAAAGTTGGTAAAGAAGAAGTACAAGATGTACATGTAGAAGTTATAAATTTTTTGAATGATTTTCAAGATATTGTATTAGAGAATGTTCCTAATGGATTACCACCAGTAAAGAAGATTAGTCATCAGATGGACTTGATTCCAAGAGCCAATTTTCCAAATAAGGCAGCACACAGAATGACACCAGTAGAAAGTGATGAGTTGAACAGACTTGAGTACATGAGTTGATATAAAAGGGATTGATTTGGGAGAGCCTAAGTCCCTGTGTTGTACCTGTAGTATTAGCACCAAAGAAGATGGGAGGATGGAGAATGTATACATATTCTAGGGGTATAAATAAGATCATAATCAAACATAGGTTTCCATTATCATAGATGGATGATATTATGGACTCTTTGAGTGGAGCTGTGTATTTCTCAAAGATAGATCTGAAGAGTGGATATCATCAGATTTGAATCAAAGAAGGAGATGAATGGAAGATTGTCTTTAAAACAAAAGAAGGATTGTATGAGTGGTTAGTCATGCCTTTTGGGTTAACCAATGCACCGAGAACTTTCATGTGGCTCATAAATGAGGTTGTGAAAGAATTTGTGGGTAAGTTTGTCATTGTTTACCTAGATGATATTTTGATCTTTAGTAAGACATTGGAGGATCATATGATGCATATTCATATGATATTTGAGAAGTTAAGGGAAGAGAAATTGTTGATTAATTTCAAGAATTGTAGTTTTTTGAAGAAGGAATTAGTGTATCTAGGATTTGTAGTTTTAGGAGAAGGTCTAAAAATGGACCCAGAGAAAGTGAAAGTTATCATTGAATGGCCTACCCCAAGGAGTACTACTAAGGTAAGATATTTTCATGGTTTGGCTAGTTTTTATAAAAATTTTATCAGTAGTTTTTGCAGTATTTGTCGACCCTTGACTGAAACAATGAGAGGGGATATAAAAGACTTTAAGTGTACTATAGGGGAAGATAAGAGTTTTAAACTATTGAAATAGAAAGTTATAGAACAACCTGTTTTAGCATTTCTATATTTTAATAAGGTGTTTCAAGTAGACTATGATCCTAGTGGTACTGCGATAGGAGATTTTATGAGCCAAGAAGGTAAACCTGTTTCTTATTTCAGTGAGAAGTTAAATAATTCCAAGAGAAAATATTATGTTTATGATCAAAAATTTTATGCTATAGTTCAGGCATTGAAGAAGTGAAGACACTATCTACTTCCTAAAGAGTTTGTTTTGTATACTGATCATCAAGCTTTCCAATATTTGAATAGTCAAGGAAAGTTGAATCAAAGACATTTGAAATGGGTTGAGTTTTTGTAGAGTTATACATTTGTTTTGAAACACAGAAGTGGAAAGTCTATCAGGGTTACAGATGCACTTAGCAGAAGGTAACTGTTGTTGAAAGAGATGGAGATTAAGGTGGTTGGGTTCAAGTAACTAAAGAATTTATTTCTAGAGGATCCTAATTTTAGAGAAGCTTGGAAAGCTTGTAAAGAACCCATTACTCTAGATAGAATGAAGTGGTTGGATTTCATCATCTAGGATAGTATGCTATTCAGAGGGAATCAGGTGTGCATTTCATGAAGTTCTATGAGGAAGAATCTCATCAAGGAGAAGCATAGCGGAGGATTGGCTAGACATTTTGGTCGTGATAAAACCCTTGCTTTGGTTAGTGAGAATTATTATTGGCCACCATTGTAGCAAGATGTCAAGAAGTTTGTATAGAGTTGTAGAGTATGTCAGATAGTGAAAGGAGTAAAGAAGAGTACAGGGTTGTATCAGCTATTACCTGTACCAAAAAAGTCATGGGAAGATATCAGTATGGGTTTTGTTCTTGGTTTACCGAGGATGCAGTGAGGACATGATTTAATTTTTGTGGTGGTTGACAGATTTTCAAAGATGGCACATTTCATTCTTGCAAGATGACTAATGATGTTGTTCATGTAACAGAATTATTTTTCAGAGAAGTGGTGAGACTACATGGTTTGTCAAAGAGCATAGTTTCAGATTGAGACACTAAGTTTGTTGGATATTTATAGTGTACATTGTGAAAAAATTTAAATATAGATTTGACGTTCAGTTCATCACATCATCCACAGACTGATGGACAGACAGAGGTGGTGAATAGGAGTTTGGAGAATTTTCTGAGATGTTTGGTTGGAGATAAGCCAAAAGGATGGGATTTGATTTTACCATAGGCAGAATTTGCATACAATAATTTTGTCAACAAGAGCACTGGTAAATCACCATTTTGGAGATTGTATATGGAAGTAGTCCTAGAAATGCTTCAGAGTTGCGGAAGATAGATAAATGAGAGATAAGTAGTGCTAAAGCTGAGGATTTTGTAGAACATTTGAAGAACATCCATGAGGAGGTCAGGAGTATTACCAAGATAAATGCATATTATAAGGCTACGGCAGATGAGAAAAGGAGACATAAAGAATTTCAGGTTGGAGATGAAGTCATGGTTCATTTGTGGAAGGAGCAATTTCTAATTGGTACATATAACAAGTTGCAAATGAAAAAATTTGGGCCATGTAAGATACTGAAGAAGCATGATTTAAGAAATGTCTGTGAAGTAGAATTACCTACTGAGCTAAATATTTCACTAGTGTTTAACATTTTAGATTTGATAGAGTATATTGAGGATGTACTGGATAGTTGTGTTGGTAGAAGCACAAGGAACAAGACATATGAAGAATATTTGGTCAAATAGAAAGGATGACCTATTGAAGATTCATCATGGATAACAAGAGAGGAGGTTAACCATCTTGATTTTCTACTTCACACTTGAGTCATAATAGAGTCCCTTCTCAAATTACCATGGGTGTCTGATGTAGGAGCATCCTGGGTGTAAGAGCAATCTTGCATCACCCAAAACTATTTTTGGTTTCTTTTAATAAGGGTTATCTTGTGCAAAGCTCCTATTTATGGAAACTTTCTATTTTTAGTAAGTCATTCATACGAGCTCAAAATGGTCTATTTTCCTCTTTGTAGGTTCATTTTGGTCATATCAGCCTACCAGTAAAGTTTCATTGCTAGATCAAGTTTAGTTTTGAAGATATTAAAAAAAATTGGTACAAGCAATAGGGTATAGAAACTTTGAACTTAGTTTTGAAGGCTTTAGAGACCCTGGATGAGGTCAAAACTTTCTGTTGAATGAAGCTTTCTTATCACATGCATTGTAGAGAACTTTGTGCCCTTTTTGAAATGGGGTCATAATAGTCAATTGGGTCAATAGGTGATGACTTACAGTCTTCAGAAGTTGGGTCACTTGAAATGGCAGAAAATAAATTTCTTTCAAAATTTATGTTTGGGTTTCAAAAGTTGTTTTGAGATGACTATGATGCAATAAAATGAAAAATAAAACAATTCTAAGTTTGGTCGGCCTTAATGGCTAAATTTTTGGAACCTTCCGAGGCAGTGGAAAATTGCCTATTTAAGGAAGGCATGTAGTGTTGTCTAAAGCAGTTCAGAGTAGTTCTAAGTAAATCTGGGTAATGATTTGAGGCTTTGTCCTATAGAATATTATAAGGGAAATACCCATGTGGCTTTGCATATTGTAATTCTAAAATTTTTAATTCTATATTTGTGGAGATAATAAGAAGCTCATTTTCTATTCTTGCAAATTGTTGTTATTTCTCTATTTCTGTTGTGTTTGTGGTATTAAGGGGAGTTCCCTTCATCAAGTGGTATTAAAGTGGGAGTTCCTGAGTGTGTAGATAGATCATTGGCTATTAGGTAGTTTACACTAGGACCATGGTTAGGGTTTCAGTGAGCAGCGCAAAAATGCCTCCATGAAGGGAACATGGCAGAAGAGTTGGTGGTGTGACACCTGAGGTTAGAGCGCTCTAGAGACAAGTGCGAGCATTGCAATAAGAGATTCACAGAGGAATAAATCTTAATGTCAGAGATGAAATTGAGGATGAAGTTGAAGAAGGAAATTTTGATCAAGAAGGAGAAGGAGAAATTATGAACCAAGAGGAAGAAAGGTTTTTCCGAACCATTTCCAAGATCGGGAAAAGACCTAAGATTGAGGTTCCTGCATTTTTAGGAAATCTTAACCCAGAGGAGTTGATCAAATTGATCAATTAATTAGAAGAATATTTTGAGTATGAAGACATCGAGGATCATGATGAGGTCAAGTTTGCGAAGGCCAGACTAAAGGGTCATGCAAAGATCTAGTGGCAAGAGATTCAATTGGAGTGAAATAGAAGAGGAAAGGATAAAATCACAAGATGGGATCAGATGGTAGATAAAATGAAGCAAGAGTTCATTCATGTTGATTATGAGCTTTATCTACTAAATAAAATACAAAGTTTGAAGCAAGCATGAAGATCTATTTAGGACTATACAAAAGAGTTCTATCGAATCCTCATCAGAACAAGCCATGTGGAAGCTGATAAGGAGAAAGTTGCATGTTACCTTAATAGGTTGATGCCAAGAATTCAAGAGAATTTGAATTTGGTTTGAATGAATAGTATTGAAGAGGCATACTAATTTTCCTTAAAAGAAGATGAAAAGTTGAACAAGAAGTTTGAAAGCAGACAAAATGGAAGAGGTCGTGGTGGAATATCTAGTAGATGGTCATATGGAGGCCAAAATGAAAATCCAAAAAAGAAGGATGAGGTCAGTAGAAGTCAAAATCAGAGAGGAAACAATTCCAATCATTTATATGATTAAAATAATAGAGATTAAAGAGGAAGAGGACAAGGATGAGGATGAGGAAGAGGAGGCTTCTTTGGAACATATTTTCACTGTGGAGAAGAAGGTCATAGGGCATTTGAATGTCCTCAATTCTAAGGAAGGATAGATAGAAGAAATGAAGGCCAGGCCAGAGTTTCACATGTAGATGAAGATGTTATTTCATCATATTCTGAAGATGCTGAAAGAGGAGAAATGATAATTAACATAAGAGTCGCGTTGAGTGGTGAGAATGAACCTGAGCAAAGGAGGAGCCTATTTCACACCAGGTGTAAATGCAAAGATAAGTGTTGTGATGTCATTATTTATAGTGGAAGCACTGACAATTTGGTTTCAGAAGAGGTGGTCACCAAATTGAATGTCAAGAGACAGAAACACCCACATCCATACCAGATTTTCTGTGTACAGGATGACCACAAGGTCATGGTCAGTGAACAGTGCCTAGTAAAGTTCAAAATTGGAGTATACCATGATGAGGCACTATCTGATATCATACCTATGGATGAATGTCATATGTTATGGGGTAGAACATGGAAGTTTGACAAGTGTACTATACATGATGGTCATGTGAATACCTATTCTATGAAAAAGGATGGAGTGCGACATAAGCTAAAGCCATTGAAAGACATAGAAGAAAAGGTATGTGGTAATGCAAGAATAAATTTTTTTTATGGAAGAAAATTCATAGATGGTATGAGGCATGAGCATGTATTTTTTTTTTTAATTCCAAAAGCTGGTAAAGAGGAAGTAGAAGATGTACCTGTATAAGTTAAATATTTGTTGAATGAGTTTCAGGATATTATATTCAATAATGTTTCTAATGGATTACCACTAGTAAGGAAGATCATTCATCGTATGAGATTGATTCCAAGAGCTAGTTTGCCAAATAAGACAACACACAAAATGACACCAGCTGAAAGTGAAGATTTGAACATACAAGTACATGAGTTGTTATAAAAAAGATTGATTCGAGAGAGACTAAGTCCCTATGTTGTACTTGCAGTATTAGCACCAAAGAAGAATAGAGAATGGAAAATATGTATAGATTCTTGGCTATAAATAGGATCACAATCAAGTATAGGTTTCCATTACTAGGGATGGATGATATTATAGACTATTTGAGTGGAGTTGTGTATTTCTCAAAGATAAATCTAAAGAGTGGATATCATCAGATTCAAATCAGAGAAGGAGATGAATGGAAGACTACTTTCAAGACAAAAGAAAGATTGTATGCATGGTTAGTCATGCCTCTTGAGTTAACCAATGCACCGAGAACTTTCATGTGGCTCATGAACGAGGTTGTGAAAGAATTTGTGAGTAAGTTTGTCATTGTTTACCTAAATAATATTTTGATCTTTAGTAAGACATTGGAGGAGCATATGATGCATATTTGTATGGTATTTGAGAAGTTAAGGGAAGAGAAATTATTGATTAATTTGAAGAAGTGCAGTTTTGTGAAGAAGGAATTAGTGTATCTGGAATTTGTAGTTTCAACAGAAGGTTTTAAAATGGACCCAAAAAAAGTGAAGCCTATCCTTGAATGGCCTATACCAAGGAGTGCTACTAAGGTAAGATCTTTTCATGATTTGGCTAATTTTTATAGAAAGTTTATCATAAGTTTTAGCAATATTTGTGGACCCTTGACTAAAAAAATGAGAGGGGACATAAAAGAGTTTAAGTGGATTATAGGGGATGATAAAAGTTTTAAACTATTGAAACAAAAAGTTACATAACAACCTATTTTATCACTTTCAAATTTTAATAAGGTGTTTCAAGTAGACTGTGATGCTAGTGGTACTGTAATAGGAGTTGTTATGAACCAAGAAGGTAACCCTGTTGCTTATTTCAGTGAGAAGTTAAATGATGCCAAGAAAAAATATTATGTTTATGATCAGTAATTTTATGCTATAGTTCAAGCATTCAAGTGGACACACTATCTACTTTCTAAGGAGTTTATTTTGTATATTGATCATCAAGCTTTACAATATTTTAATAGTCAAGGAAAGTTGAATCAAAGGCATTTGAAATGGGTTGATTTTTTACAAATTTATATATTTGTTTTGAAACACGAGTGGAAAGTCTAACAAGATTGCAGATGTGCTTAGTAGAAGGCAAATGTTGCTAACAGAGATGCAAATTGAGGTGGTTGGGTTCAAGGAACTCAAAAATTTGTATCCAAAGGATCTAAATTTTGGAGACGCTTGCAAAGTTTGTAAAGAACCCGTCACTCTAGACAGAACGAAGTGGTTGGATTTCATCATCCAGGATAGTATGCTATTCAGAGAGAGTCAGTTGTGCATTCCAAAAAGTTCTATAAAGGAGAATCTCATCAAGGAGAAGCATAGCAAAGGATTGGCTAGACATTTTGGTCATGATAAAACCCTTGCTTTGGTTAGTGAGAATTATTTTTGGCCACAGTTGCAGCAAGATGTCAAGAAGTTTGTATAGAGCTACAGAGTATGTTAGACACCAAAAAGAGTGAAGATGAATACAAGGTTGTATTAGTCATTACCGGTACCAGAGAAGCCATGGGAAGATATCAATATGGATTTTGTTTTTGGTTTACCAAGGATGCAGCAAGGACATGATTCAATTTTTATGGTGGTTGACTGATTTTCAAAGATGGCACATTTCATTCCCTGCAAGAAGACTAATGATGTTGTTCATGTAGCATAATTATTTTTTAGAGAAGTGGTGAGACTACATGGTTTTCCAAAAAGCATAATTTTAGATCAAGACACTAAGTTTGATGGATATTTCTAGCATACATTATGGAAGAAGTTAAAGATAGATTTTAATTTTAGTTCATCACATCATCGACAGACTGATGGATAGACAAAGGTGGTGAATAGGAGTTTGAGAAATTTGATAAGATTTTTGGTTGGAGATAAGCCAAAAGGATGGGATTTGATTTTACCACAGATGGAATTTACATACAATAATTTTGTCAACAAGAGCACTAGTAAATCACCATTCCAGATTGTATATGGAAGTAGTCCTAGAAATGCTTTAGAGTTGCAGAAGATAGATAAAGGAGAGATAAGTAGTGTTGAAGCTGAAGATTTTGCAGAACATTTGAAAAACATCCATGAGGAGGTGAGAAAGAATATTATCAAGATGAATGTGTAATATAACGCTAAGGAAAATGAGAAAAGGAGACAAGCAATTTCAAGTTAAATTTGAATTCATGGTTCATTTGTGGAAGGAGCGATTTCTAGTTGGTACATATAACAAGTTAAAAATAAAAAAATCTGGGCCATGTAAGCTACTAAAGAAGCATGATTCAGGAAATGCCTATGAAGTATAATTTCCTACTGAGCTGAATGTTTCACTAGTGTTTAACATTTCAGATTTGATAGAGTATCATGAAGGAGGTGTTGAAGATGAGATCACAGAAGCATAGTGGAGTATTCTAGCAACTACTTCAGCTACTAAGGAGATTGAGGATGTACTAGATATTCGTGTTGGCAGAAGCTTAAAGAACATGACATATGAAGAATATTTGGTCAAATGGAAAGGACAACCTATTGAATATTCATCATGGCTAACGAAGGAGGCGGTTAACCATCTTGTTTTTCATCTTCACACCTGAGTCGTGACTAGATCACTTCTCAAATTATCCTAAGTGTCTGATGTAGGAGCATCTTGGGTATAAGAGAAATCTTGCATCACCCAAAAACATTTCTGGTTTCTTTTAATAAGGGCTATCTTGTGCATAGTTTCTATTTATGGAAAATTTCTATTTTTAGTAAGTTGGTCATGCAAGCTCAAAATGGTCTATTTTCTTTCTCAGAGGTTCATTTTGGTCATATTAGTTTGCCAGTAAATTTTCATTGCTAGATCAAGTTTACTTATGAAGATATTAAAAAAATTTGGTATTGGCAGTAGGGTACAAAAATTTTGAACTCAATTGAGAAGGTTTTAGAGGCCCCAGATGAGATCGAAACTTTGGCTAAATGAAGCTTTCTCAAGTTAGGCATTGTAGAGCACTTTGTGCCCTTTCTGAAATGGGATCATAATAGTCAATCGGGTCAACAAGTGATAACTTATGGTCTTTGAAAGTTGGGTCACCTGAAATGGCAAAAAATAAATTTTCTTCAAAAATTTTGTTTGGGTTTCAAAAGTTTATTTGAGCTGACTATGATGTAACAAAATAAAAAATAAAATAATTATGAATTTGGTTAGTCTTAATGGCTAAATTTATGGAACCTTCCCAGGCGGTGGAAAATTGCCTATATAAGGAAGAATCGTAGTGTTGTCTAGGGTAGTTCAAACCAGTTCTTGCTAGATCTGAGTAATGATTCAAGACTTTATCCTAAAAAATATTGTAAGGGAAATGCCCATGTGGCTTTGGATATTGTAATTATGAAATTTGTAATTTCACATTTATAGAGATAATAAGAAGCTCATTTTCTATTCTTGCAAATTGTTATTATTTCTTTATTTTTGATGTGTTTGTGGTATTAAGGGAAGCACCCTTCATCAAGTGGTATAAGAGCAGGAGTTCTTGAGTGTGTAGACAGATCATCGACCTTGAGACATTTTACACCAGGACCATGGTTAGGGTTTCAATGAGCAGCGCGAAAATGCTTCCACGAAGAGAATGTGGCAGAAGAGCTAGTGGTGTGACACTTAAGGTTAGAGCACTCCAGAGAAAAGTGTGAGCATTGCAATAAGAGATTTATAGAGGAATGAATCTTAATGTCAGAGATGAAAGCAAGGATGAAGCTGAAGAAAAAAAATTTGATCAAGAAGGAGAAGGCAAAATTATGAACCAAGAGGAAGAAAGGCTTTTTTGGGCCATTTCCAAGATCGGGAAAAGACCTAAGATTGTGGTTCCTGCATTTTTAGAAAATCTTAACCTAGAGGAGTTTAGTGATTAAATTAAAGAATTAGAATAATATTTTGAGTATGAAGACATCGAGGATCCTGATTGGGTCAAGTTTGTGAAGGCCAGACTGAAGGGTCATGCGAAGATCTGGTGGTAAGAGATTCAATTAGAGAGAAATAGAAGAGGAAGGGATAAAATCACAAGATGAGATCGGATGGCAAATAAATTGAAGTGACAGTTCATTCATGTTGATTATTAGCTTGATCTACTAAAGAAAATGCAAAGTTTAAAGAAAGAGAGAAGATCTGTTCAGGAGTATACAGAGGAGTTCTATCAAATCCTCATTAGAAAAGGTCATACGAAAGCTGATAAGGAGAAAGTTTCCTGTTATCTTAATGGGTTGAGGCTGAGAATTCAAGAGGATTTGAATTTGGTTTGATTGAACAGTATTGAAGAGGCATACTAGTTTGCCCTAAAAATATAGGAAAGTTTGAACAAAAAGTTTGAGAGCAAAAAAAATGGAAGAGGTCCTGGTGGAAGATCTGGTGGACGGTCATATGGAGGTTGAAATAAAGATCTTAAAAAGAAGAATGAGGCTAGTAGTAGTCAAAATCAGAGAGGAAATAATTCTAATAATTTCCATGATCAGAATAATAGAGATCAGAGAGGAATTGGACAAGGATGAGGAAGAGGAGGCTTCCTTGGAACATGTTTTCATTGTGAAGAAGGTCATAGGAAATTTGAATGACCTCAACCCCAAGGAAGGACAGATAGGAGAAATGAAGGCCAAACTAGAGTTGCACATGTAGATAAAGATGTTAGATCATCACATTTTGAAGATGTTGAAAGAGGAGAAACGCTAATTAATAGAAGATTCATGTTGAGTGGTGAGAATGAACCTGTGCAAAGGAGGAGCCTATTTCACACCAGGTGAAAATGTGAGGATAATTGTTGTGACGTGATTATTGATAGTGGAAGAATTGACAATTTGGTGTCAAAAGAGATTGTCACAAAAAAGACAAAAAAACCCACATCCATAACGAATTGCATGGGTACAGGATAACCACAAGGTCATGGTCATATCTATGTGATATCATACCTATGGATGCATGTCATATGTTGTTGGGTAGACCATGGTAGTTTGATAGGCATGTTGTACATGATGGTCATGCGAATACCTATTCTCTTACAAAGGATGGAGTGTGACATTAGCGAAAGCCATTAAAGGACACAGAAGAAAAGGTATGTTGTATGTGGTATGTGATAATGTTCCTGATGGATTACCACCAGTAAGGAAGATTAGTCATGAGATGGACTTGATTCCAAGAGCTAGTTTTCCAAATAAGGAAACACAAAGAATGACACCAGTAGAAAGTGAAGAGTTGAATAGACAAGTAAATGAGTTATTAAAGAAGGGATTGATTCAGGAGAGCCTAAGTCCCTATGTTGTACCTACAGTATTAGCACCAAATAAGAATGGAGAATGGAGAATGTGTAAAGATTTTGGGGCTATAAACAAGATCATAATTAAGTATAGGTTTCCATTATCACAAATGGATGATATTATGGACTCTTTGAGTGGAGCTATGTATTTCTCAAAGATAGATCTGAAGAGTGGATATCATCATATTTGGATTAGAGAAGGAGATTAATGGAAGACTTCCTTCAAGATAAAAAGACTGTATGAATGGTTAGTCATGCCTTTTGGGTTAACCAATGCACCGAGAACTTTCATGCGGCTCATGAACAAGGTTGTGAAAGAATTTGTGGGTTAGTTTGTCATTGTTTACCTAGATGATATTTTCATCTTTAGTAAGACATTGGAGGAGCATATGATGCATATTCCTATGGTATTTGAGAAGTTAAGGGAAGAGAAATTGTTGATTAATTTCAAGAAGTGCAATTTTGTGAAAAATGAATTAGTGTATCTGGGATTTGTAGTTTCAACAGAAGATCTAAAACTGGACCCAGAGAAAGTCAAAGCTATCCTTGAATAGCCTACCCCAAGGAGTGCTATTGAGGTAAGATCTTTTTATGGTTTGGCTAATTTTTACATAAAACTTATCGAAAGTTTTAGCAGTATTTGTGGACCCTTGACTGAAAAAATGAGAGGGGATATAAAAGAGTTAAGTGGACTACAGGGGAAGATAAGAGTTTTAAACTATTGAAATAGAATGTTATAGAGAAACCTATTTTAGCACTTCTAGATTTTAATAAGGTGTTTCAAGAAGACTGTGATGCTAATGGTACTACAATAGGAGTTGTTTTGAGCCAAGAAGGTAAACCTATTGCTTATTTCAGTGAGAAGTTTAATGATGCCAAGAGAAAGTATTATGTTTATGATCAAGGATTTTATGCTATATTTTAGGCATTAAAAAAGTGGAGGCACTATCTTCTTCTTAAGGAGTTTGTTATGTATACTGATCATCAAGATTTGTAATAATTGAATAGTCAAGGAAAGTTGAATTAAAGGCATTTGTAATGGGTTGAGTTTTTGCAGAGTTATACATTCATTTTGAAACACATGAGTGGAAAGTCTAACAGGGTTATAGATGCACTTAATAGAAGGAAACTATTGCTAACAGAGATGCAGATTGAGGTGGTTGGATTCAAAGAACTCAAGAATTTGTATCCAGAGGATCCTGATTTTGGAAAAGCTTGAAAAGCTTGTAAAGAACCCATTACTCTAGATAGAATGAAGTGGTTAGATTTCATCATCCAGGATAATATGCTATTTAGAGGGAATGGTTTGTGCATTCCATGAAGTTCTATGAGAGAGAATCTCATCAAGGAGAAGCATAGCGGAGGATTGGCTGGACATTTTAGTCATGATAAAACCTTTACTTTTCTTAGTGAGAATTATTATTGGCCACAGTTGTAGCAAGATGTCAAGAAGTTTGTACAAAGTTGCAAAGTATGTCAGATGGAAAAAGGAGTGAAGCATAATACAGGGGTTGTATCAGCCATTACCTGTACCAGAGAAGCCATGGGAGGATATCAGTATGGATTTTGTTCTTCGTTTACAGAGGACGCAATGAGGACATGAATCAATTTTTGTGGTGGTTGACAGATTTTCAAAGATGACACATTTCATTCCCTTCAAGAAGACTAATGATGTTATTCATGTAGCACAATTATTTTTCAGAGAAGTGGTAAGACTACATGGTTTTCCAAAGAGCATAGCTTTAGATTGAGACACTAAATTTGTTGGATATTTTTGGTGTACATTGTGGAAGAAGTTAAAGACAGATTTGAAGTTCAGTTCATCACATCATCCATAGACTAATGGACAGACATAGGTGGTGAATAGGAGTTTGGAGAATTTGCTAAGATGTTTTGATGGAGATAAGACAAAAGGATGGGATTTGATTTTAGCACAGGCAGCATTTTCATACAATAATTATGTCAATAGGAGCACTGGTAAATCACCATTCTAGATTGTATATGGAAGTAGTCTCAGAAATACTTCAGAGTTGTGGAAGATAGATAAATGAGATATAAGTAGTGCTAAAGCTGAAGATTTTGCAGAACATTTGAAGAACATCCATGAGGAGGTGAGAAGGAATATTACCAAGACGAATGTGCAGTATAAGGCTAAGGTAGATGAGAAAAGGAGACATAAAGAATTTCAAGTTGGAGTGAAGTCATGGTTAATTTGTGGAAGGAGTGATTTCCAGTTGGTACATATAATAAGATGAAAATGAAGAAATTTGGTCTTTGTAAGATATTAAAGAAGCATAATTCAGGAAATGCCTATGAAGTAAAATTGTCTACTGAGCTGAATATTTCACTAGTGTTTAACATTTCAAATTTGATAGAGTATCATGAAGGAGGTGTTGAAGATGAGATCACAGAAGCACAATAGAGTATTCCAGCAACTACTTCAGCTACTAAGAAGATTGAGGATGTACTAGATAGTCGTGTTGGAAGAAGCACAAGGAATAGGACATATGAAAAATATTTGGTCAAATGGAAAGGATGACCTATTGAAAATTCATCATGGCTGACGAGGGAGGAGGTTAACCGTCTTAATTTTCCTCTTCACACCTGAGTCGTGACAGGGTCACTTCTCAAATTACCTAAGGTGTCTGATGCAGGAGCATCCTGGGTGTAAGATCAATCTTGCATCACCCAAAAATATTTTTGGTTTTTTTTAATAAGGGCTATCTTGTGCAAAGCTGTTATTTATTGAAACTTTCTATTTTTAGTAAGTCATTTGTACAAGCTTAGAATGGTCTATTTTCTTCCCTGGAGGTTCATTTTGGTCCTATCATCCTGCCAGTAAAGTTTTATTGCTAGATCAAGTTTAGTTTTGAAGATATTAAAAAAATTTGGTATTGGTAGTAGGGTACATAAACATTGAACTCAATTTTGAAGGTTTTAGAGGCCCCCAATGAGGTCAAAACTTTGGTTGAATGAAGCTTTCTTAATAAAGTAGTTGTAGAGCACTTTGTACCATTTCCAAAATAGGCTCATAATAGTCAATTGGGTCAATGGTTGATGACTTATGGTCTTCGAAAGTTGGGTCACCTAAAATGACAAAAAATAAATTTCCTTCAAAATTTTTGTTTGGCTTTCAAAAAAAAAATTAAGCCGATTATGATGTAATAAAATAAAAAATAAAATAATTCTAAGTTTGATCGAGCTTAATGGCTAAATTTTTGGAACCTTCCTAGGTGGTGGAAAATTTTCATAGATATAAGGAAGGCTTGTAGTGTTTTCTAGGGCAGTTCGTAGCAATTCTGGGTAATGATTTGAGGCTTTGTTCTACATAATATTATAAGGGAAATGCCCATGTGGCTTTTCATATTCTAATTCTAAAATTTGTAATTCCACATTTGTGTAGATAATAAGAAGCTCATTTTCTATTCTTGCAAATTGTTGTTGTTTCTCTATTTCTATTATGTGTTTGTAGTATTAAGGGGAGCACCCTTCATTAAGTGGTATCAGAGCAAGAGTTCCTGAGTGTGTAGATAGATCACTGACTGTGAGGTAGTTTACACAGGGACCGTGGTTAGGGTTTCAGCGAGCAGTGCAAAAATGCCTCCATGAAGGGAATGTGGCAAAAGAGCTAGTGGTGTGACCCCTGAGGTTAGAGCACTCCAAAGATAAGTGCGAGCATTGCAAGAAGAGATTCACAGAGGAATGAATCTTAATGTCAGAGATGAAAGAGAGGATGAAGTCAAAGAAGGAAATTTTGATAAAGAAGGAGAAGGCAAATTTATGAACCAAGAGGAAGAAAGGCTTTTTTGGGCCATTTTCAAGATTGGGAAAAACCCTAAGATTGAGGTTCCTTCATTTTCAAGAAATCTTAACCCAGAGGAGTTGATCGATTGGATCAATGAATTAGAAGAATATTTGAGTATGAAGACATTGAGGATCTTGATCGGGTCAAGTTTGCAAAGGCTAGACTGAAGCGTCATGTGAAGATATGGTGGAAAGAGATTTAGTTGCAATGAAATAGAAGATGAAAGGATAAAATCACAAGATGGGATTGGATGGTGGATAAATTGAAGCGACGGTTCATTCTCATTAATTATGAGCTTGATCTACTGAAGAAAATGCAAAGTTTGAAGCAAGCAAAAAGATCTATTTAGGAGTATACAGATGATTTATATCGAATCCTCATCAAAAAAGGCCATGTGGAAGCTGATAAGGAGAAATTTTTTCGTTATCTTAATGGGTTGACACTGATAATTCAAGAGAATTTAAATTTGGTTCGATTGAATAGTATTGAAGAGGCATACTATTTTTCCCTATAAGTAGAGGAAAACTTGAACAAGAAGTTTGAGAGCAGACAAAATAGAAGATATGGTCATATGGAGGCCAAAATGAAGATCATAAAAAGAAAGATGAGGCTAGTAGCAGTCAAAATTGGAGAGGAAACAATTCTAATCATTTCCATGATCAAAATAATAGAGATCAGAGAGGAAGAGTAAGAGGACAAGGATGAGGAAGAGAAGGCTTCCTTGGAACATGTTTTCACTGTAGAGAATAAGGTCATAAGGAATTTGAATTTTTTCAACACCAAGGAAGGATAGATAGGAGAAATAAAGGCCAAGCCAGAGTTGCACATGTAGATGAAGATGCTAGATCATCACAATCTGAAGATTCTAAAAGAGGAGAAATGCTAATTAATAGAAGAGTCATGTTGAGTGGTGAGAATGAACCTGAGAAAAGGAGGAGCTTGTTTCACACAAGGTGCAAGTGTGAGAATAAGTATTGTGATGTGTTTATTGATAGTGGAAGCACTGACAATTTGGTGTCAGAAGAGATGGTCACAAATTTGAAGCTCAAGAGAGAGAAACACCCACATCCATACCGAATTGTCTAGGTACAGGATGACCACAAGGTCATGGTCAGTGAACAGTGTCTAGTAAAGTTCAAGATTGGAGGATACCATGATGAGGTACTATGTGATATCATACATGCGGATGCATGTCATATGTTGTTGGGTAGACTATGACAGTTTGATAGGAGTGTTGTACATGATGGTCACACGAATCCCTATTCCCTGACAAATGACAAAGTATGACATAAGCTAAATTCATTGAAGGACAAAGAAGAAAAGGTATATGGTAATGCAAGAATAACTTTTGTTGATGGAAGAAAATTCTAGATGGTATGAAGCATGAGCATGTGTGTTTTTCTTTAATTCCAAAAGCTGGTAAAGAGTAAGTAGAAGATGTACCTGTAGAAGTTGCAGATTCATTGAATGAGTTTCATGATATTGTATCCAATAATGTTTATGATGGATTACCACTAGTAAAGAAGATCAGTCATCAGATGGACTTAATTCCAGGAGCTAGTTTTCCAAATAAGGCAACATACAGAATGACACCAGCAAAAAGTGAAGAGTTGAACTGACAAGTTAATGAGTTGTTATAGAAGGGATTGATTTGAGAGAGCCTAAGTCTCTATGTTGTACCTACAATATTAGTACCAAAGAAGAATGGAGAATGGAGAATGTGTATAGATTCTAGGGCTATAAACAAGATCACAATCAAGTATAGGTTTCCATTACCATGGATGGATGATATTATGGACTATTTGAGTGGACCTGTATATTTCTCAAAGATAGATCTGAAGAGTGGATATCATCGAATTCAGATCAGAGAATGAGATGAATGGAAGACTACCTTCAAGACAAAAGAAGGACTATATGAGTGGTTAGTCATGCCTTTTGGGATAACCAATGAACCGAGAACTTTCATGTGGCTCATGAACAAAATTCTGAAAGAATTTCTAGGTAAGTTTGTCATTGTTTACCTAGATGATATTTTTATCTTTAGTAAGACATTGGAGGAGCATATTATGCATATTCGTGTGGTATTTGAGTTGTTAAGGAAAGAGAAATTATTGATTAATTTGAAGAAGTGTAGTTTTGTGAAGGAATTAGTGTATCTAGGATTTGTAGTTTCAGCAGAACATCTAAAAGTGGACCCAGAGAAATGGAAGGCTATCCTTGAATGGCCTACCCTAAGAAGTGCTACCGAGGTAAGATCTTTTCATGGTTTCGCTAGTTTTTACAAAAAATTTATAAGAATTTTTAGCAGTATTTGTGGACCTTTGACTGAAACAATTAGAGGGGATATAAAAGAGTTTAAGTGGAGTATAGGGGAAGATAAAAGTTTTAAACTAATGAAATAAAAAGTTATAGAACAACCTATTTTAGCACTTCCAAATTTTAATAAGGTGTTTCAAGTAGATTGTAATACTAGTGGTATTGCAATAGAAGCTATTATGAGCCAAGAAGGTAAACATGTTACTTATTTCAGTGAGAAGTTAAATGATGCCAAGAGAAAATATTATGTTTATGATCAAAAATTTTATGCTATAGTTCAGGCATTGAAGAAGTGAGGACACAAAGTTATACATTTATTTTGAAACATAGAAGTGGAGAGTCTAATAGGATTGCAGATGCGCTTAGTACAAGGCAACTATTGTTGACAGAGATGAAGATTGAGGTGGTGTTGTTCAAGGAACTCAAGAATTTGTATCCAAAGGATCCTAATTTTGGAGAAGCTTGGAAAGCTTGTAAAGAACCCGTTACTCTAGATAGAATGAAGTGGTTAGATTTCATCATCCAGGATAGTATTCTATTTAGAGGGAGTCAGTTGTACATTCCACGAAGATCTATGAGGGAGAATCTCATCAAGGCGAAGCATAGCAAAGGATTGGCTGGACATTTTGGTTGTGATAAAACCCTTGCTTTGGTTAGTGAGAATTATTATTCGCCATAGTTGCATCAAGATGTCAAAAATTTTGTACAAAATTGCAGAGTATGTCAGATGAAGAAAGGAGTGAAGTAGAATATAGGGTTGTATTAGCCATTACATGTACTAGAGAAGCCATGGAATGATATCAATATGAATTTTGTTCTTGGTTTACCGAGGATGCAATGAGGACATGATTCAATTTTTGTGGTGGTTGATAGATTATCAAATATGACACATTTCATTCCCTGCAAGAAGACTAATGATGTTGTTCATGTAGAAGAATTATTTTTCAGAGAAGTGGTGAGACTACATGGTTTTCCAAAGAGCATATTTTCAGATCGAGACACTAAGTTTGTTGGATATTTCTGACATACATTGTGGAAGAAGTTAAAGACATATTTGAAGTTCAGTTCATCACATCATCCACAAACTGATGGATAGACAGAGATGGTGAATAGGAGTTTTCAAAGATGTTTGGTAGGAGATAAGCCAAAAAGATGGGATTTGATTTTACCATATGTGGAATTTTCATATCATAATTATGTCAACAGGAGCATTGTTAAATCACCATTCTAGATTGTATATGGAAGTAGTCCCAAAAATGCCTCGAAGTTGTGGAAGATAGATAAAGGAGAGATAAGTAGTGTTGAAGCTGAGAATTTTTCATAACATTTGAAGAACATCCATGAGGAGGTGAGAAAGAATATTACCAAGATGAATGCACAACATAAGGCTAAGGAAGATGAGAAAAGGAGACATAAGGAATTTCAAGCTAGAGATGAAGTCATGGTTCATTTGCGGAAGGAGTGATTTCTAGTTGGTCCATATAACGAGTTGAAAATGAGTAAATTTGGGCCATGTAAGATACTGAAGAAGCATGATTCAGGAAATGCCTATGAAGTAGAATTGCCTACTGAGCTGAATATTTTACCAGTGTTTAACATTTCAGATTTGACAGAGTATCATGAAAGAGGTGTTGAAGATGAGATCACAAAAGCACAGTGGAGTATTCCAAGAACTACTTCAGCTACTAAGGAGATTAAGGATGTACTAGATAGTCATGTTGGCAGAAGCACAAGGAACAAGACATATGAAAAATATTTGGTCAAATAGAAAGGATGAGGTATTAAAGATTCATCATGGCTGACAAGGGAGGAGGTTAACCATCTTGGTTTTCCTCTTCAAACCTGAGTCATGACATGGTCACTTCTCAAATTACCTCGGGTGTCTGATGTAGGAACATCCTGGGTGTAAGAGCAATTTTGCATCACCCAAAAATATTTTTAGTTTCTTTTAATAATGGCTCTCTTATGCAAAGCTGTTATTTATGGAAACTTTCTAGTTTTAGTAAGTCGGTCATACGAGCTCAGAATGGTCTATTTTCTTCCTTGGAGGTTCATTTTAGTCATATTAGTCTGCCAATAAAGTTCCATTGCTAGACCAAGTTTAGTTTTGAAGATATTGAAAATTTTCAGTATTGGCAATAGGTTACAGAAACTTTGAACTCAGTTTTGAAGGCTTTAGAGGCCCCAAATGAGGTCAAAAATTTGGTTGAATGAAACTTTCTTGATTTAGGTTTTGTAGAGAACTTTGCGCCCTTTCAGAAATGGGGTCATAATAGTCAATCGGGTCAACGGGTGATGACTTACATGGTCTTCAGAAGTTGGGTCACTTGAAATGGCAGAAAATAAATTTCCTTCAAAATTTCTATTTGGCTTTCAAAAGTTGTTTTGAGCCAACTATGATTTAATAAAATGAAAAATAAAATAATTCTAAGTTTGGTCGGCCTTAATGGCCAAATTTCTGGTACCTTCCCAGGTGGTGGAAAATTGCCTATATAAGGAAGGCTCGTAGTGTTGTCTAGGGTAGTTTGGAGTAGTTCGGAGTAGTTTTAGGTAGATCTGGATAATGATTCAAGGCTTTTTCGTACAGAATATTGTAAGGGAAATTCCCATGTGGCTTTGCATATTATAATTCTGAAATTTGTAATTCCACGTTTGTGGAGATAATAAGAAGCTCATTTTCTATTCTTGCAAATTGTTGTTGTTTCTCTATTTTTGTTATGTGTTTGTGGTATTAAGGGGAGCACCCTTCATCAAAAATTTAAAATTCTTAAGGTGCCCTAATTATATCTTAAAAAATACATTAATATACTTTGATTAATGTACTCTTGAAATCTTGATTCATTAATATATTTTTAATATTACTACTCTATATTAATATTTGAAAATAATATAAAAATATTTGTGAGGGAATAAGTGTTTATGTCCTAAGGATATTTCATTAAAAAATATTTATTTTTAGAAAAGGAGATAATAGGCGAGCTACTTAATGTATGTTTTTTAAGGGAATTAATTTACCCTAAAAATCAATATATATTTATATTTCCATAGAATGAAATTGTAAAGGCATATTTTTATGTTGAAATACACCATTTTTACCTTGGTTATTTTGGAAAATTTATCAGGGAAAATTGCATAAATTTAGGGTTACTTTTAGAGATATATTCTTTTCAATTTTAATAGTTTTACCCTATAGTAAGAAATATTGATTATGTGGATATATTTTTACATGGCTAAAATTTCCTTTATATTTGGTTATAATATTTTTGGTTTATATTATAGCGTTGATTTATAAAGAGCATTATGAGCAATATTTATTTCTACATAATATATATATCCAAATAATTAAATTGCTTTTGTTAATAGAATTAAATTTGGATATATATTAGCACTATATAATATAATGATTTTACCCTAATGTTAAAATTAAATCATTTGTTAAAGGTAAAATCATATGGGAAAGCAATTTAACTTTGAGTAAATCTATACAATTTTTGGAGTGTGAAAATGCATTATGTTTTTAACATCATGATTTCTTCAAATAAGTGTTGCAATTTTTATTTTACCCTATGACATATGATTGATAATGTTCTTAGGGTTATAATCTTTTACATGTTGTTATAATGTTTTTCTTATATTAGAAAATAAATCACATAATCATTATGACGAATGGTGGCTTTATTTTATAAAATACATATTCCTTATGATCAAATTGTTTTTCAAGAGTGGTTATATGATTTATGCTAATTGATATTCTGTCTAAATGGATTTATATTTTTAAGTGATGTTAATATGATATTGAGGAAGACTTTATTTGAAGATGTATTAATTTATGCTTTCACAATTGGGTGTTTTGATAACAAAAGCTAGACATATTATCTTATTTCATTATACTTTATGCTATCTTTTTTAATGAAGGTTTCATATTAGATAAATTTATCACTAATATTTGATTAATGTCTAGGTACAATCACCCAAATGAAAGGACATCATAAAAAGGAGATGTATACCCGAAACAAGTGATGGCAACTGAATGAATTACCCAAGGATTTGATAAATACCTACTTGAAACATTTGAAAATACGAGAAATGTTTTATTCCCTTAAACCATGTCTATGGTTGAAATATTGTAATTATTTAGGGGTAGTTGTAGGATTAGGTATTTATGAAAGGGTGTGACCTTTCACAAGAAACTTTCAAAACAGATATAAATATTGGGTTGTTTTTTCAAAGGGGGATATAACGACAAATATTTTTTGAAACTCCTGAAAGGATGAATTTCATGACTGCAACCTTGAACTTTTATGTACCCATTTTTCAATACCAATAAAGATAAGTGCTCTTCTTTTCATTAGTAGTTATAAGTTATATGTTTTCAATTAGTCTTTCGAATATTTTATTTCATAGTGTTTCATTGTGTTAAATTCCCTAAATATTATAACTCAAAATCAATATATAGTTTGAATGTCAATTGAAAGATTTGTGAATCTTCCTTTATTTTTGTCAGTCTCTTGAACAAGAGTTAAATTTGATAATACTAACTGTGTAATCTTTTTTAAGTTATATCTTGAGTGGAAGCCCTTAAGATGATAGTCTTGTCTTATTAAAGCAAGTTTTTAAAACTATCTCTGATTGTACATATGATTGAAAATCATCTAACTCTATAGCCCAAGGTTTTAGAAGGCACTAATCTAATCATTAATTGGAAAGTATTATATTAGTTCATGCTTTGTAGTTTGTAGATCATTTAATCTTTTTTTCAAAGCATTACAATTAGGATTCTTTGTGGTTATCTAGTTTAGTTTAAGCTTTACATATTAGAAATTATCAAAAGATTTGTTGTTTTCCTCTAAGGATTATTCACCACCTTGGGAGGAACTTTGTTTGTTTATTGATGTAGGGGCATTCTTGGGTCCTCAGTGAATCTGCATGGTGGTGTGTTATTTTGGTCATGTGTTACTCAATTGCAACTTTAACCGATGGGCTCAGTTATTGAAGGAAGCTTGGTCACTGAAGGAGCTCAGTGAAACCTCTTGTACTTGGTGGAACTTATACTCGGTGATGTCTATGGTGCTTAGTCAATGTGCTTGCTCAGTTATTCTTGGCATGGTTAGTTGTTTCACTGGTGCTCAGTTGTTTCTCTAGTGCTCTGTAGTTCTAGTTTACCGACTGAAGTTCTTGAGGGTTTGGTTGGCTGACTTGGTGCAGTTATTATTGGTAGATTTTGTTGTATTCTCCTATGTAGATCTAGAGGCCGACATGGAGAATTAAATGTTTTTAAGGTTATTTGAGAGCCAACTGTTGTTGCATTTAGTATTTGTTTGTATTAGGAGTCAACTTGGCGTAGGAGTTAATTATTTCTTCCATCAACTTGTGGTTGAAGATTAGTATTTAAGGAGTGTTTGGGTAGTTGTTTAGGGGCATCAAATTGAAGATTAAGTTAGATCTGATTAGACTTGGATCCCGTGAGATCTTGAAGATCAGATTGTTATCTAATAGTGGTAATAACATAGCTAGTGGTTGTTTGATTGGAGACAAGGATATTTCTTGGAGGCTTGCAAGCTCAAGTTCATATCTTCCTTAGGGTTCCCATCAGTTGCTAAGTTGTTTTAGAGATGGACTAGCTAGGAGGTTGTAGAATTACTTTTTTAATTGATTGTAATTGGCCCTAACCCAGAAGGCCTTACAGTCAAGCATGTTAATGAAAATTTGATTTCAAGCATATCTTGGTGTGTTATTCCACTATGGGTGTTTAGCTGCCTATTTGGACTGTCCTTAATTGGATCCTCCTTACATGATCTGCATCAAGTGATATCAAAGAAAGGTTTATTTTGAGAGAAGTTGATCTTGTTGGGAGAAAGTTAGTGAAGAGATCGTGTATGATTTGAGTTGTAGATCTGTAGCACTGAACTTGTGAAATTGTGGCCTAGTTGTTTGTGCAAGGCGATAGGTTGCGATTTGCCTTTCATACAACTTGTAGGTTGTCACAAGGTGGTTGGTGTAGGTTTTTTTTTGGAGAGGGTTTTATATCTTTGAGGATGCCTCTAAGAAGATTGGACCCTAGGGTGCTTGCAGATCTCTGTGATACTATGGAATCTAGGATTACAAAGAAAGTGAAATCTGATTTTAGATCAGAGATGGAGCTGATGAAGAATGACATGATCACTGAGATCATGAGGGATATGACTGGTGTACCTTAGAATCTTGGTAATGAGGATGGTTATGAGGAAGATATTGAATACTTTGAAGCTACTAGATCTAGTGGTGATGACCAGAGGGATAGATCTGGTGAAGACAAAACTTGTCAGTTGCATAGATCTGGAGCTTGGTTAAGTAATAGTTACTCGATGGAAGTTTCTAATTTCTTTGGTACTTTGAAACCTGAGAATTTGATTGATTGGATTGGTGAATTAGAAGACTTCTTTGAGCTAGAAGAAATTGAAGATCCTCTTAGAGTGAGATTGGCACATACTACGTTGAAAGGACATGCTGCTCTTTGGTGGAAGGAATTACAAAGAGATAGGGAAGATGAAGGTGAAATGAAAATCAATTAGTGGAGGTTGATGGTAACTAAATTGAAAGCTAAGTTCATATGTGTTGATTATGAGCTTGACTTGTTTAAGAAGTTGCAGAATCTGAAGCAAAAAGATTTGACTATTGAGGACTATACCGAGGAGTTCTACAAACTTACTATTTGGTTTAGACACAAAGAACTTGGTAAGGAAAAGGTAGCTTGATATTTGGTCTGGACATAGAGAACTTGGTTTGAGATTTAATATTCAAGATGAGATTGGTATGCTGAAGATTGATTATGTTGAAGATGCTTATCAGTATGCTCTGAAGGCAGAAGATAAGTTGAAAAGGAAACAACATAGTAATCCCTGAGGGAAGGAAATGATTGATCACTTAATGAAGGACAAACTAACTATAGAAGATGAATCAAAACCTATGTAACTAAAGAAGAAGATAGGTATGATTATCTTTAAGGGTACTTGTTATAATTGTGGTGAAGAAGGACACCATTCTTTTGAGTGTACACAAAAAAGTTTGGTGATCATAGGACTGCTATGGTAAATGAGAATATTCAGAATGAACCTGAATCTCAGAACTTGCTAGTTCGGTGAACATTGCTCAGTGCAAAGGTGGAACCTTGTCAGAGGAGTAACTTGTTCAATACTCGATACAAATTTGAAGGTAAACTTTGTGATGTTATTATTGATAGTGGTAGTACTGATAACCTTGTTGCTGAGGACATGGTTCAAGAACTTGGTTTGAAGAGAATGAAGCATCCTTATCCTTATAGGATTGGCTAGTTACAAGATACTCATGCTTTGGAAGTGAGGGAACAGTGCTTTGTTGATGTTCAGATTGGCCAGTATAAGGATCTTGTATTGTGTGATATTGTGGAGATGAATAGTTGTCATATATTGCTCGGTAAACCTTGGCAATATGATTGAAAAGCTATATATAATTGTGTGAAGAATATTTTTACTATTGAGAAGAATGAAAAGAAGTTTTCCCTGATGCCTTTGTTGGATACAACACTCGGTAGGAGAAGCCTGAGTATTGGTAGTCGAGTTGAGTTTTTGGATCCTGAGAGTATGGATGATCAATATGGAGAAAAGACATGTTTTCTATCGAGGAAAGACTTGAAAAGATAGAGGAAATAGAAGTGGAAGAGTATGAAAGGTGAAGATTTGAAGGACATGTATGTGAAGAACTAGTTCAGGGTTTATGTGCTGAATCCTGTAAGATGTTCTTCCAGCCTATGAGAACATCTTTTCGAACCTGGGGTTTCTAATGCAAGGGAATTATTGGGTCCTCGATGAATCTGCATGGTGGTATGTTATTTTGGTCCTATTTTACTCGATTACATCTTTAACTGATGGTCTCGCTAATTGAAGGAAGCTCAATCGCTGAAGGAGCTCGGTGAAACCTCTTGTACTCAGTGGAACTTGTACTCAGTGATGTTTGTGGTGCTCAGTTGATGTTCTTTCTCGATGATTGTTTGCATGGTTGGTTGTTTCACTGGTGCTCAGTTGTTTCTCTGGAACTTGGTAGTTCTAGTTTACCGACTAGAGTTATTGAGGTTTGGTTGGCCGACTTGGTGCAGTTATTGTTGGTATCTTTTGTTGTATTCTCCTATGTAGATCTAGAGGTTGACTTGGAGAATTAAATTTTTTTAAAGTTATTTGAGAGCCAATTGTTGTTCCATTTAATATTTGTTTATATTAGGAGCTGACTTGACTTAGGAGTTAATTGATTCTTCTATCTGACTTGTGGCTAAAGATTAGTATTTAAGGATTTTTTGGGTATTTTTTTAGGGGCATTAGATTGAAGATTAAGTTAGATCTGATTAGACTTGGATCCCATGAGATCTTGAAGATTAGATTGTTATCTGATAGTGGTAATAGCAGAGCTAGTGGTTGTTTTCTTGGAGACAAGGATATTTCTTGGAGTCTTGTGAGCTCAAGTTCAGATCTGTCTTAGGGTTTCCATTAGTTGCTGAGTTGTTTCAAATATGGACTAGCTAGGAGGTTGCAAAATTACTTTTTTAATTGATTGTAATTAGCCCTAACCTAGAAGGCCTTACAGCTAGGCATGTTAATGAAAATTTGATTTGAAGCATATATTGTTGTGTTATTTTATTGTGGGTGTTTAGCTACCTATTTGAACTGTACTTAATTGGATCCTCCTTACATGATCTACATCATTTATGTACATAGTTGTGCGACATAGAAAATTTGATAGTTCAAAGTGAAATTAGGCCTACCAGCCTTGGCTTGATTAAGCCAAAATTGTAGAGGTATAAGTGGTGCATCACCATTATACCTGTCAGTTGACCAAAAGAAAATTCTTCATTTTTGGGCACTCACAGTACCTTACTACATCAATAGGTTGTCAAATGGATTCTTTTTACCTACCAAAAGATAAAGTCAAAGTGATTTTTGGTCAGCATTTTAATAGGTGCAAAGGAGACTCCATTGTAGGTATGAATGAGGAGTATAGATGTTATATTAATGTTTTATTTTTATCTAAAAGGCTTTGAGCTAACCATTTGTAATTAATTCCTTAAAATGGAACCTCTCAAGCCTTAAATCATCATATTTTATTAAAAATGTGTTATTTCAGCAAAAATTGGCATGTCTAAAAAAGTCTAACCAACTATTGTGGGGTCACCATGCACACATCACATAAATTGTAGCCTCTATATATCAGTGTATTTTATTTATTTAAATATAATTTAAATTAGAGTGTCCATCATGATTAGCCAAGTTTCCAAACATAAAAGTAAGGAGGGCTAAATTAGATAAACTAGAGAGCGCTTCATTGTAAAAGGTATTAATACCTTCCAATATCATTACATGTTTAAAAGGAAATGACATAGGTCAACTCAATGTAGAGCCATTGGTAGAAGACATGAAATCTAGTGATTCTTTGGAGGTCGGCATAGAAGAGGATGGCTTTGCACTCTAGAACATCCTTACCATATTTGATGTTGTTGTCTCTGTAAATGAGATACAAAATAAACTATTGTTCACTCTGTGATATTTCTATCAGGATTTAACTGTGTAGTTTTTTTTTAGTCAAACTCATTGACCCATGATTCATGAGTAGTGGTTCAACCAAACCCATCTCTCATGAGAATGAAATGGAACACTTAGCACTCATTGGATCTAGGTGATGCTCACAGAGGTGAAGCACGGGGACTTCCCGAGAGGTCACCCATCCCAGTATTACTCCATCTCGAGTGTGCTTAACTATGGAGTTTCCTCCATGGTTAAACCCACTCTACTTGCATCCTCATTTGCAAAACCTTCACCAAGTGTTGTGCCTTATGAACCATTCATTATAAATCCCCTTAAGCTCATAAATTGATAAGTAGGAGATATTTTCCACATCAAGTCAAATTGTGATATTGCTATCAAGATTTAACTATGTAGTTTTTTTTTAGTCAAACTCATTGACCCATGATTCATGAGTAGTGGTTCAACCAAACCCACCTCTCATGATAATGAAATGGAAAACTTAGCACTCATTGGATCTAGGTGATGCTCACAAAGGTGAAGCACTGGGACTTTCCAGGAGGTCACCCATCCCAGTACTACTCCAGCTTGAGCACGCTTAACTAAAAAGTTTCCTCCATGGTTAAACCCACTCTACTTGCATCCTCATTTGAAAAACCTTCACCAAGTGTTGTGCCTTATGAACCATTCATTAGAAATCCCCTTAAGCTCATCAATTACCCACTCTACTTGCATCCTCATTTGCAAAACCTTCACCAAGTGTTGTGCCTTATGAACCATTCATTAGAAAGCCCCTTAAGCTCATGAGCTTAAGGGGATTTCTAATGAATGGTTCATAAGGCACAACACTTGGTGAAGGTTTTGAAAATGAGGGTGCAAGTAGAGTGGATTTAACCATGGAGGAAACTATGTAGTTAAGTGCGCTCGAGCTGGAGTAGTACTAGGATGGGTGACCTCCCGAGAAGTCCCGGTGCTTCACCTTTGTGAGAATCACCTAGATCCAATGAGTGCTAAGTGTTCCATTTCATTCTCATGAGAGATGGGTTCGGTTGAACCACTACTCATGAATCATGGGTCAATGAGTTTGACTCAAAAAAAACTACACAGTTAAATCCTGATAACAATATCACAATTTGACTTGTTGTGGAAAATATCTCCTACTTATCAATTGATGAGCTTAAGGGGATTTCTAATGAAGGGTTCATAAGGCACAACACTTGGTGAAGGTTTTTCAAATGAGGATGCAAGTAGAGTGGGTTTAACCATGGAGGAAACTCTGTAGTTAAGTGTGCTCGAGCTGGAGTAGTACTGGGATGGGTGACCTCTCTGGAAGTCACAATGCTTCATCTCTATGAGCATCACCTAGATCCAATGAGTGCTAAGTGTTCCATTTCATTCTCATGAGAGATGGGTTATGTTGAACCACTACTCATGAATCATGGGTCAATGAGTTTGACTCAAAAAAAACTACACAGTTAAATCCTGATAGCAATATCACAATTTGACTTGCTATGGAAAATATCTCCTACTTATCAATTGATGAGCTTAAGGGGCTTTCTAATGAATGGTTCATAAGGCACAACACTTGGTGAAGGTTTTGCAAATGAGGAGGCAAGTAGAGTGGGTTTAACCATGGAGGAAACTTCGTAGTTAAGTGCACTCGAGCTGGAGTAGTACTGGGATGGGTGACCTCTCGGGAAGTCCCGGTGCTTCACCTCTGTGAGCATCACCTAGATCCAATGAGTGCTAAGTGTTCCATTTTATTCTCATGAGAGATGGGTTCGGTTGAACCTTTACTCATGAATCATGGGTCAATGAGTTTGACTCAAAAAAAAACTACACAGTTAAATCTTGATAGCAATATCACAATTTGACTTGCTATGGAAAATATCTCCTACTTATCTATTGTTCACTCTTCTAGATGTTGTTCTTGAAGATGCAAAAAAATTAGATATGGATATCAAACATTAGCATTTGGAGGGTAGTATTACTCTTTCGTAGTAGAGGATCCCACCATCAATGAGGAATATGTAAATTTTTCATTTATCGATAACTAGTAAGACTAAGATTGTGCATTACTATGCCAATATTGGTAATACAATACAAGTAGCAACAAAAAAATAGAAGAATTTTTTGGTGATGTCAACAACATTGATGACTCAAAGTTGACCTTGATAGTAGACTCTAAAATATTTCTTATTATATAAAAATTTATGAAGTTGCCCATGCAAGTTGTCAATTAATAGGAAAAGAATCATGTTAGTTATGGAATCTATTTGTGTAGATATTTCCAACTATTAAGATGAATTTCATGGAGCAAAAGGTTAGGAATAAATAATTAGATGAGATAAAAGATACAAAGAAATAACATATTATTGATAAAAGGTGGTACATATTGCTTCACAAGGATTGGAGTAAGAAAAAATAAATAATGAGATAGTGTGCATAGGAACTTGGATAAGGTCAATGCTGCAAAGTAGAGGGAAAAAATTCAAAAGGAGAAAAATAAGGTACAAAAGTAATTGGAGTCAAAGGAGAAAGAGTTGGTAATGGCTCAACGAGCTTGACAATGACAGAGATGCTTAAAAAATCCACTCAACCCTTTACTTGATAATTATGAATTATTTCATAAATTTCTCAATATAAATATTCTAAGATTGTCTATTGAATTGATTTCTTCTCTAGTCGCAAGTTACATGCACTTAATGTTGAATGTGCAAGACAATTAGGGGATGGGGGGTGAGGTGAATACATTTTCAATAAAAATATAAACTTCATTCATTTAATCCATTCCAACAAAATTACTTTAATCGTAGAAATATTTGCACATGAAAGAGAACGAAAACCATCATACACAAGGAATACTTGAATTGCTTGAAAATATCTATTAAAGGGAGTTCTCAAATATATGAACACTTGTTAGGGTGATACTATTTAATGTGATTTTTACAATGAAAAGCTCATTTCTAGAGGCTTAATACTAAAGGGCTCACTATTTAAAGAAATAAGGCTCAACCCTTGAGGGATCACTACCCAAAGGAAGAAGGATAAAAGAGAGTTGATCCACCACCAATGCACAATTACAGCACAACTAAATGATCAGTAGATAGCTTCATTTTATTTCTTCAAGTGGTTAACACATGAAAGTCCACACTTCTCTACACCACACTCTACACTACTTTATATCTGTACGGAGACAAATCCTCATTTATACATCCTCATTGCGCACACACAAACTTACAAAACACTTGCACAACTATACACATATGTAACTATTTTTCCTCAACAATTCATCCTTTATTAATACATTCCTTTCATTTGGAAAGTCTCCCATTGCCAACTATGCAATTAACCTAACATAATTTGAATAGGTCGGCACTAAATATTCCCACAATAGAAAGGAATGATAAGTGGACCACAACATGCCTTTTTGGGGATAAAAAAACAATATTATATGTGTTACATTCCATCTAGCATTTACCAAGATAATTAATCAAAGTTTAAACACCCAAGGTTGGTGAATCCTAGATTAAGAACACCATCAAGCATTGAAACCACATCTTTAAAACTTAAAATATAGTTCTAACTGAACTAAATGAAGCTAAGGACATTAAAAAATCAGTTGTAAAACCACAACATTACAAACCATTACATAGAGAAATGCGAAGCATAAATTTTATCTAGAAAAGACTGTCAACCACAATCATACTCAAATGAACATTAATTCTACTATACTATGATCTGATTCTAATTTTAAATATTTAGAAAGAATTAAAATTATATATTCAATTTACATTTATTGTAATTCTTTATTTTTATTATTTGTTATATTATTATATTATTTATCTTTATTCTTTTTTATTATATTATATTATAAAATAGATTAATAAACTTATCTAAATAAATTCATTAAATTAGTCATTACTTTAAAAAGTTAAATTAATTGAATGATTTCAATTAAATTAATTTGATTAATGATTCACCCAAAAAATTGATATTGTTAGAAAACAATAAACACATCTTTAGTTGCTTTTCTAGACCAAGAAGTAATTATTTTAGACTAAGAAGAAGTGGACTCACTTTTCCACTATTTTTCTACCATGTTTTAAGTTAGAAAGAAGCCAACCTTGGTTCTGGGTTGTATAAGAATTTAATTCATGACTACTTGAAATAAACTAGTTTGATAAATATATTAAAAAATAAATATTTAGCTGTTTTTCAAATATTCAGAAAGTGGAAATATTGCAGCTTTATTGTGACATAATGTTACAACTTATTTTTTTATGTTCTAATTGGAAAACGTGGCTCCCTACAATAAGCAGTTCGCTGAGATCAAGTATCTATTTTTGAAATTAAATGAAAGGGATGTTACATGCTCAAGAAAACTGTGAAAGCTCTTCAAGTTTCAAGTTTAGTTATTGTGAAGCTACTAAATGTTTCTTTTTGTCTACTGAAATTTAGTGCATATAACTTGTACAACTGATAACATGTAATTAATATATATAATATGTTATCATATCTCTTCTTTATGTATACTTTTTCTTGAGCTACAAATTTTTTATAATTAACTTTGACCAATAACAAAACTAATAACTCAAATTGAATTGGCCATTGTTCTATTTACCGTAAGGCTGACGTCGACGAAAATAGTGATTTGACTGCTGAAATGAAGGAAAAATGAGTCTATGAACTATTCAAGAAATGGCTTGCTGGAATTATCGCAATATTAGTAAAATGATGAGTTTGACGAATTATTACAATATAAAACACACAAACATATGTAATGACGTAATCCTTGCATAATCAGGAGGTTGAGTGATCAAAGCAACTTCCATTTTGTTATTAGGCACTTCCCATTCAACTCAAAAGCTTTTATTGTATTATACTGTGTGAACATACTTCGCCTACATAATTGCAGGTCAAGCTTTATGTCATACACAGACACCAAGACTCTAGTCATTCAATCCTTGATGTGCGATTATAAATACCCTTCCTTGACAAGATAATCTTACAACACTACTTTTGGCTGTGCAATATTTAGTTTTTCTGAGAAACACAACTGTTTGAATGGACAGAAAATTGACGACCATATTTTTACTAGTACTGGGAATGACTATGCTGTTATCTGAGTGTCGTCTACTTTGTATGTTTGTCATTGTCTGATGCCTTTAATCATTTTCTACCTGGTGGGAGTATTAACATTATTCATAATCATGTTGGTGGTTGTATTCTACTGCAGATGATGGAGAAATGGGGGCAACACAGAAATACAAGAAGAGCAAGGAAGGAATAGAGGGAGGAGCGATCTACACGGAAGATGGAGGAGGCCTTCGACGTGTAATGGAGGGAGATGACAACACTTCTCAACATCCAAAAGTTGGCCATTGAAAAAGATGTTAAAACTAAACAGCTCATCAATTAAAGGGTCCTCCATATAGAGAAGTGTGTTTTGCTCAGTAATTTCGAGGGACTTGCAGACCTTCATTCATTATACAAGAAGACAACAATAAAACTATATATGGATTATGAAGTGCATTCTTATTAAGTTTTCTTCAGTTTTTTAATAACATTAATTGGGTTATCCATAGATATTGTTATCTTGTGTTTTAATAAACATTTTTCAAATAGAAAAATCTGATTTGTCATATTCACTTTAAATGTCAAATTTAATAATCTCACACACATAAATAAATAAAGATCTATCTTAATTTCATCAATATTATGAAATTAAAGGAGAGTTGTCTTTCAATTACTATGCAATTGTGGTGGTTAACTACATCTATATTATTCTTCTTTCATTCATATGATAGTTCCAATCAAGGTTCTCATATGTTAGACGTCAATATACATTATTTAGTCATCTTAAATTGTAACCACCAACTTTCAATTCGAGTACCAAAATTATCAAGTTGTCACACTTAAAATAAGTTTAGTACAACGTGGTTCTACCACCAGTAAAAGAAGTCATTGTTACTTTCATTACTATGCAAGTATAATCCAAAACTTTACCAATTAAATCGTGTTCCTAGTTCACAACATAAAGAGAGCAATATAATTATATATTCAATTCAAAACTTCAAGTCACCTTATTTGATGTAATTTATCTTAAGTTAAGAATATGTGTTGCATTGCATTTGTTCTATAAGAAAGTACAAGAACACAAAAGATAAATAATTTATCTTGAAGGATTGACCCATAATCAAGGAAAGATAACATGGTTTGGAAAGTTGGTAAATCCTGAAATTGTTTTTGATTAAGATGGTAGGGAGAGGGATCTGGACCCAAATAATGATATTCACATTACAACATAGAACAAAAAACCAGACATCAAGCTATTATAGCCAGAAGCCACAGAAAACCATCAAAGCGAAAAATGAATTAAAAAAATGATCAGTTCTACCAACTAACTCTAACCTAGCATCAACATCACTTTTATCCATACTATTCCCTAACTTCATTTGTTTAAACCAAATAACTTCATCTACCTAAAAGTAGAAATTGCCTTGCTCCAATTTATACTAGTAACAACATAACAACAAAAAATAATAATAACGTGAAGTTTAACCATGACATCCACTTACATAACAACATTCTAGCTAAAGAAAGAAAAATATAAACTAAATATTATTTAGGATTAGATTTAGCCTTCCAGTCCTTTGAGACAAAGTTGAGATCCTTCTTCCAGTCCTTTGTGTGAGCTTCCATACATTCTTCATCTTCTTCCTCGTCCTGCTTCTTCTTTTTAGGACTTTTCCTCATCGTGTACTCTCACTTGTAGCCACTCTAAACACATTTTTCTTCATCACATTGTTCATTAACATGCAAAAAGTAGAATTAGAAATATTGAACTCCTCTTTAGTAACAGTAGGGGTACTATAATTTTTGAAAGAAATTATTCTATTTTGGATGTCCTTATTTTGATTCATCGTGCCATTATCCCCTTCACACACCTGATTAGGGGCAGAGGAAATGTTCTTCAAGTAGCCTTCCTCTTGAATAACAAGGGAGGTACAAGTCACATTCACCATTTCCTCTAAGTTATTGAGATTAATGGTGATCTCTGGGGATTTCTCTTATTTAGTTTATTCTAACTCTTTAGTCTCTTTTTCATAATCTTCATCATCTAAGTTGTCCATTCCCTCACTTTCATCTAGTTCATACTCAACATCTTTTTTAGGGACCACCTCCTCTTCAATCTTTTTTCCTTTAATATCTTGCCTCTTTCTCTACCTAGAAGACCTACATTCACTATAACTAATATCATACAAACTCACCTAAAATATCAATTTTATAGCCTTTTTGAGAATTAGTACCTTCTCCCAAGCCCTCAACTTCAACATCAATGAAGTTAATTTTTTCACTAGGTTTAGTCTTCCTAACCTTAGCAGGATTAGACTTGTTTTCAAGGGCTTTCTTTTTTATAGGAGTAGTCTACATGAGGGTTTCTTGAAAAGAAACACCAGGGGAGGGCTTTTCTTGAGTAGATGATTGGGAGATTTTACCAATTTTATTTCTTTTAGCTTTAGTGTTTGAATATTTAGGGAGAGGGCCATTACTAATAAGCTCAATTTTAACTGTACTCCTAGGGGGTTCTTTAGTAAGATGGCCTACTTGTTGGGAATGAGTAATATACCTACTACTAAAGGAGAAATACTAAATTCATATTGATATAAAATATAGATCAATCCCTAGTGCATGAGAGGAGATTCACCCTTATCAATGCTATTTCTCAACAACAAGAACATAAACTAAGGAACAATAATTTTTTCACCATGTCTAATATGATTCGGAATGGGAAAATGGTACCCATAAAAAGTGGTAAAATGATCCTCAAGCGTAAAGTACTTCATCACATAAAGACAAACTATAGAATACAGAGGGGGAAGAGAAGAGCTTTCATACCCAATACCAGTTGCCAGAATCATTGGTTTCTCATCCTTCTCAAAAATTTCTTCATATAACCCTTATAATCTCCTACACTCTTCCTCTCAATTTTTTCCCCATCACATTCGAGCCTCGTTGCCTCAACAATTAGCTTCGACATCACACAAAATTTAACGCTTCCAATAGCCACATTAAGCTTATGCCAAGAGTTAACAAATTTCATGGAGAGGATGCTATTAAAACCCTTCATTTCTTGAATTTAACTAATCACTCTAGCTTTTTTAAAATCCTTATATTGTTAGCTCTACTTATAAACTTCATTTAATAACCAATAATCATGAGCTTCCTTTTTATTAGACATTGATATGGTTTCAAAAAATATAACAATTGAGACTTCAATAAAACCATTTGAAAGATTCAATTATAGAAAAATATTTAATAGTAAATTAGTTCTAGTTATTCAGTCACACACAAAAATTATCATAAAAATGATTCATATACAATATCTAACCATACCATCAATCTAAATAGTCTTTAAGTATTATTAAGTATAGAGTCGACATTTCAAGGACTCAACAAATAACCATTGTGATAATTTCAATGATTCTAGATTTATTTTTAGAAAGAAGTATCACTCTATGATCTTTACAAAACCTACAACTAGGGGAGGTTTGATTACATAACATCAATAAAATCTATGGTAGAGGAGCTAGTAGTGGTGCAACGACGTGAAGTAGGGATACCTTAGATACTTTTGGGCCCCATAGTGGACAAATTAAGTCATCAACACATGTAAGAGAAAACTAGTAAAAGTGATTAGTTGTACTAGACATTATACACATAAAAATTGTCTCATCATATAAAAACATTTGTCAAAATTATGTTCTATTGATTACATAAATTCCAAGTTAGAGTGTATTCAGTTGAAAATTGTAAGAACCTACAGTGCATTGGTGGTGGTTTGCAAATAAACCAAACATAAAAATTCACACCTAAAGATAAGGACAAAAAGAATATAACTATTCACATGTATGACCCTGATGAAGGGGTGCTCCCCTTAATACCACAAGCACATAATAGAAATAGAGAAACAACAACAATAATATGCAAGAACAGAAAATTGGCTTCTTATTATCTCCACAAATGTGGAATTACAAACTTTCAGAATTACAATATGCAAAGCCACATGGGCATTCCCTTACAATATTCTGTAGGATAAAGCCTCGAATCAATACCCAGATCTACTACCCAGAATTGCCCTAGACAACACTACGGGCCTTCTTTATATAGGCAATTTCCACCACCCGAGAAGGTTCTAGAAATTTAGCCCTTAGGGCTGACCAAACTTAGAATTATTTTATTTTACAATTTATTACATCAAAGTCGGCTCAAAATGAGTTTTGAAACCCAAACAGAAATTTTGAAGAAAAATTATTTTCCCCCATTTCAGGTGACCCAACTTCCGAAGACCATAAGTCATCGCCCGTTGACCCGATTGGCTATTATAACCCCATTCTGGAAATGTCACGAAGCGCTCTACAGGCTTGACCGGTGCAAGCCACTCGTCACCCAAATTTTCAACCTCATTCGGGGCCTCTAAAGCCTTCAAAACTGAGTTCGAAGTTTCTGTACCCTGCTGCCAATACCAAAAATCTTCAATATCTTCAAAACTGCACCTGATCTAGCCATGAAACTTTGCTGGCAGGCTGATATGACTGAGATGAACCTCCATATGTAAAATCAGACATTCTGAGATCGTAAGACCAACTTACTAAAAATAGCAAGTTTCCATAAATAGCAACTCTACACAAGATAGCCCTTATTGAATACAAAAATAGAAATATTTTTGGGTGATGCAAGATTGCTCCTACACACAGGATGCTCCTACATCAGACACCCGGGGTAATTTGAGAAGTGACCCTGTCATGACTCAGGTGTGCAGAGGAAAACCAAGACGGTTAACCTCCTCCTTTGTTAGCCATGATGAATCTTCAACAGGTCGTCCTTTCCGTTTGACCAAATACTCTTCATATGTCTTGTTCCTTGTGCTTCTACCAACATGACTGTCCAGTATGTCTTCAATCTCCTTGATATCTGAGCTGGTTGCTGGAATACTCCACTGTGTTGCTGCTGCCTCATCTTCAACACCTCCTTCATGATACTCTGTCAAATCTGAAATGTTAAACACTGGTGAAATATTCAGCTCAATAGGCAATCCTACCTCATATGCATTTCCTGAATCATGCTTCTTCAGTATCTTACATGGTCCAAACTTCTTCATTTTCAGCTTGTTATATGTACCGACTGGAAACCGCTCCTTCCGCAAATGAACCATGACTTCATCCCCAACCTGAAATTCCTTATGCCTCCTTTTCTCATTTTCCTTAGTCTTATACTGCACATTCATCTTGGTAATATGCTTCCTCACCTCCTCATGGATGTTCTTCAAATGTTCTGCAAAATCCTCAGCTTCAGCACTACTTATTTCTCCTTTATCTATCTTTCTCAACTCAGATGCATTTCTTGGACTACTTCCATATACAATCTGGAATGGTGATTTACCAGTGCTCCTATTGACAGAATTATTGTATGCAAATTCTGCCTGTGGTAAAATCAAATCCCATCCTGTTGGCTTATCTCCAACCAAACATTTCAGCAAATTTCCCAAACTTCTATTCACCACCTCTGTCTGTCCATCAGTCTGTGGATGATGTGATGAACTAAACTTCAAATCTATCTTCAACTTCTTCCACAATGTCCGCCAGAAATATCCAACAAACTTAGTATCTCGATCTGAAACTATGGTCTTTGGCAAACCATGTAGTCTCACCACTTCTCTGAAAAACAATTCTGCTACATGAATAGCATCATTAGTCTTCTTGTAGGGAATGAAATGTGTCATCTTTGAAAACCTATCAACTACTACAAAAATTGAATCATGTCCCCACTGTGTCCTTGGTAAACCAAGAACAAAGTCCATACTGATATTCTCCCAAGGCTTCTCTGGTACAGGTAATGGCTGATACAACCCTGTATTTTGCTTCACTCCTTCCGCCATCTGACATACTTTGCAACTCTGTACAAACTTTTTCACATCTTGCTACAATTGTGGTCAATAATAATTCTCACCAACCAAAGCAAGGGTTTTATCATGACCAAAATGTCCAACCAATCCTCCACTATGCTTCTCCTTGATGAGATTCTCCCTCATAGAACTTCGTGGAATGCATAACTGACTCCCTCTAAATAGCATATCATCTTGGATGATAAAATCTATCCATTTCATCCTGTCTAGAGTAACAGGTTTTGTACAAGCTTTCCAAGCTTCACCAAAATCAGGATCCTCTGGATACAAATTTTTGAGTTCCTTGAACCCAACCACTTCAATCTGCATCTCTGTCAGCAATAGTTTCCTTCTGCTAAGAGCATCCGCAACCCTATTAGACTTTCCACTCCTATGTTTCAAAATAAATGTATAACTCTGCAAAAACTCAACCCATTTCAAATGCCTCTGATTCAACTTTCCTTGACTATTCAAATATTGCAACGCTTGATGATCAGTATACAAAACAAACTCCTTAGGAAGCAAATAATGTCTCCACTTCTTTAATGCCTGAACTATAGCATAAAATTCCTGATCATAGATAGAATATTTTCTCTTGGCATCATTTAACTTCTCACTGAAATAAGAAACATGCTTACCTTCTTGGCTCATAACAGCTCCTATTGTAGTACCACTAGCATAACAATCTACTTGAAACACCTTATTAAAATTTGGAAGTACTAAAACAGGTTGTTCTGTAACTTTTTGTTTCAACAATTGAAAACTCTTTTCTGCCCCATTAGTCCACTTAAACTCTTTTCTATCCCCTCTCATTGTTTCAGTCAAGGGTCCACAAATACTGCTAAAATTTCTGATAAACTTTTTGTAAAAGCTAGTGAAACCATGAAAAGATCTTACCTCCGTAGCACTCCTTGGAGTAGGCCATTCAAGGATAGCCTGTACCTTCTCTGGGTCCATTTTTAGACCTTCTGCTGAAACTACAAATCCCAAATACACTAACTCTTTCTTCACAAAATTGCACTTCTTCAAATTAATCAACAATTTCTCATCTCTCAACTTCTCAAACACCATACGAATATGCATCATATGTTCCTCCAATGTCTTGCTAAAAACCAAAATATCATCTAGGTAAACAATGACAAACTTACCCAGAAATTCTTTCAGAACCTCGTTCATGAGCCGCATGAAAGTGCTCGGTGCATTGGTTAGCCCAAAAGGCATGACTAACCACTCATATAGTCCTTCCTTTGTCTTGAAGGCAGTCTTCCATTCATCTCCTTCTCTGATCCGAATCTAGTGATATCCACTCTTTAGATCTATCTTTGAGAAATACACAGCCCCACTCAAACAATCCATAATATCATCCATTCGTGGCAATAGAAACCTATACTTGATTGTGATCTTGTTTATTTCTCTAGAATCTATACACATCCTCCACTCTCCATTCTTCTTTGGTGATAATACCGCTGGTACAGCACAGGGACTCAGACTCTCTCGAATCAACCCCTTCTTCAATAACTCATGTACTTGTCTGTTCAACTCTTCACTTTCTACTGGTGTCATTCTGTGTGCTGCCTTGTTTGGCAAACTGGCTCCTGGAATCAAATCCATCTGATGACTGATCTTCCTTACTGGTGGTAATCCATCAGGTACATTATCAGATACAATATCCTAAAACTCATTCAACAAATCTGCAACCTCTACAGGTACATCCTCTACTTCTTCTTTACCAACTTTTGGAATTAAAGCAAAACACACATGCTCACGCCTCATGCCATCTAGGAATTTTCTTCCATCAATAAATGTTATTCTTGCATTACCACATACCTTTTCTTCGGTCTCCTTCAATGGCTTTAGCTTATGTTGCACTCCATCCTTTGTCAGGGAATAGGTATTTGCACGACCATCGTGTACAGCACATCTGTCAAACTACCATAGTCTACCCAACAACATATGACATGCATCCATAGAGATGATATCACATAGTACCTCATCTTGGTACCCGCCAATCTTGAACTTGACTAGGCACTGTTTACTAACCATGACCTTGTGGTCATCCTGCACCCAGGCAATCCGATATGGATGTGGGTGTTTCTATCTCTTGAGCTTCAACTTTGTCACCATCTCTTCTGACACCAAATTGTCAATGCTTCCACTATCGATAATCACATCATAGCATTTACCCTCACACTTGCATCTAGTGTGAAACAGGCTCCTCCTTTGTTCAGGTTCATTCTCACCACTCAGCAAGACTCTTCTGTTAATTAGCGTTTCTCCTCTTTCAGCATCTTCAGAATTTGATGATCTAGCATCTTCATCTACATGTGCAACTCTAGCCTAGACTTCATTTCTCCTATCCATTATGCCTTGGCGCTGAGGACATTCAAATGCCCTATGACCTTCTTCTCCATAGTGAAAACATGTTCCACGGAAGCCTCCTCTTCCAGATCCTTGTCCTCTTCCTCTCTGATCTCTATTACTCTGATTTTGGAAACGATTAGAATTATTTCCTCTCTGATTCTGATTGCTACTGGCCTCATCCTTCTTTTTCGGATCTTCATTTCGGCCACCATATGACCGTCCACCAGATCTTCCACCACGACCTCTTCCATTTTGTCTGCTCTCAAACTTCTTGTTTAGCTTTTCCTCTACTTTTAGGGCAAACTGGTATGCCTCCTCAATATTGTTCATTCAAATCAGATTCAACTCCTCCTGAATGCTTGGCCTTAACCCATTAAGGTATCGGGCAACTTTCTCCTTATCAGCTTCTACATGGCCTGTTCTGATGAGGAATCGATAGAACTCCTCTGTATACTCCTGAACAGATCTTCCTGCTTGCTTCAAACTTTGCATTTTCTTTAGTAGGTCAAGCTCATAATCAACAGGAATGAACTGTCGCTTCAATTTATCCACCATCCTATCCCATCTTGTGATTTTATCTTTCCCTCTTCTATTTCGCTCCAATTGAATTTCTTGCCACCAGATCTTCGTATGACCTTTCAATCTGGCCTTCGCAAATTTGACCTTATCAGGATCCTCAACATCTTCATACTCAAAATATTCCTCACATTCATTGATCCAGTCGATCAATTCCTCTGGGTTAAGATTTCCAGAAAATGTAGGAACCTCAATCTTAGGTCTTTTCCCAATCTTAGAAATCGCCTGAAAAAGTCTTTCTTCCTCTTGGTTCATAATTTCAGCTTGTCCTTCTTGATATTCTTCTTCAGCTTCATCATCGCTTTCGTCTTTGACATTAAGATTCATTCCTCTGTGAATCTCTTCTTTCAATGCTTGCACTTGTCTCTGCAGCTCTCTAACCTTAGGTGTCACAGCACCAGCTCTTCCGCCACGTTCTCTTCGTGGAGGCATTTTCGCGATGCGCGCTGAAACCCTAACCACGGTCTTGGTGCAAACTGCCTCACAGTCGGTGATCTGTTTACACACTCAAGAACTCCTGCTCTGATACCACTTGATGAAGGGGTGCTCCCCTTAATACCACAAGCACATAACAAAAATAGAGAAACAACAACAATAATATACAAGAACAGAAAATTGGCTTCTTATTATCTCCACAAATGTGGAATTACAAACTTTCAGAATTACAATATGCAAAGCCACATGGGCATTCCCTTACAATATTTTGTAGGACAAAGCCTCGAATCACTACCCAGATCTACTACCCAGAACTGCCCTAGACAACACTACGGGCCTTCTTTATATAGGCAATTTCCATCGCCCGAGAAGGTTCTAGAAATTTAGCCCTTAGGGCCGACCAAACTTAGAATTATTTTATTTTAAAATTTATTACATCAAAGTCAGCTCAAAATGAGTTTTGAAACCCAAACAGAAATTTTGAAGAAAAATTATTTTCCGCCATTTCAAGTGACCCAACTTCCGAAGACCATAAGTCATCACCCGTTGACCCGATTGGCTATTATAACCCCATTTTGGAAATTCCACGAAGCGCTCTACAGGCTTGACTAGTGTAAAGCACGTGTCACCCAAATTTTCAACCTCATCCGGGGCCTCTAAAGCCTTCAAAATTGAGTTCAAAATTTTTGTACCCTGCTGCCAATACCGAAAATCTTCAATATCTTCAAAACTGCACCTGATCTAGCCATGAAACTTTGCTGGCAGGCTGATATGACTGAGATGAACCTCCATATGTAAAATCAGACATTCTGAGATCATAAGACCAACTTACTAAAAATAGCAAGTTTCCATAAATAGCAACTCTACACAAGATAGCCCTTATTGAATACAAAAATAGAAATATTTTTGGGTGATGCAAGATTGCTCTTACACCTAGGATGCTCCTGCATCAAACCCAGGTCTACTCATTATTCAAATATTTATGTAAAATAAGACAACCCATGTCATTGGTACAAATAAGTTATTTTATCCCATCAAAAGGCACAATCGGATCCAACACTGATCTATCCTATAAAAATTCATGTCGTATAAGTAACCATGCACATCACATTGTATCCCATCAAATATATAATGAATTTCAAAAGTAATGGGCCTTTCCATCTACTTCTACTTGCATTGGACAACAACCAACTGTAACACCACCATTGGAGCTATTCAATCAATACAAAATAGTAGGAAATCAACTAAACTAGTCAAGTGATCAATTTATGACTAAATTTGAATCTAAACACAATCAATAAAGCATGTCACATATATCATAATAGATGGTAGCCATAAACTCAACTAAAATAGGAAAAATTACCATTTCAAATCTATGAGGATGAAAATAAGAACACAATGTGGAAGCAGCGGGAGCAGCGGGAGTCAACTAGCGGGCAACGGTCACTTGCAAATTGATCTTTCAGTGAGGGAGAAAACAATGGTGCAAGAGAACCTTTTAGAAGACATTAGGGTCAATTTTATAAGGGACAAGGACAGAAGGTTTGTCCTTTCAATCATCACAATCAGTTTTGATAGCATGAGCATTTTTTCCCAGAAAGGATAAATGAAAGCAGGGAGTTTTGAAACCCTAGAGGGGTTTTTTCTAGGAATGTAAGGAGTGGGGAGAATCAAAATAGGTTTGGAGGTCAAGCACCGCATGGTAATGCACCTTTATACACACAGATTGGGGGAAACTTCGACTTCACAAAGATCAAGTGAAGGTTCTATCGCCCAAAGGTGCAACCAGTAGTTTCTACGCAACCTAACAATGAAGATGAGAGCAATATCAAACATGAGGTAATGTCAACTCTTAAGATAACTAATCCTCAATGGGTAGATGTTGTAGAGTCCCTCAAAGAAAGGGATTTTTTCTTTAAATGGTTAGGTCCTTGGCCTTCTGTGTCCCTGGTTAGAGATTGGTGTAGTCAAGTATGGGGAAAAAATGTTAAACTCAAAACCCTATCTAATGGCTTTTACATGGGGATATGTGTTGTTAAAGAGGAGAAATTATGGATCCTAAACAAGGGCCCTTACCTGATAAGTGGGCTAGGGATCTACTTGAAAGATTGGGAGGAAAATTTTGATCCCAAGAAAGAGAAGCTCTATGAATACCCAATCGGTTGAACCTCCACAACCTCCCGATGGAATACTGGGATGAAATTACTTTAGAACAAATCGGTAATAAGATTGGATCTTTAGTGATAGCTAAAGAAGTGATCAATAAAAATGACACTTCTATTCACCCTCGTATCCTTATCAAGATTCAAAACAATGACCGCATTCCATATTATATCATCCTGGGAATAGAGCATGGGACTTGGAAACAAATGGTGGAAATTTGGGAAGGAGAGGAGATGGAGAGCACACATATGCCTCCCCAATAGAATTTTCAGGCTAAAGGGAAAGGGCTTGAAGAGGATAAACTTCTTGATTAGATTGAACAGGAACTTTTAGGAGGATGGAAGGTTTCTTTTGACCCGATTACAAATCATGTATGTTCCCTTGATCAAGAATAAGGCAATACCCCCAATGGTGGAAAGAGTATAATCTAGAAAAGGAAGAAGTGATTTAGGGAGTGGTCTATCAAAGCTCTTTGGGGGAAGACAAATTGTCAACACAGATTGTTAAGGAAACTCCTCTAGATATTTTAGAAGCTCAAAGGAAAGACATTCACTCTACAGAGGCATTGCCGCTACAAGAATACCATCATAGAGCAAGCCCTCCAAGTGATTTTGAAGCTATAGCAACAACAGAGTATCTATTGCCTCTCATGGTTTAGGAGACTCTAGCCTCCAATAATCAAACAAGTCCTATTTTGAAAAATAAACCTAATATGGAGACAGAGAATGCCCTTTTCTTTCAGGAGTTTCAAGGATCTCAAACCCATTCATTCAGAGATGATGAGGAGAAAATAGGTGATAATTTAAAATTCAAGGATATAGAAATTTCTCTAATAATTAATCTAAACAGTGCCTTTGACAACAATAAAGATAGTGGTGATGGATAGAAGATTTGGAATCAGACTATACTGGGTAGGAAGTGGATGGTTGTTTGAATGATCTTGGCCTAGATGATTTACAATGTGTTACAAACATTAGGCAAGTAGAACAAACCCCTTCACAGCTTCTTAAACCAAGAATAGGGGAAAAGAAGAGGAGAGGTCCTAAATCAAATAGAGTGAAGTTGGCCATAGTGGGTAACGCTTCGAATCAAACTAAGTTGTTAAGATCAAGATTCCTGGGAGAAATGAAAATCCTATCATGGAATGTTAGAGGTTGCAATGCCTTTGACAAGATGCATTTGATCAAACGCAACCTGATCTCATATTATTACAAGAAACAAAGATAAAGAAGGAGGATTTTTTGTTTTATGATAGGAAGTTTAGTAGATGGAAATGCAGTTGGATAGAATTGAACAAGGAGCTTCAGGTGGTTTAGGAGCTCTCTGGAATGAGGATGTCATGGAGGTAGCTATCAGGAAATAGGATAATAACTGGCAATGGTTGGAGGTTTACTCTAAACAGCTAAGGTGTAAATTCTCTTTATTCAATATCTATGGCCCAAATAACAGCATGCTCAAAATGAGGTTATGGGAAAGTTTAGCCTCATTAATCAAAGACCCAAAAGATGAGATGGTGATTCTGGGAGGTGATTTTAATGCCATACTAAAACCTGAAGACAAGAAAGGAGGTAAAGGATGACATAACACCAGTCGGCAAGCTTTCAGTGACTTTTTTGATGATGGAGGTCTGATTGAAGTTGCTTTCAAAAAGGGTGATTTTACTTGGACTAACTACAGAGAGGGCTTTCTTAACATAGCTGAAAAACTTGATAGATTTTTCTTAGCCAAAAATTGGGCAAAAACTTTATGGACCTGTAAATCTAAGATATTGTCGTTTCAAGGTTCGGATCATTTCCCGATTTGTTTATATATACAAGATGAAAAAACCCCAGAAAAATGCCCCTTCAAATTTGAGATGATGTGGTTCCAAGCAGAGGACTTTGGTAATCTAATATCAAAATGGTGGGAACAGGCTCCGAAACGAGCAGGTAACAAAGCTTTTATCTTTTTCAAAAAATTACAATTTCTAAAAGAGCAACTTAAAATCTAGAATAGAGTAAACTTTAGAAATATTTTTGAATAAATTTGTAGGCTTGAAGATGAACTGAAATAGTTAAGCCTCAAAGTAATTGATTGGGTATGGAAGAGATGGATTTTCATGAAGAAAATAGACTGGAAAAAGAGTTGGATGGATGGCTAAGAAAGGAGGAAATTTTTTGGAAACAAAAATCTAGGGAGACATGGCTTAAGGCTGGAGATAAAAACACAAATTTGTTTCACAATTCTGTCAAAATTAGAAGGGCAAAGAATAACATTTTCAGTATCAACAATAGTACAGGTGAGATGGTTGCAGACAGGATTATTATTAACAAGGAGGTTTTGGATTTCTTCTCAAAGTATAAATCTCAGGAAGTCATTGATGAGAGAACCTATGATTATGTCTTGGAAGTCATCCCCCCTCTTATCTCAAAAGACATGAACAGGTTTTTAATGGCTCCTACCTCTAAAGAGGAAGTGAAAAATGCTCTTTTTGGTTTAGGAGGTGACAAAGCACTTGGACCTAATGGTTTTCCTGCAGCTTTCTTTCAAAAACTATGGCCAATTTTTGGAAATGACTTATGGGAGGTGGTTGAAGAATCCAGAAAGGGAGGATTTATTCTTAAAGATTTTAACTCTACTTTCATTGCCCTTGTTCCTAAAAGGAGTGAACAGATCACTTTTGAAGACTTCAGGCCTATTGCTCTGTGTAATATGGTTTACAAAGTCATTTTGAAAGTGATAGCTAATAGACTCAAACAGGTTTTAAACAAAATCATTTCTAAAGAACAAAGTGGCTTCTCTCCGGGGAGATCAATCTTTGAGGGTATTATTGTAGCTCATGAAGCTATTCACTCAATAAGAATGTCTTAAGCTCAAAAGATGATGGTGAAATTGGATATTAAACGGGCCTATGATGAAGTTGATCGAAGCTTTTTGGTGAAGGTTTTATATAAGTTTGGATTTGGGGAGCATTGGATCCAATGGATAATAGGATGCATAGATACTCCAAGATTCTCTATTTTGGCGAATGGGAGTCTACGGGGTTTTTTCTCTCAAGAGAAAGGCATTAGACAAGGGGACCCTTTATGACCCTTCCTTTTTATCATTATGGTGGAAGTGTTAGGATGGCTGATTAAGAAGTGTAGGGATAGGGGGAATGGAAGGGAATCAAGATCACAGATGGTGTAGAGGGTATGACTCATTTGCAATTTGTGGATGACACTTTTTTGGGAGGTGATGCTTCTATGCAAGAAGCAAGGATCATGAGGGACACTCTCTTTCTTTATGGAAGAGTATCAAGATAGTTTATAAATTGGAAAAAATTAGAGGTTTTTTTCTTCAATTCTCCACATCAATTACAGATTAGAATTTGCAAATTTTTAGACATGCAACAAGGGAGGATGCCTATCCGATACTTAGGTATTCCTTTTTTTACTGGTGGAAACAAATTTGATTTGTGGAAAGATTTAATTGATAAGTGTTTCAGGAAGATGGAATGATGGAAAGGGAAATGGTTGTCTTCTGCAGGAAGGATTCTCATGTTGCAATCAGTGATTTCAGCCATACCAATATACTCTATGATGTTTATGGATATGCCTAAAAAGGTCCTAAAACTTTTAACTCATAAAATGAGGAAATTTTTATGGAATGGTGCTAATGAAGACAAGATTCCTCTTTTAGCATGGGAGAAAATTTGTAGGCCGAAAGTAAATGGTGGAGCTAGAATTTGTAATTGGCACTACATGAATAAGGCTCTAGGAGAAAAATTGATTTGGAGTATGTATAAAAATCCAACTCAATATTGGGTTAGGATTCTACAAGAAAAATATCTGGATCTTGCTGATGCTGATAGGATCCTAACCATTCATGATCTGGCTAAAGAATCAGCAATATGGAATTTTATCTTGTCCTCCAGACAGGTTATCACAACTCACCTCTCTTGGAAAATAAGGAACGGATCAAAAGCTAAATTATGGGTTGATTCCTGGGATGGTCATAAGGCTCTTGTGGATGATGGTTGCAATGAGGATCTTCAGGCTTACTTCTCTTTGAATTGGGGAGATAGGGTTTGTGACTATATGGTTCAAAATGTTCATGGTGTTGGTCCTCATTGGCAATGGAGGAGCTTGGATAGCGAGGATATTTCACCTCTGCAAAAGGCACACATGCAATCTATATTTGATAAAAGAATCCTTAATCATAGTGGTAAGGAGGATAAGCTATTCTGGTTTGGCTCTCAGTCAGGTAATTACTCAGTTAAGTTGGGTTACAGATTCATTAAAGGCTCGGAAGATGCCCTATTTTCTTCCTAGGACTTACGTTGGCATCAAGATATTCTCCCAAAAGTTGGAGCCTTTGCATAGCTTGCAAGCAAAGGAAGAATTTTAACTACAGAAAGAAGGAAATTATTTAGTATGGCAAGTCTGATGAGGTGTGCTCTTTGTGAAGGCCATGAGGAAACTATTGATCATTTACTAGTGTAATGTAATTTTGCTAGTAAATGTTGGGACCATGTGCAAATGAAGTTAGGGTGGTTGGGGCCAAGACAAAATAGTGTGAAGGGCATGCTGGATGGTTGGCCAAGAACTTTTAGTAAGTTGACACTCTCAAGCATATGGATTATCTCCCCCATGTTAATATTGTGGGAACTATGGAAGGAACGAAATAGAAGAATTTTCAAAGGGGAAGTTGAAACCTTGAAAAGTTGTATTAACCGGATTGACCGTGCTATTGAAGAGGTTATGGGAGTGGTTGCCTCAAGAAAACAAGCTCTTTGAGTGCCTTTTACATAGAATAATACTCTTATATAGAGAAAATGGTTGGGGATCAAATTTAAGTCTCCTTTGGGTTCTTTGATTGTCAAATCTAAAAAGGAGAAAGAGGTTGTGGTTGTTTGGAAAGCCCTAAATGAGGGATGGATGAAGGAAAATTTTGATGGAGTGGGGCAAGGTAATCCTGGTAGATCAGGTGCTAGTGTTATTATCCGAAATTCTAAGGGAGAGACTGTGGCTATTGGAGCTATGAGGTTGAAGGATGGGAAAAATAATATGGCAGAGGGACAGGCAGCTTTGATGGCAATTAAGATAGCAAAATAGTATGGTGTATCTAAAATCCACCTTGAAGGGGATTCGATGATAATTGTGCAAGAAATTGATAAGTTAACAATTAATGCTTGGCACTTGGAAAATTTAATTGATTTAATTAGAGAAGAATTAAATTTTTTTGATGATTTTCAAATCACCCATATAAAGCAGGAAGGCAACAAAGAGGCAGATAAATTATCAAAGATTGCCATGTCTTTTGATGAGTTGGAGGTGCCACATATTAGAAGTGGACAATGGGTGTTTGACATGGACACACCTTTCTGACAGGAGTCCAACAAAGCGGGTGATTTTGGATGTGCAGGAGACTCTTGGCCCTCTTTTCAACAATAATGATAGGAGGTGGAAATTACAAGTAGATATTGCTGCCATGATAATGGCCTGGGGGCTCGAATTAGGGGTTTCAAAAGAGAGGGTAAAATGGGTGATGGAGTCTCTCTTTGAACAGGCTCTGTTGGTGGGTATTGAGCAGTTACTTGAATGGGCTCACCCAAGTTGGGCATTTGATTATACAGAGATGTTTGAAGAGGAGCTGGAAGGGGAGGAAGTGGGCATTGTCCCCTTTTTAATATGGTTGTCGATGGTGAATAAACAGGCTTACATGGAGGAACACGGAAGGGCTTGGCAAATGTTGGTTGCAGCCATCCTGGAGGCTGATGGAGCTCAAAGAAGGGTGGTTGTGCTGGTAAAGGTTCTAAGAAAGAAAAGGTTAGCAAGGCTCTGTCGTGCAAGATGTTTTTACAGTTTGGCAGAATGGTTTTTTGTGGCGGCTCCTCTTTGTTGCAACTTCTTTTTTACTTTTGGTTTCCAGCCACCAGTGAAGTGTTTTTGATGGGCTTGACACTGTATTGATGCAAGTGAGATCTATGCCACATGTGGCCTCTTTTGTGTAAATTTTATAAATAGTATAGAGGCCCTATTTAATTGTCGACATCTTGGATGATATGCAGTTAGGGGGGATGTAATTAAGTGCTACTTAGTAGATTGCATTTTTTGTATTACCTTTTGTACTGTTGCAAACAGTCAGCAACTATGGTTATTTGGTGTATGGGTGTATGGTTGTAGATACTTTTATGATGGGTCAAGGAGATTCAAATCTTTATATTGTAACTATCTTTATAATCAATAAATATAACCTATTATAGATCAAAAAATAAATAAAGCATGTCGCATATTATTTATTCAAATAAAACAACCATTAAAATTTCATTTATGTAAATAATTCAAGTAAAAATGGGCATGCTATTCATTCAAATTTATATCATTCCAATACTACAGAGTATGTTGTGGAGGATGATAAACAAATCAAGAGAAGGAAGCATAAAGATATAGGTATTCTCCTTATTCAATTTTTCTTTCCAGTGATTATGTCTATAAGTTTATAATAGATTACTCATTTTTTGTCATAAGTTCCTAAAGCTATGTATCTGTTGTTTGTAAATATCTCTCTTTGTTCTATGTACATGTTATATTATGTTATATACATATGGGATTTTTGGATATACTATCATTGTTTTTTCAAATGGAGTTTTGAAATACAATGTATATGGGGCTTTATGTGATCATTTACATTATTTATAAGGAGACCTTAGTTATATTATAAATAGGGGTTTTAGCTACTCTCTCATCTATTTGTTTCATTGTTATTATGGTCTTCTGATCATTACAAGTCTCTATGTGTACATTTTTCAAGTGATAATTTAGTTGGGGTTAGTTTCAACTGGTTCTATTCATGTGGGTTGTATACACATTTCCATTGATACTATCAATGGTGTTTGAAGTCATTCCATTAATGGGGTTTTAGTTAAAAAATTTAATGTGATAATGTTAATGGGATTTGAACTACCATTGCATTTATCGTTTGATTACATTTTGTTGTACGGACATTTATCATTGTCAATGGAGTTTTTTAAGTTGTTCTTTCACCTCTTTTGATGGCTGCCCCTACCATATTATAGAAATTGTTCAATTCTTCTCGATGTCCAACTAATATCCACCTAATTTGTTATGAACCCAATCTATTTTCATTCATAATCAAATCATTTTTTAGATATATTCTCTATGGCTCCATATTTCAGATGAATCTTTTAAATCCCGTCAACTAATACTATTAATAGGATTTCAATCTACTCTTTCATGTATAGTTTAATTGTAACTATATTATAAGAATTTTTTTCATGTTGAAGGGGTTTATGATTCTTTTAAATATCACTAACTAAAATTGTTAATTGGATCCATTGTTTCATGTAGTATTTAATTGAGGTATGTTGTAGATATTGTTTTCAAGTTATGGGGTTTGTGATTCTTTTTTCAATTCACTTTTGCATGTATCATTTACTTGCACTATGGTGTCATAATTATTATCATGTTCCAAGGGTTTATGATTATTTTAAATCCCATTAAATGATACAGTATTTTGTAAGTATTATTTTCATGTTCATGGGGTTTATGATTATTTTTCAATCCACTAGTAGATGTACCATTTAAAACAAAAATATTTAAGTATTGTTTTCATGTTGAAGGGGTTTATTTTTCTCTATGTTACTAGGGCTTTCACCTATGTATTAGCACTTTATTTAATTTTCTCAATTTTTCTATATTGTACAATGAGAAATAACTAGATCTCAGCCTACTAAAACAAGAGGAAATACAAGGTTTCATGCACATGAGAGATAAATTAGATCATCCCTAGATGAATAAAGTCCATATATATTATTGAGAAGACTCCAGTACGTGTTCAAGTTGTTTAGGTTTTTGAATCTCCAACTTGGAGAGGAACGCCTCTAGTAGAATAGTATTGGTGACCTTCAAGAATGGTAGGGGATCTTAAGGATTTAGAATAGAATGATATATCCAGAAGAGCTAATAAAAATAAATTGAAAAGATACAATAAACCACACTCACCAACTTGCTAGGTGAAATATGAAATAACCAACAACTATGTTGATTGGAAATTAGGAGGAAAATATTTTTTATTAATGTAAAGAGATGGCTATAGTTGGTTTTGGGATTGAAATAGCTAATCTAAAATAATAATTTTCCCAAATTTTCAAACTTTCAAGGATGGGCTACCCAAGAAATCCTAGTGGATTGGTTTGAAGAAGAGGCATCTATAACTCATGCTATGTATTACCAAAGGGGGTGGTAGTGATACAAAACTCAATATAACACCTGCCATTGTATTCTAATTCTATAATACATTATTGAAAGCATATGAAATCCCATATGACTCTCAATCGATATGGAACTATGATGAGACCAAAATTTATGCAGGAGGAAATGGTGTGATGAGATTACTAGCCAAAAGAGGAAGGAAGAATGTGTCTAAGTTCATAATTTAAAAGAGTCAATAATGGATAACCATTATTTTCTATGTCAACATTAATGAGTAGAGAATACCAAGATTTTACTTGTTCAAAGGTGAGAAGTAGCTAAAAACATATTACATATTGCTAACTAATTTCTTACATGGTAGTCTAGCGACATTCCAAGATGAGAAAATAATTATTCTTAAACTGTTTGCACCACTTTTCCCACATAGTTCTAGGAGGGGTGTCACCTACTAAATTGTATCCGTTATATGAGTGTATTTTCTTCATTTAAATATACTTTAAATTAGAGTGGCCATCATGGTTAGCCAAGTTTCCAAACATAGAAGTAAGGAGGGAAAAATTGGCTAAACTAGAGAGCAATTCATTCTAAAAGAGGTTGATGCCTTCCAATATCATTGCACGTTTCAAAAGGAATGAAATATGACCACTCAATGTAGCACCATTGGTAGAAGACATAAAACCTAGTGATGCTTTGGAGGTCAACTTAGAAGAGGATGGTTTTTCACTGTAGAACATCCTTAGGGTTAGTGAACCAAGATGGTGTGCAAAAAAGTGGCCACCTCCTAAAAAAAACCAAAACCTTTCATAACCCACACGGGTTATTCAAAATTTGAAAAACCAGGCTTGGCAAACCCGAGCATTTTCCAAGCCACAAAAAATAAAAATAAAAACTTAACTTCTTCAAAACATGTACACATTTTGACTGTCAAAATTTATTTTTTAAACTATTTTAATTATTTTCATTCATTGCAAAACTGAGTTTGAAGGAGAGAGGAGGAAGAGAAAATGCCAAAACCTGAGCAGGTTCTTGTTGTTATCAAATTTTGTTTCCATATTGATCATTTTGCAAGCATGTCACGTCGTCGAATAGGTAAGAATTTGTTTTTTATTTTTATTTTTTTGTTTCAATTTTGATTGAGTTGGGTTTGTTCAATTGATTTAAGTTTTTCAATTATTTTGATGTTAGATTTAGAAAACAATCTTGAATCATGAAAAAGACAACAAAGACCTCTTCAAACACATGAAAATCTTGATAATATTGGAAATGAGCAACAAGAGAACCCTCAAAATGTATCCCCAGAACAAGAAAACCTTAAACAAAACCTAAATCCATGACCAAACCCAAACCCACTGCCAAACCCAAATCCAAACCCCCCGCTTCCTCTAATAGGTCGTGTTGATGCCAACCAAGAGGACCTTATCAATCATCTTCAACAAAACCATGCCCAAATATCCATATTGGTTAATAGGTTGAGGTCCTCTAGTTTTGAGCACCACTCATCCCTCACCACTTCCTTAGAAAGAATGTCCAATAGTGTGAATGAGGTGTCTAAGGAGGTTACAACATGAGGTTCATGGAGAGATAGATGTTGTGCATTTTATGCCGATAGGTTGTCATATAATCAAGTGAATAAAAAGAGGATACTTACAGAAGACATATGTACTCTTTTCACTGATCCTATTAGTAGTAACTCCCTAGAAGTAACTACGAACCAGTTTCTTATACATTGGTTTGTTCATAATTGAACCTATATGTTATCATATTCATGTCTCTTATTTTAATTTTATTTCTGCTAGGTTACCCCACCTAGCTGTAAGACACCAGGATGAAAAAAGAAATCCTCGAGGACACCCAAAGTACAAAAGGTAATTTAGTAAAATTTAAGTTTATTTATTGAAATACATTATGATTAAATATGTACATGTATGTTGATCAATGCACATTTCTTATTTATTCTATATACAGAAACAATTGGGTTTTACATAATTAATGAATGCACCGAATGTTGTTGATGTTCAGCAGCGGGAAGAGGTAACATTTTTATATTCACTTTTGATTGCATTCTTGTTTGTTCAAAATCTCTTAGAAATCCTTCTGCTATGACTATGATATATGTTATTATTTACATACAGGAAATGGTCATAGTGACCTCATTGGTGACGATCCCTCCTAATAGTAAAGGAGAGCTATCTGAGGTTCTGGTACGCATTATTTATGTGTGTGTGTGTGTGTGTGTGTGTGTGTGTTAGAAAGTAAAGTCTAGAAAGATAATTGAGAGAGGGGGAGTGAATCATTTATCTAACAAAAACAACTTCTATTAACCTTATTAAATCTGAAACATGTAATCAACATAAATGGAAACCATAGAAAGATAATCATACACAATGACACCAAATTTGTTAACTAGGGAAGATCTTGATCAAAGAGTAAGCCTTGGTGGGGATGGTACCCACAAAAGATGTAATAGTATGAAAATTCCTTGTGAGAGGATGGACTCTTTAAGGAGTATTATGAAATACATTTAGTACATATCAGTCCCTATTAGGAGACTTTGAATCCCTATGAGAAGATTCTAACCCTGTTAGGAGTTAAGGAAAACATAAGGACCCATTGTCCAAATAGATTCAAGGGAAAGATCACTAAACACATTGTCCAACCAATCTCTATATTAACAAAATAGAATAATACCAATAATTACTGATCTCAACAACTTCGCTTCTCTCCTCTAACTGTGCCAAACTGCACCAAATGCTTCACCTGATCTCACTACCAGATCTAATCACTTCGCATCATATACTTCTCATATCACTCCCACTTACAATTAAGGAATTTACAATCCTTCCTTTATACTGTGTACAATTTTTCATAATTGATTCAACCAATTAGGCTTAACCAATTACAAAATATAAAACATTATACATTACATTATATTTCCATAATTACATAAAATTGTCGGCTCACAAACTTAATAAATCTTCACACGTGAAACCTCTGACTATGCTAAATCATATAGGTTACCTTTGAAATGTCTTCAACCTCTGTATAACTTTGCATGTCCAAATTCTATCCTTGTTAGGAGATATAATCCGATTATTACAAACCACTTCTTAGGAACACTGATAGAATACAGTTTCCACTAGATTACTCATAACTGATACAAATAATTAAATTTTCATACACACTCTTAACCATGATATCAAGACACCATAAGGAACATGTCCTCAACTCCACATAACTTTATATTAAATTCCCCATGCGCACTAATTCAAACTCTATCTACTTCTAAGATAATCTCCAGTATAATCAGTTCATTGGCATCAATGACAAACATAGTCATGAATGCAACATGCAAATGCTAGAATACTATCACATAGGTTTAAAAAGATTAAAAGTGTTGCAATACTGATTCAGCCCCCTCTCAGTATTTCTTGATCCTGTAATCACCCAAAATCAGGCTAATAGAACCAAAGGCCCTATTTGCCCTAATTTGGAGTAATCTCATGATTATGTTAATTTGTTTTTTTATTATTAACATAATTTGATAAGATCAATAAAATTCATAAATCAAGCATTTAATAATCATCAATTGATCAAAATATCACATTAATTACCTCTAAGCCTAATTAATTAAATCAATCACATTAAATGCATGGCTTAAGTAATTAATTTTAAAAAATTAATAAAAGGACATATATTACATGTCACATCTTAAGAGACAACAAGGACAAAATCAGCCAATGAGAGGTGATCCACATGGATCAACTCACATGGATCAAAGGAGGATGCATCTTAACCAATCCTCTCAAATTACATCTCAACCGTCAAATTCAATGAAGTTCTATAAAAGAGGAATTTTAAACTCACAAAAGATATAGTTAATTGTATTCATACTTACATGTTGTCATTTTTTATTTCATAGATAATTAGTTCACACTTCATTTCATAGCTTAATTGGTAAATAATTAATGACATTTCTTAATTTGTCAAGTTTCTTAGTTTCAATGCATTGAATCTCTCATTCTAGTAGTGAATTGTCACTGTTTAGAGTCTAAGGATGAGAAAAAATCATATTTTAATCATACTCTTTCTAGTTAGAGAGAAATAAGACAAAAAATTTAGTGTCTTTAATCTCTTATTTTATTTATGAACTAACAATATAATATCTAATTGAAATTTTATGTTGCGGGATAATAGGTACACCAATTTACAAACATATTTCTGGTGCCCACCATGGAGCCGAGCCCCAGATTTCTGTATTTTTAACTCATTTTTTGTCATTGTCTGACAGATCCAGGATCACATCTAGGGCTCTATGTCACATCTAGGAATAAAGATCCCATTGGATCTAAACAGGATTGCACCTAGTATTTCCAGAATCGCATCGGGACAAGGTCACATCTAGTGAGCTTTGTGTCACATTTGGTATCCTTAATCGCATCTGGTTAAAATTGAATCGCATATGGATACTGATGATATTTGGGAATCAAATAGTATTGCATTCAATAAATTTACTTGCAAATTTTAGATTCCTAATGACTAATGGGTGAATGTTATGACTCTGATTGATTTTTACAACCTAACTATGGTTTGCAGGTCGAATTGTGAACAAAAAATAGCAACTATAAACTACTAATGAGTTTTTTTGTAGGTTTCCTCATGTAATAAACCAAACCTTCTATGGTTTTGTCTATTAATTTGGTAGAAATTTAATCACAATTTGAGGTCATTTTTTAATCTAATCAGATGATTATGCTCTTTTCCCCTTTGTGAAAATATTTTCTTTTTCAAAATCAAATCTGACCTAATTCCTCTAATAATGCCTTGGTAGGTAATTTTTGAACAAGATGATTTATAAAACATCACTTGTTAAATATTTTACAATATAAAATTATGCATGATTTTACATTAAAATGTCTCATTTAATAATGACCCCCAATTTGACTTGATAGGAAATACATTATCAAATACCAAAACCTAGATATCTAGGGGTCATGTTTACATTTTAAATCTTGCCTATTAAAATAACTTTCATTAAAATATTTTTTATTTATTTTAATGAAAGCTCCTATTTTCCCTCTTAATTTCGTCTTTCTTTTAGGCAAGATTTTTATTAAAAAAAAATCATATATTTATAGCATATATCCCACCTTTATGCTTATAAAATAAACTTTCCAAAAAAATCCTCCTATTTTTAAAAAGTTTTGGAAACTTATCCCAAATCGATTGCTTGCCTTTTTAGACTACTACTCCTCCAAAAACTCCATCTTTATGAGGGATTTAAAATGGAGGAAGACTTGGTGCTTTAGGAAACTTTCTATTTGGTTTGGACTTTGCAAGAGTTAGCATTCGAATATGGTATGTAAGATAAGAGGTAAGTAAACACTTCCTTATTTCATTTTTAATTTGTTGTTTTCATTTGTTGTTTCCAACTTGGCTCATGGCTGCTCCTTCTTCATTTCTTCCATGATTTGGAAGCATTATTTTTGTACTTTTCCTCCATAGCATGGGCATGATCAAGCTCACTGTTGTTTATTATTATGGAGGGCATCATATAACTTCTCTTTTGATGATTGTTTTTGCTTATGAATATGCAGATTTTGAAGATGCAGATTTTGTACCATTGTTGTGCCCTTTTCTTTGAGAGATACACATGAAAATGTATCATATTTTATTATTTGATCCTTGAAAATACTGATTTCTGAGATGTGCATACAAATTAGGACTTTGATTTTGTTGAGATCCATATGCAAATGCTGCTTTGATTAAGATATATGCAGAGTTTTATATTGCTCCATTTTCTTCCTGTAGCAATGATTTGTTTCTCTCTATCATGGAATCAATGAAGATGATCATCTCACACTTCTCATTATGATATTGGTATCTGGATAGTACCCTATTTCATTTTGCATGCATTTTTAGATCATTGCTTTGAAAGAGGAAAGAATCTTACTATTATGCACTTGTGATCATTCCTTCTCTGCTCATGGTGGAATGATGCACTTGCATGATTGTCTTGGATGCTCGAGCTTATTGCAGAATCATATTGTATTAGCTTTATCATGTTTCTTTTTATCATATTCTTTCCTCTATCTCCTTCATGCATTGGTTATATTTTATGATGCATGCCTTCTTTCTTTTTTGAATGTTCTATTGAGTATTGTTGGTCCATTGATTGTTCCTTTTCTAGAATACAACACCTCCATAAGCGTTTTTTTTTAGACACAGTTTCCCTTTGAGGGTAGCTTTGTGATGGCTTCCCTCAAAGGCCTCCTATTGTCTGAGCAAGGGTAAACAACAATATCACAACTTCTTCTATACCTAGACATGGAACAAACAAGTTAAGAAAAACATGGTACCCCTCCTTCATGCATCATTTGAGTTTACACCTTTGAGAATGGTTTACTTTGATATCTTATGGTTATACATGTACATGCATAAATGTAGATATAGATAGGTCATTGGATATCAATTATTGCTTAGATCTTCTAGATCTAAGCCATCTTCATCATGCAGGCTCTAGAGAAAGTCAAGAGTTGGATTGAGCTCAACATTCTTCTTTCAATTAGGCAATGACTTGTACCCCATTATCTATTTGTATTTACTTATGTAGGGTACATGTAGCCATATATTATTTAAGGCTATACTCATGGCCTATGTGAGCTCATATGATTTTCTTTTATTTCCTTTCTGTACATACTTTCCATTCATGCTTCAATTCTATATATGATCCAATATATGTATGTCATTTCATTCCATTGGATAGTTGGTTTTCTTTTCTTTCCTTTTCATGCATTTTCAATTTATCTCAAGAAATGAACTCAAATCTAATCCAGATCATTAATAATTCCAAACTAGGGTATATTAGCAAGATCACCTAGTAAATATGCTAACAAGATCAACCAATTTGAATGAACATAAAAAATGGTAACATGAGCATTCTAAAAGATTGATTTTTGAGAGGATAAAAGAAAAAGTGATAGTAAATCAGAAAGAGATTGAAAAAGAATATAATGTAAAAATGAAATTGAGTCTTGAAGAATCAAGTGTGAAGAAGAAGTAGAGACTAGTGCCAATAGCAGAAGAAGAAAAACAAGAGGAAGTAGAAGAGGAAGAAACATTTGTTAGTACCTAAAATTGTAGATGATCAAAACTAATCAGAAAACCTCTGATACTTAACTCTTGTAGTCCTAATAGATACATATGTCAATAATAAACACTAAGGTATTAAGGATCTGAGTCCTTCTTCACTTTGAGCTTCCAACTACAGGTGGGTATAGCTATTAGATTTAATTCTCCAAATATCACAATAGTTATCTGTATGCTTTATACAGATATAAACATATAACTTTTAGAAAAACTTTAAAGTAAATTGCTATTCATTTTGATTGATGGTGAAATAGTGCAACCTAAGTAATGACCAGTGCCAAATCCTAGGGCATCAGAGTCAACAAATATACATCTACAAAAAACTTTGTAACTCAAATAACCCCAAATCCTAGATAAAATGTCTTACAATCTACCCTCTCATGTATATATTATATCATCAAATCCATGCATAGATATTGAAATCTCTGAGACCTCACTCAAGATTTACCCTTCCCTTGAAAGAAACTTAAGATTCAACCCCACCTTCTACCTTTTAGAATGATGTATCTAAAACTGCCTCATAGGTTAAATACACAAAGAAATCAAATTCATATATGAAGACAACAAAACATATACAAGGAACTTCAGTATATTTTCATTGATAAATTTCCTGTATCAGTACATTCAAAAGCTAAGATTCCTTAGAATCAAGACACTAAATGAAAAAACTCCTATTACATTGAGTAATTCACCACCCTTTACAAAATAGGGGACCTCCTATATATACTAGCCATCTTGGAATCCTTAAAAGAAGGATGCAACAAGATTCAGATGGCCTAGATAGTGACTTGCACTAAAATACAAAATATATTTAAATTGAAATAGAATTGAAGGAAATGGTGCCAGAAATTGTTTCTTCTCATAGTGAGTTCCCTTTAAGTTGCACCTTTGTCTATTGGTATTCAGAGTAACTGCAAATAGTTGTTGTGTGAATGATGACCACCATCCAGCTAACCTACAGCATCCCCTTTATAATAGTTACTCTCCATGTGCTCATAGATCAGGTGCAATGTTGGAACTCACTCTTCTTCTATTTATTCAACATCAATTGTTGTTGGTTTCCTCTTCTTAGGTTTAGTATTCTTGTCTCATGCAGCAACTTCTTCTTCTGATGGCCAAGTGTACATTTTCAGGCTCTGTAATTGCTTGACCTTCTTATCCCATCTTGATTCAGTGATGGCCTTTGTTTCAACAACAAATTTAATACATTCATTTTTTTGTTTTGAACATGTCATCCAATATGTTGTTAAACCTTTCCATATCTAAGGATCCATCATTATTCAAAAATGCCTCCTGCTTAATCACCAACTGACTCATACTTGATTTCCACTCCTCAACTTCTATGATATTACCATCATCTTTGAAAATTAGAGGGAGGAACTTGCTAAAATTTGGGCCAAACATATTCATCTTGGCTCTTACTTGATTTTCCTTGCCCTTGAAGAATCCCCAAGTTGTGCCAATTTTCTCTATATTTTCTCCTACCTCAATAACTAATTTTTGAATATCTATCCTATGAGGTTGCAGTGCTTCAAGATTCTCAAACAAAATCCCTCTACTAGACAAGATGTTGAAAAGTGGCTCTAGAGTAGCCATAGCATCCTTGACACTTTCATTAGTCTTTTGTAGCATAGAGTAAGAAATATGGACTGAATTCATTTTCTCCTTGATCTTTTCACACCTATGTTGCACAATATTAGAGATGGCCCTTAAGGCTATATCAAGCTTGTTTTTCTCTGACTCATCTACTACCATATCAAAAGTCTCTGCCACTGGTTGCTCTACAGCTTCAATTTGTAAAACTGGAGGGGGAGCTACCTTAGAAGCTTCTTCAAGCTTAGCTTTCAATTCTTCCAGTTGCTCTTCCAAGACCTTAATTTGCATCAACTCTTTGTCTCTATCCTTTGCTATAGTTACTAAATTTTCAAATAATTTTGCATACCTGTTTGACAATTAGGTTGTCTTGGCTTCATTCAGATGAGAAAAATATGTCACAGCCTTTGACACCTCAAGATCATTGGTGTTTTGGATAGTCCAGATGATCTTGTCCGCTTCCATTTTCTCCTCTATGCTAACTAGGGATGGATTTTGGGTTCTTGGTTCTAAGGACCACATTGCTAAGGCTTGAGACTTGGGATCATACCCACTTCCCCTAATCAAATCTCCAATTTGGGCCTCATAAAATAGATTACCCTCAGGTTTCTTTCTAATTTGATCTATGATGAAAACTGATCTAAGATCCCAATCTGGCACTAGAAGCATCCCACTAAACTTAACCATTTCCCTAGCCTCTTCCACATTAATTGTCTCAGATCCTAGATCATATGTTGCTAAGGCCTTCAGTGCCTCATCATCTCAAGTACTGCCCTCGAGTACTATTTTTGCAATCTCCCATTACTTCTTCCATATAAGGAAATTCTTAAATTCCTCACTTTTGATGAATTGATCATCATTGAGCTATTCCTCCTGGTATAGTTCTCTTTCATCTTTTCCAAGAAACAAAGGAAATTCTACCTCCTCCTATGAGGCCACATTTTTTCCTTCTCTGATGCTCTTCCTCAAATGGTGATAGTAAGCTCGGTCACCAAGCACTAAAGCTGAAGCTTATCTATTACTTTCCTCTATATCCAACTTCTCTTCAATTTGTCCCTCTAGCTGACTAGATAGAGTACTATACATCTCTACCATTCTATCAATTCTTTTTAAGTAGGTGAGATCAGGGAAGAAACCTCCAAAGGCAATTTTAGCCTTTTTGACTTGAGCCTCAAATTTCAACAAGTCATAAAATTTGGTAAGCCTTTTACCAATATCATCTTCATCCATTATGTTTCATATTACATCCTCCTCATCACACCCCTCATGTTCCCTAATTTACCAATGTTGGGAATTAATATCATTCTGGCAGTCCTGATAAAATTCTCAGAGTCCACATACTTGTAGGTACCAGAGGTCATTTTGAAATGATTCAACCATGAACTGAGTTGTGGAAGTGCTCTCTTACCAACCAGGAAGTTTCCTACCCTGAACTATCATGGAGTGAAAGTTCCCTTCCTGTGGGGTGCCAAGTGCTCCTTGTCATTCCATATCAGCTACCAAATAAATTCTAACTACGAAACTCTTGGAGGCACATACTTTGGCAAAAAATGTGGGGGTTGCGGGTATCCATATACTCTGATTAATATTGTAAATTTCTCACCCAAGTAAAAATCACCCCAATTATGGCTTGCTTGCCATTTATCAACATATTCTTGGGGCCTAAGTAGCCTTAATACCCTAATTGGTAACCTTGTTACATTTGTCCCCAAAAATTTTAAAATTGGGAAAACTGTACAATTTTGAAAAGCACAGAAGTCACATTCATTAGAGGTATAATTCCATACCCTTAGCCAATATTGTACTGGATTAGGTTGACCATCAAACATAATCCAAAGCCTCAGCATATGCACATTTAATCTATTAACATTAAAGTACAAAATTAAGTGCATCAAAAAGGAATAATGCATGAACCTTATGGGCCTCTTGTTTTTCTTAATCATCACTAAGCCTTCATGCATTCTATCAATTACATACTGGATGTAATCATAGTCTGTATTAGCATGGGAATTTTGAATGTCCAAGATAATCATCAAGAGGTCTACTAGAAACATCTCCATCCATCCCTAAAACTCTACACAATCCATGGCATAGAAACTTCATATAGAAGTTGAGGGACTTAAACTCATAGGGAGCATTCATGTGTGTTGGGAGAGGGGCTATGTACTTGCCATTTTTAGGGATGTGCATGACTATCTGGCATTTTACAAGTCCTACTTGACTTGTATACTTCTTCCTTTCATTTTTTAGGTCTATCTCTATGGAGGACAAGGAATAGAAATCAAAATCCTTCATGAAGGACCCCCTATCTAGAGCTACTAGGGTTGACTAGTCACTTTTCCTAATAGTCTTTGAGATGGGATCATATAGCCTAGCTAGTTTAATAATGAGGTCAACATTTAAGCAAACATCAGGGTCAATTAGCTTAGCCATACCTAAAGCCCATGCATTGCAAATTGGGATAGCTTTACCTCTATTATTGTAGAAATGTGTAAATATTGTGTAACGAGAGCCTCATGGAGTAACAGGATCCCTACAATTTTCCATTAAATCTTTGTAAACTTCATCACTAACCTTTTTGTTCTTATTTGATCTAGGGAGAAATTTGACAAATTCTTCTGAGAAGTTGGGCTTTCCTTTATCCTCACCAACATGTTCCATGGCTTCCCCATTGGATGATGCTCAGCTTGACTCTGATTGGCTCATCTTGTAATTTTGGACACCTCTGAATTCTACAAATTCTCTTTGCTCAAACACTCACTGCTAAGACTTTGAAATTCTCAATTGCCTTCAGAAAACTTTAAGTGTCAAAAGCATAGATGTCCTGTCTATATATCATCTTTCATTGAATGCATAAAGTTTCCAAGATTGTAAAAAATCTATTCCCAATCACTTCAGCATTCAATTCTACACAACACCAAATTCAAATCAAGGCTAGCCATAATGTAGGATGTTGAAAAATTTATTAAAAAAATCAAAAAGAAAGCAAAAGAGCAATGATCACAGCATCAGGCTTTAAAACCCTCAATTATTGATAAAAAAACCTCGATTAGATCTAATTGGCTGGCTTTTTGCTTTATTCCAACTTGGTAGAGTACCTTTTCCATGTAGCAATGGTTGTTTTCCATTTTTCATTAATGAGAACTTAACTCAGGCCTTTTTGAGATCAAGTGACTTAAAGTGTTCTCTCAATCTCAAAATAATTTGCTTAACTATGAGTTAATTCAAAGATCAAGCAACTAAAGGATTCATGTGATCTTGTAACATCTTCTTGACCCATGGTTTTATTTGAACATCTAGCAACCACCTTCAGATCTGATTTGCATCCACAATCCTCGTACAATCTCCAAGTCTTTAACTTTAACTTCACTTGATTCCGCGATCCAGCGACTAAGAGCTTTCTCTGAATCTCACAAACTTTAACTTAACCTTAGTCTTTCTCAGAGATTCAACGACTAAGTGTATTCTCACAATCTCCAGATTACCTTCTTAACTTTAGTTACATTATGAGATTCAGCGACTGAAAGCATTCTCTGAATCTCTAGATGTTTCATACCAACTGTGGTTACCTTCCGAGACTAAGTGACTGAAAGATTCACATGATCTCGTAACCCTTCTTTTAACTCATCATTTGTCTAGATATTGAGCAACTGAAAGACTTCGCATGATCTCCAGATCTTTCTTTAACTTTAGTAATATTAGGAGATCCAACGATTGAAAGCTATTCACGTAATCTCTAAATAATTATCTTAACTCAAATTTAACCTTGAGATCTAGCGACAACTGTGTTCTCATGATCTCTGAATATTTTTACTAACCTTGGTTATGTTATGAGACTCAACGAACACCATTATCTCTAAATCACTAAATGGATTCATTACCCTTGGTTTAATCCTGAGATTAAATTTTAGTCGTTGATCTTCTACCTTATCCACGATTCTTGTTGAATTACTGGATGCTTTAAGACTTAATCAATTTATCTTGAGACTTAGTGATAGCCTTCAGTCGCTTATTCGCTGAATGGAAAGAACCACTATTTTATCACCTTTTCCCTTTATCGCTAGATCACTGGATAAAAAGTCTCTAAGTCCCATCTTTATGAAATTAAGTGAACATTGTGTTCATTGAATCATTGAATAGCTTGTCTTGACTATTATCTCAGTATCTGGAGATTAAGTGACTAAAGAATAATTCATCCTTGATTGTTGAATCGCTTAATATTTTTTACTTAACCACTAAGTCTTGAAGATTGAGCAAACACCTTATTCACTTGATCATTGAATCCATTATTCACCGCAGAGTTAAAACTGAGATATTATACTAACTGTTGATCAAGATCTTCATCTACGACTCTCGTTGAATCATTGGACACTTTACAACTTCACCGTTACATTTAGTGAATGGGAGAAAACTATTTCGCTGGGTCACCAGATATTTAGAGGAAACCGTCAAGAATCACGTGAATTGGAGATTGCATTATCGTCAGATTGCTAGATAAATTCACTAACTGCCAACTTAAACTAGAGATTAAGCAAATGAATGACACAGAATGAAAGCCAGGACTTTGTCTCTTGTTTGTTGAATGTTTGAAGACTTAACAAACTTATTATGAGATTTGATGAACACTAGGTAAGATGAATGACCACATGCATATGCAACCCCTTAAGTGCCTCAAAAAGTAACATGGAAATATAAAGATCTAGGGCATACTCGGGGCATTTTCAAAAATAAAAATCCTATTGAGGGCAAAAAGACCTAGGGAAAGGATATGTGGACATTTTTACATCTGGTGAACTCAACATTCAAATTTTAAATGGAAAATTTCTTGCAAACTCATGAAAAGGTTGATACATAGACAGGACTTAGAATCTAGCAAGACTAGAAAAGAGATTTTTCAGAAAAACCCTAAAATTACTCCAATAGTGGCTCTATCTAAGGATGCTTGAATCCAAGTTCATAGCAAGAAACTAGAATCTATGGGTGGCATACCAAACAAAGTACTAACCTACTACAAGAAATAAACACACAACTAAAAAAAAAACACCTATACACTACAAAACTACTGTGCATGGAATAGATTTGATTTCAATTGAAGAAAAATATTAGAAATTGTCCATGCACTGGCAATTCCTGCTCTTCACCATCCATATTTCTCAGATAGTATGAAATCTTTTCCATGAACTTGATGGATAACATAAGAACCCAGCCATAAGGATTCAAATTTTTTGTGCTTGCCCTTATCTTCATTCCTTACATTCCATTGAAGGACTAGATCTTTAGGCTGTAATTTCCTAACAGTAGCTCTCTTGTCAAAAAGATATTTCATCTTTTGTTTTAGTCTTATATTTTCTCTTTGATCTTCTCTTCTTATTTCATCCAATTCAACTAGCTAGATCATTCTATTTTTCAAAGGATCGCATATTTCTAATTCTTCATCTTGCATAAATTTGTAAATAGGCAGAAAATTATTCACAGGTAACCTAGATCTTACACCATAAACTAGCTCAAAAGGAGACTTACCTATAGCTCTTTTTTGTATAATTCTATCTCTCCATAAAGCTAATTTCAACTTTTCATGCCAGGTCCTTTTATTCTTTTCCAAAGTTTTCTTCAAAATTTGTAGAATGCTCTTATTGCTTGATTCTTCTTTCCATTAGCCTGTGGGTGATATGGGGATGAATATGACAAAATCATACCCATCTCTGAGTAGAAATCTGTGAATTCTTGTGATCTGAAACACATGGCATTATCCATTACTAGTTTGATAGGAATACCAAACTTTGTTATTATATTATCCATCAATAATTCACTCACCACTATACTTGTATCTTTCTTTGCTGGGATTGCTTCAATCCACTTAGTGAATTAATCAATAGCCACAAGTATCCAACTATGTCCTCGACTAGATTTTTCAGTAAATTCCATAATAAAGTCAATACCCCACATAGAAAAAGGAGCCTATGCAACCACAAGGTTGAACATCAATGCTCCTAAAAACTTTAGCTTATTTGAGAACCTCTGGCATGGTTCACACTTCCTGACAAATGAGTGAGTATCCTTGAATAATACAAGCCAATAATAACCAGCCCTCAAAATTTTGTGAGCAGTTGCCCTGGCAAAATGATGTTTGTTGGCTCTTGGTTTAGCAAGATTTTAACTACCTTTATCAATGTAGAGATGCACCTATGGGGTAGCTTACTTCCCATAATCAGTACATTCATACAAGAACAAGGACCAATGAACAAAGAACTAAGGATTTCTACACTTTGAACTTTGCAGAATTTAGGTGGGTGCACCTAGGATTAGGATCACTTAATCTCAGTCTTTTCACTAATCCTCACAAAGCAGATATGTGCCCATAATACTTCTTGTTATTTTTGACATAAAGGGATATGATGTGAAGCTAAGCACACTATCAAGTTACTCACAAATAAAGTAGGAGCTTTTTCTATCAAGTCCACAACTACTGACTTAAAGATTTAGAATTTGATTTGTTTGTCTTGGGGTAGAATTGTTAGACAAGAAAGAACATATGTTTTGACAAAATGTCTATAACCAATCCCTTATCCATTGGGCATATTAAGAACAACTCCTAACTATGTTTTTTGATTCTTATCATTCACCTTACAAATGAAAATCAAATGAGAACCTCACTACTTACAAATATCCTCCTTAATATCCTTCTATTCTGTTAGGTTATATTAAGCATTTACATAACTTTTCAAGTTAATAGAAAAACATATCAAAACATACAGACTATGTCTACAGCTATTGATCTTGAGTTCATCAACTCACAAGATAATAGGAAATAACAAACCATTAAACAGGAGACGGGATTCAAACCAATTCTTGAAATCCTTATATAAGTTGCCACAAACTAATACAGGAGTGATTTATTGAGCATAGAATATTCCACAAAATAAACAAGAAAACTGTAGATTCATTAATATCTTTGTAAAATAGAGAAGTTGCAGACCTCTTCTACCAATCCTTGGATGCAAGCCTATAGTACTCATTCTATCTTTGGTCTCTTGAAAATGATCATTTTTCTCAACCTCGGAAAAGAAATCCTCCTAAATGACCTTGGGAATCCTTTTATATGAACAAGGATTGCTACAAGCTTAGGGTCATTTAGGGCATAATTAGGGAAACATTGTCAACTACTACAACATGAAATCAGGAACTAATTTATTACAAAAGTGACAGGGAGAAATACCCTAATAATCAAGAAATATCAGAGACAAATCTAATATTTTTACATTGAAAATCCTAGCAGTCAAACTGCAATCAAGGATGATTCCTTTATCTCTACGGTAAGAAACATCACTAAAAATATCTCAACTACCTCTTCATACCAAGAAATGAATTCTTTGACAACTTGGTCCAAAACATTAATGCTGCATCCAGAAGAAACCATCTGCAAAATATCAAGCTTCAAGGCGGCCACAAAATCTGATCATATTCAGCTCAACCACCTCGGAGCTCATTCAATTCTCAATTGCAAACCTTACCCTTTATAGCCCGAAAAGAAATAGGTTTGATTTTATGTTTATCTGGCATGCCGACACCTCTTTCCTTGTAGAAACCCTCAATTCAAAATTTAAAATATGACCGACAATGAATAGTTTATCAGGTTTAAAACATGGTCATCAATCTTATTCCTTCCCAGCAATTTGAACGGCTCTCATAAATCATCATAACAGTCAACTGAGATTTGAAAAGTCTGGCCACATCATCTATCTTTGGTGACCAATCAGGAATGAGAAAATGTGCATGACCTGGAAACTCGACCCACCTTTATCTTTTATCTGACCCACAGCAAGTCTTAACCACACTCAATCTAGAGAATACATGACTGAAGGCAATCTCTAAGTCATGGAACATTTATCTTAACTTGGGTCCCATCTAGAGATTGGGTGAACAAAGGTATTCTCGTGATTCCTGAATATTTCTTTAACCCTGAGTATCATTTAGAGAATAGGTGACCACCACCCGATCTCACTTACATCAACAACTCATAATCATTCTCAGAATGCTCTTGATCCTTAACCCAGCCTCAATCTAGCAATTCAATTACTAGAGGAAACTCCAATTTGATGAAGGTTTGACTTAACTCATCTTTGGTTCAGAGATCACATGAACATTGTATTCGCTGAATCGCCAAGACTTGCCTTTACTCTGGGTTCCATTAAGAGAATTAGAACTTGCCATAGATCAAGACTTCATCCTATGGTCCACAATGATTTCACCAAATAGCCATAACCCTCTGACTTAACCATGCCTATCCAGCGACTACATGAACAAAGATTTCTCCCATTCACTGAATATATCACTTAACTGGGGCTTTATCTAGCGAACAAGAGAACAAAGGCTTTCACAGAATCACTAGATCAATTCTTAACTCAAGGTAAAATCATGACAATAAATGCCATCCGTCGATCAAGACATAAATCAATGGTCATCGCTGAATCTCAAAATATCTCCAGACTTAACTATTTCATTTGGTGACCTAGAGATAACCACTGTGCTCATTCACTGAATGTTAAGACACTAACCGCCAGAATCAAGAGAACATGAGACTATTCAATCACCCAATCGGTGAATAAAAGACTTAACTGCCATGCCTAGACTTCATGTTAACTTTGATCTAACCCAAGCCATCTGGAGATTGTGCGATTGAAGAAAACTCAGAGTTGTTGGATATTTTCTTTACTATGGGTTAAATCTGGAGAACACACGAATGTCATCAATCATAATCTGCATCAACGGTTCTCATTTAATCTCTAAATGTTAAGTGCCTTGTCTAGTTCATCTAGAGAATTAGTGACTAAAGGAAATATTAATCAATCACCAAGTCGCTAAATGTTAGGAACTTAACGACCTAGACTGAGAGATTATGCGAATACATAGTCACTGGATTGCCAAATAAAAAGACTAACCGCCCAAGAACTTAGAGATTTAGTGAACAAAGAAAGAGAAAAGGCATGTGTAGAAATGAGACTTAAGTGGCCAAAAAGGTAATGAGGAATAGAATTGGCTAGGGTTTTGGACTTAGACAAATTTATGAAACCCTAGGACATGGAAAAGACCTATATTCTCAAACCTTACAATTGCAATATCTCTCTAGTTTTTACACTTGAGCACATGTGCTCTTAATTGAAGCTTGTACACATCTTGAACTATCCCTGGCTCAGGGCACAAGCCATAAAACATCAAATATCTTCTTCGCTAGTCAAAATAAGTTTGCAACAGGACATGGCAATTTCACAAGATTATGCAGGGATAGACCATTTTCTTAGGATTTTGCATTTTACATGAAAATGGGATAATAGTGGCTCTGATTGGGGATGTATGCCTCTTGCAAGCATAGCAAGAACTTAGAATCTTTGGAGGAAGCAGACCGCCCACTGGATAAAAAAACTTACAGGGAACTTAGTCAAAAAGAATAGCAGAACTAAAATAGGAAAGGAGGCAAGAAACACACAATTGAAAGGGAAAACTAACCTACTATTCATGGATAAAGAGAGTACCTGATGAGAAGTAAAACTTCATAAATTATCCATGAACTGGAAATTCCAAAACAATTCCAACCAAATCCTTCAAGATATAGGAATTAGATCCCCATTTTGCATCAATGAGATAGGGTCCCAACCATATTGGGTCAAATTTACTATGCTTACCCCTGTCTTCCAGCCTGGCATTCCACATCATAACCAAATCATTAATGCAAAAACTTCTAACTACACTCTTTTTGTCATACAGGCTCTTGTATTGCAACTGCAAGTTGATATTATTATCATGAGCATCTCTCCTTGATTCATCCAACTGTATCAGATCTTCCAATCCGATCCTCATCTCATTATCCAAATCATCATCATATATTTGGATGAACTTATACATCTACAGTAGATTATTTTGTGGTAACCTGGCATGAATTCCATTTACTAAATCAAAAGGAGCACAACCAATTCCCTTTTTTACTGTCACTCTATCAACCCATAGAGCCAGCTGCAACTTGGAATCCCATGATTTCTTATTTTTATCAAGAACTCTTTTCAAAATCTTTATCAAGCTCTTGTTACTTGATTCTACTTGACCATTACCTTGGGGGTGATAAGGGGATGAATATGAGACCTGAATCCCATATTGCTGACAGAAATCACCAAACTCTTCAGACCTAAAACACATTGCATTGTCAACTACTATTGTCTCAGGACATCCAAACCTGGTCAAGATGTTCTGCATGATGAAATAAATTACCACCCTACTAGTAGCCCTTCGAGTGGGAATTGCTTCCACCAATTTAGTGAAATAATCTATTGCTACCAGTATCCAAGAATGTCCACCACTAGATTTGTTAGGAATTTCTCCAATAAAATCCATACCCCACTTCTAAAAAAGGGCCATCACTGCAATAGGTTTTAAAGGAAAATTACCATTGAATTTTAATTTTCTTGTGAACCTCTGGCAAGCATCACATTTCTTGACAAACAAATGTGCATCTTTGAAAATTGTGGGCCACCAAAAAATAGACCTTAATATCTTATGCGCAGTTGTCTTAGCCATGTAATGGCCACCACACACACCTTCATGCATTTCTTGCAACAAGTGTTCAGCCTTTTTATGATCAACACATTTGAGAAAAACACCTTCATTACTCCTCCACCATAATTCACCTTTGAAAATTGCATACCTTATAGCATGTAATTTGACAGTCCTCTTTTTATTGTCATCCATTTCAGGAGGAAGAAACATTTTCTATAAGTATCCAACAATATCTTTATACCAATCACAACAATCCAAATCACATATAAATAGCCTATGTTCTTCTTCAAGAACATTTATATGATTAGCATCTAATTTTCTTTGGGCCATGAGTTTAGCTAATCCTAGTCCTCTGACTAGTTTTGTGACTTGAATGTCAATGTTGAATTCTTAGATCCTATTGATCCATCTACACCTTCTTCCTGAAACTTCCTATTGTACTAAGATGTCCTTCACTACAGCACTAGGCACATATGCAACTATAGTTTCTCCAACTAAGTAGCATCTAAAATTCTTAATAGCTTTAACCAGTGCATAGGACTATATTTAATTTATATCATATCTTAACTTTGCTACTTGCAAAGATTTACTAAAAAAATATATGGTCTGCTCAAAACCTTTTGAGTTCTTTTGCAATAGTACTACAACAATAGTATTAAAGGAGGCAAAAGAGAAGATTTGGAGGGGCTTACTATAATCCGATGTCCTTAACACAGGTGCATCTATGCATTGATAAAGGTAGTTAAAATTTTACTAAACTAGAATTTGGTGTCCTCAATGTTGAATTCTTGGATCCAATTAATCCATCTACACCTTCTTCCTGAAACTTCATGTTGTACTAAGATGTCCTTCACTGAAGCACTAGGAACATATGCAACTATAGTGTTGGAAACTACAATTGAAACAATTATTGTATTGTCATTGATGTCAAACCTTAACTGGTAAGACTGTTGCTACTTAGGAAAGTACTATATCTATGGTGAGAAGGGAAAGAAAGGTTGGTAACAATAGCACCTAAGGAAAGGTTGAGTTATCTTAATACTACAAAGTGTACTTGATTATGTTGCACAATGATGAGACAATGTATTGTTTATCTTAGTAAAGATTAAAGACTAAACTGGTAGGCTTAACCAAGAAAAAATGAAGAAATCATGTTTAAGCCGAGTTATGACAGAGTCGACCGAGTTAGTGGATGCCGAGAAAAAATCTAGTGTCGACTAAGTATCAGTAAATTGTCGAGGAAGACAGTATCTGCCAAGGAAATAGTTTTAGTAGTGACCAAGCATTTTACATGGAGACTGAGTGGATGATCACAGTATTGACCGAGTATCAGCAATTTTATATTTGAAGAGAATTCAGATTTGGAGCCGACATTGTTGAATTCTTGGATTATGTAAAATGTGTTGACTTTATTTATTGATTGTATGGAAGCATTTAATGCTTTGTAAAACATTTTATTGTAAATCTTTATGAGATTTGAGATGATTCTAGAAGAGGAGACGAAGAACATGAAGTGGGTAGATTCAATGTATTTGACCTAACCCTAAGATCTACGAAGGAGATTATGTGGCAAAAAAAAAGTTAACCTAACAGGGGAAAGTATTAAGGGAACCAAAGCATTAGGTATGAGTATGCATGGGTGAAGTAGATGCTGGAAGAACAAAAATTTGTATTGACTGTATAAGCGAAAAGGCTGAAGGAAAAGTGTGGTGATTGCTTGAAGGAAAGTTCCAAGAAGAACTGAAGTGGAGATGGCAAAGTTTCAAAGTCAGTAAACCAGCATTTGTGTATAGAATTGGATCTGATATTTGCAAAGTGAGTTGTATGTTTTCAGATCAATACTACCGCTACTTTCTAACCATTGTAATAGTCAAAATCCTTTTAACAGAGGTTGACCTAATAGTCATATGTTAAATCCTTTAAACAAGGTTGCATTCTAATGGAATGTATGTAAGCCCTTTGACCAGGCTCACTTTTAACAGGGTGATTGAAATCCTTTAACCGGGTCGCACTTGACAGTGTGCATTGTAACCTTTGACAGGGTTGGCTTTTAACCGAGCTCACTTTAGAAGAGTGAAAATAATAGTAGCATGTTACAAAGTGGTTTTTCCCATATTGGGTTTCCACTATAAATCCTGGTGTCAATACTTGTGTGAATGTTTTGGTTTGAACATTTCTATGTTTTACAAGTTAGATACAGCAAGGTAAGTGGATTGTTGAGTTATATGTTTCTATTATTGAATCAATGATGACCGAGTTTGTTTTGGTTGCTTGATCTGATTTAAAGAAAAGTTTTTGAAGTTATTTTATACATCAGGACCTAAGAACAATTGATTCTCCCCCCCTCTCTGTTGTTCTAAATCATATTAACAATTGTTATCAGAGCTGTGTTGCTTATTGGTGTTTACAAAAAGCAAGTTTAAAGCGACTTGAAGCAAATGATCAAGATGTATAAGGAGGTACCGAAGCTGAATAAGGAAAACTTTCCTACATGGCAAAGCTTGATGAAGCTGCATCTAGCTGGTATTGGTGATTCTACAAAATACTACATTGAGCATGACTATGTCACACCTATTGCACCTTGACTACCAAGGAAATGAGAGCTAAGCAAGAACACAATTAAGCAATGTTGGAAATTGCATCTGCCCTAAGCTATCTGGAATTTGAGGATATTAAGGCTTGCACAATTGCTAAAGACATGTGGGATACTCTTGCTAAGATCTATGGTGGTGATCTATATGTACTAAAGGCTAAACCCGAGAGTCTTAGAGGTAAGTTTGATGAAATGAGAATGAATGAAAATGAAAACATTGCACAATATTGTGGAAGAATAAAAGAAGTTGTGAATGCCATTAGAGGAGAAAATGGAACTATTGATGATGAGACCATAATTGGAAAAGTTTTGAGAACTCTGCATCCTATATATGCTATTAAGATCTCAGCTATTCAAGAATCTAGATGTAACTCTGCACATGTGCTTACTTTGGAAGGTTTGATTGGCAAGCTGACTGCTTTTGAACTGTCTAACTATGATAACTTCACTGTTGGTAGTATTGGAAATGTTGAAATTGCTTTTAAGTCACAGTTAGTTCTGAATAAGCCAAAAAAGGAAAAAGAAAGATGCATCAGTGAAAGTGAAGATGACAGTGACACTTCTGATGAAGATCTTGAAGATCTAGAATCTCTTATGGCTAGAAGACTAAGAAGAGGAAAAGGAAAATACAAAGGTAAACTCCCTGTTATATGTTTTGCATGTAACAAGGTCGGTCATATAGCTGCTAGATGTCCTAATAGGAAGGATAAAGATGAAGAAAGAAATAGCAAACACAAAGATAGAAGAGATGACAAAGGCTACCAAAGGAACAAAGACTACAAAGAAAAAGGTAAGAAATCTTGTTACATTGCTGAAGAAGAGACTGATACTGATAGTGATGATTTTGAAATTGAGGTAGTCTATGTTGCAATGAAAGATGAATATGATGAGGATGAGAAAATTGCATTGATTTCCTATGTGAACAAGAATGATAAATGGATTATTGACAGTGGTTGTTCACATCACATGACTGTTGACAAGAGTAAGTTTGAGACCCTACATCATTATAAAGGTAAAATTTTAACATGTGGTAATGATGCACCATGTCCTATTAGAGGAAAAGGATTGATTAAACTAACTGATAAGATCTCTTGTGATAATGCTTATTAGGTTGAAGGACTGAATTATAATTTGTTAAGTGTTGCTCAACTCAACAGAACTGGTTACTGAGTGGAATTTCATCACAAGAAAGCTAAGATATTTGATGCTACTGGTGAACTGATTGGAAGTGGTGAGCAGACTAGAGGTAATTTGTTCTATCTTGAACTATCTGAAGAAATATGTATGTTTGGACAACTTGATGAAATTTGGTTATGGCATAAGAGGCTATGTCATGTTAACTTTGACAATCTGGTAGAGATAAGTAAGAAGAAGAAATTAAGAGGCCTACCTAGACTGAAGAAACCTGAGAATGTGATGTGCAAAGAATGTCAATTAGGAAAAATAACTAAGTCAAGTTTCAAGAGCAAATCCTTTACTTCTGAACACATTTTAGATTTGGTTCATACTGACCTTTGTGGACCTATGGGTATACAAAGTTACTGTGGTGCTAGATATTTTATCTTGTTTGTTGATGATCATACCAAGATGATGCAGGTAATGTTTCTAAAAGAAAAATCTGATGCTTTTCAATTTTTCAAGTGGTATTTGGCTAAGGTTGAGAAGGAGACAGGTAGGAACCTAAAATGTCTTAGATCTTACCATGGTGGAGAATTTACAACAAATGAATTTAATCTATTTTGCAATGAAAGAGGAATCAAAAGATAGATGTCTGCACCTAGGACACCTCCACATAATGGCATAGTAGAAAGAAGGAATAGATCTATTTTGGACTGTGCAAGGACATTATTGATTGAAAAGAATGTGGCACAAAAATACTAGAAAGAAGCTATAAGTATAGCTATTTACACTCTTAACCGAGTACAGATCAAGAAAGGTACAAATCTGACACCCTATGAATTATGGTATGGGCATGTACCGAGTGTTAAATACTTTAGAATCTTTGGAAGCAAGTGTTACATATTGAAAGACAATAGGAATGGAAAGTTTGATGCTAAAAGTGATGAAGGCATATTTCTAGGATACTCCACAAAAAGTAAAGCTTATAAGTGTTTGAACTCTAACACTAACAAAATTGTGGAAAGTGTGAATGTAAAAATTAATGAGTATGCAGAAAGAAATGAGGCTGATAGCAAAAGAGAATGAAAAGATTATAGATCTTTTGTGTACATTGAGGAAATAGAAGAGGTAGGTAATAGACCTGCACCTAATGTTGAGTCTTAGGCAAGCGATGTCGAGCGACAAATAGATGATGCCAAGCATCAGGAAACCAGTGTCGAGAGAGAACAAGAACATGCTGAGCTACAAGATGCTACTGTCGAGGTTTAGGAAGAGGTTGCTGAGCATTCAGAAGCTAAATCTGACAATCTTGTTGGGGAACTTGATGAAATAGAAGAGAAAAATGTTGAACCTGTTTTGGCAAAATATGTAAGAAGACACCACAAACTTGAACAAATAATTGGAGATAGAGACACTGGAATTTATACCAAAAGCAAGACAAAAGATCCAACATGCCTACTATGCAAATTTGAACCTAAGACAACTAAAGAGGCATTAGAAAATGAAGACTAGATACAAGCAATGAATGAAGAGATTGACCAGATTGAGAAAAATGAAACTTGGACTCTGGTGCCGACACCTACAGATAAGAATGTTATAGGAACAAAATGGGTATTTCAAAACAAGTTGAATGAAAAAGGTGAAATCACTAGGAACAAAGCTAGACTAGTATGCAAAGGCTACGCACAAGAAGAAGGAATTGATTATGGGGAGACATTTGCCCCTATAGCTAGATTGGAAGGAGTAAGAACTCTACTTGCATATGTTGCCTATAAAAATTTCAAGGTATATCAAATGGATGTCAAGTCTGCATTTTTAAATGGTATACTAGAAGAAGAAGTTTACATAGAATAGCCAGAAGGTTTTATTGATCCAAATAGAAGACACATGGTATGCAAACTGAACAAAGCTTTATATGGATTGAAACAAGCTCCCAGAGCATGGTATGAGCAGTTGCATAATTATCTAATACATATTGGATTTTCCAAGACAAATGACACAAGCAATCTATATATGAAAGATGAAGAAGGTAGAGGTATTTTGTTGGACAAAATTTTTGTTCATGACATTATTTTTGGTGGACAAGATGCATTGTGTAAAATTTTTTCACATGAAATGCAAACTGAATTTGAGATGAGTATGTTTGGTGAGATTAAATTCTTTGTTAGTTTACAAGTATATCAGATGAAGAGAGGTATTTTCATTACACAGTCTAAGTATGTTAATGAAATACTGAAAACTTTTGGAATGGAAAATGCTAGACCAGTGGGAACTCCTATGGTTACTAGACAAAAGTTATCTAAGAATGATGATGTTGCAGAAGTTAACCAGACTTTGTACAGATCCATGATTGGAAAATTGTAGTATGTTGTACATAGTAGACCTGATATTGCATTAGTTGTTGGGATTGTGGAAAGATTCTATACCAATCCTAAGGAAACACACATGATGGCGGTGAAAAGAATCATGAGGTACTTGAAAGGAACTGCTGACTATGGGTTATACTACAAGAAGAATGACAAATTTGAACTTAGAGTATATACTGATGTTGATTGGGCAGGAAATGTAGATGACAAAAAGAGCACTAGTGGTGGAGCTTTCTTTCTTGGATAGAGATTAGTCTCCTAGACAAGCAAGAAACAAAATTGCATTTCCCAATCTACTGCTGAAGTCGAGTATGTTGCTGCTGCAGTAAACTATTCAAATTTGATATGGATAAAATAGTTGTTGATAGGCATGAAAGAAGAAATCACTGAACCTATTTTTATTTTCCGTGACAACACAAGTGCTATAAATATTTCTAAGAATCCACTGATGCACACTAAGACCAAGCACATAGCAATCAAGTATCACTATTTGAGGGAATTGGTACAAGACAAGGAAGTCCAAATGGAATATGTGAATACAAAAGAACAATTGGTAGACATATTCACTAAATCTTTATGTAAAGAAGCTCATGAGTACCTGAGAATTCAATTAGGGGTCCTTCCCCTAACTGAGGTTGCCTAGCCAAGCTAGGAGCACTGCATCAAATATGCTACAACAGAACATTTGACACATTGATGCAGAAGATTGTCACACTTTAGGACTATCCTAGAGCTGTGAAGAAGAAGAAGCAAAGACAACAAAAAAAAAATCATAAGCAAGATGACAAAGGGAGAAACACTGTGCTGAACAGATATATCTACATCTGTTGGATGTATGTTTGAGTTGCTGCTTTGGCATTTTTGTCAAAGAGGGAGATGATGATTGAACTGAAATAATACTATAACACATGACATTGAAAGTAAGGGAGACTGAACTGAAATGAAGGATCAAGATAGAGGGAGATCCAGATACTTTTGATGATCACAGAAGTGAGATTTACAGATTCTGAATCAGAATGAAGCTAAGGATATTATAAATTTTCTCTGATGGACTTATCTGAAATAATACTATAACACATGACACTGAAAGTAAGGGAGATTGAACTGAAATGAAAGATCAGGATAGAGGGAGATCTAGATACTTCTCACGGTCACAGAAGTGAGATTTATAGATTCTAAATCAGAATGAAGCTAAGGATATTATAAATTTTCTCTGGTGGATAGATAAGTTTTTTTTTGGATTGGTTGGTAATCCATGTGTTATTCAAGTGATATCATATGGTGTTTCCATCAATTCCAAAGAGGGAGATTGTTGGAAACTACAATTGAAATAATTATTATATTATCATTGATGTCAAACCTTAACTAGTAAGACTGTTGCTACTTAGGAAAGTACTATATCTATGGTGAGAAGGGAAAGAAAGGTTGGTAACAATAGCACCTAAGGAAAGGTTGAGTTATCTTGATACTACAAAGTGTACTTGATTATGTTGCATAATGATGAGACAATGTATTGTTTATCTTAGTAAAGATTGAAGACTAAACCGGTAGGCTTAACTGAGCAAAAATGAAGAAATCATGTTTAAGCCGAGTTATGATAGAGTCGACCGAGTTAGTGGATGCCAAGAAAAAATCTAGTGTCGACCGAGTATCAGTAAATTGTTGAGGAAGACAGTATCTACCGAGGAAACAATTTTAGTAGTGACCAAGCATTTTACATGGAGACCGAGTGGATGATCACAGTATTGACCGAGTATCAGCAATTTTATATTTGAAGAGAATTTAGATTTGGAGCCAACATTGTTGAATTCTTGGATCATGTAAAATGTGTTGACTTTATTTATTGATTGTATGGAAGCATTTAATGCTTTGTAAAATATTTTATTGTAAATCTTTATGAGATTTGAGATGATTCTAGAAGAGGAGATGAAGAACATGAAGCGGGTAGATTCAATGTATTTGACCTAACCCTAAGCTCTACAAAGGATATTGAGCAGCAAAAGATGAGTTAACCTAATTGAGGAAGTATTAAGGGAACCTAAGCATTAGGTATGTGTGTGCATGGGTGAACAAAGGATGTTGGAAGATCAATAGATGTTATTGACTGTATAAGAAGAAAAGGCTGAAGGAGAAGTGTGGTGATTGCTTGAAGAAAAGTTTTGAGCAGATCAGAGATGGAGATGGCAAAGTTTCAAAGTCAGTAAACCAACATTTGTGTACGGAATTGGATCTGATATTTGCAAAGTGAGTTGTATGTTTTTCAGATCAATACTACTGCTACTTTCTAACCATTGTAATAGTCAAAATCCTTTTAACAGAGGTTGACCTAACAGTCATATGTTAAATCCTTTAAACAAGGTTGCATTCTAATGGAATGTATGTAAGCCCTTTGACCAGGCTCACTTTTAACAGGGTGATTGAAATCCTTTAATCGGATCACACTTGATAGTGTGCATTATAACCTTTGACAAGGTTGGCTTTTAACCAAGCTCACTTCAGAAGAGTGAAAATAATAGTAGCATGTTACAAAGTGGTTTTTCCCATATTGGGTTTCCACTATAAATCATGGTGTCAATACTTGTGTGAATGTTTTGGTTTGAACATTTCTATGTTTTACAAGTTAGATATAGCAAGGTAAGTGGACTACTGAGTTATATTTTTCTATTATTGAATCAGTGATGACCGAGTTTGTTTTGGTTTCTTGATCTGATTTAAAGAAAAGTTTTTGAAGTTATTTTATACATCAGAACTTGAGAACAACTGATTCACCCCCCCTCTCTATTGTTCTAAATCATATTAACATATAGTTTCTCCAACTAAGTAGCATCTAAAATTCTTAATAGCTTTAACCAGTGTGTAGGCCTATTTTTCATTTATATCATATGTTAACTCTATTGCTTGCAAAGATTTACTAAAAAAAGATATGGGCTGCTCAAAACCTTCTGACTTCTTTCGTAATAATACTACAGCAATAGTATTAAAGGAGGAAAAAGAGAAGATTTGGAGGGGCTTACTATAATCTAGTGTCCTCAATACAGGTGCATCCTTAATTGCTTGCTTGATTTTAGAAAAGGTCATCCTAGCTTCTTCAGTCCATTCCATCTTTGCATCCTTTTTCAACATTTTGGAGATAGCGACACTAGTCTCAGCAAAATTTGGGATAAATCTTCTAACAAAGTTTATCTATCAAAAGAAAGTCTAAATTCCTTTGACATTTCTTGGTAATGGTACTTTGTCAATTGCAATTACCCTCTCAGGGTCAATTCTAACTCCATCCTTAGACACAATGTGACCCAAAAGCTTACCTTCTGTTACCCCAAAAGCACATTTCTATGGGTTCAAAGATACTCCATACTCTAGAGCTCTTACAAAAATTCTTTCAAGGTGGCCACAATGTTGATCTTCCTTTGTTGAGTATGTTGTGAGGTCATCCTGATATATCACAAGAAACTTGATGAAATCTAAAAATGCCACATCCATGCTTCTTTGAAAAGTAGCACCAGCATTTGTCAAACCAAAAGGCATACTGACATATACATATGTACCCCATGGAGTAGTAAATGCAGTTTTAAATTGTTCAGTATCCTTGACAATAACTTGGTTATACCCTGAAAACCTATCCATCATAGACATCAGCTCTGACCCAGTAACTCTCTGTAGCATGGCCTCCATATTTGGCAACCCATAGTTATCCTTAAGTTCATATTCAAATTTCTCAAGTCAACACAAAGCCTCATGTCTCCATTCTTCTTCCTTACTAGGACCAAGTTGGAAACCCATGTCGAATGCCTGATAGGTTGAATGATGCCTGCATCACTCATTCTCTATAATTTTTATTGCATTTTTGGTACCAAAGTAGGGTTCACAGGTCTTAACTTTTGTCTGAAAGGATTTGTTCCTTCTTTCAAAAGAATCTCATGTTGAAACAAATCTTGTCTATAAGATTTGAAGTCATCATAAGACCATGAGAAGAAATGCCTATATTTCCTAAGAAGATCAATCAAGGACTTTCTTATTTTGGGAAATAAATTTCCCCCAATATATATTTTTTGGAGTTCTAACTGTCCCTAAATTAATTTCCTCTAGATTCTCTAGCTTATCCACATTTTTTATTGAAAAGAATCTATCATTATTATCAAATATTCTCTCAAGAACAACCAAAGCTTTTTGGACCTTGTTTGTTTTTAATTGCAAGACTTCTCTACCAAGAACAGTATGCTTACCATCTGAATTTTCCACATACCCATTGAAATTTAGTTCTCTATCCTCAAGATTGGCCTCAGAATGTAAAAACCTTAAGATGTCCAAATCATCTTCAAAAACTTGCCAATTTTCAATGTTGTCTGGTATAGAAGGTCTATACTGAATCTCAATTTTGGAAATTCCAACAAATGTAGTATCCTTTGGTTTTAAAGCAATATTTGCAAGTAGGTCAGCCATTTTTTTTTACTTATGTCCATCCACTCAATACCAAAAGCATCAAAACTCTCTACCTCATCCCAAACTGCATTTCTGTATCATTTCAGTATATCATTCTTTGATGCATATTTGGATCTTACTTGAGATATGACAACTTCTAAATCTCCAATTACTCTAATGTTTCCAATTTTGTGTTTTGAAACCAACCTAAGCCCTATTAATAGATTCTCATACATTATAGTGTTGTTTGTACAAGGGAACATTAAAGTAAATGAATACTTAAATGTCCTTCCAATAGAACAATTAACAACACACCTGCACCAGCTCCCTCCTTAGAGCTTGCACCATCAAAATACATGGTCTGTAAACCATCTTGATCTGTCAAATTCTCCTTATCATTAGACAAAAGTAAAGGTTCATCTTTTCCTTCAACCTTTAGGCTTTGTACTTGAAAAGAATTAACATTAGTGTCAAGGAAACAATTCATGTTTTTATTTTCTATTTCTTTTTCAATCATATGGGAAGTTCTATTTTCCCTAGATACCTTAACATTTTGACCAGCAATTATGAAGGTTGCAAAAGATAAGTCACACTGTATACTACCTCCCATTGTTGCACTCTATTTTCTTGACCATAACATTTCGTATTGAGGCGGTATGTCAACAACTAGTACACTCATAGTTAGTTGTATGTCAGGATAAGTTGCAAGTTTGTAAGGCAAGGCCCTAATTTTACCAATGAAAGGTATCTCTCTAGAATCCATGGCCTGACAACTCCCATGAGGACTATCCACTTGAAGTCCCATTGTTCTCATGACCTCAACAGGCATAACTGTATTGGAAGCTTCAGAATCTATCATGTAGTTTTTTAACATTTTTCCATTTATGACTAGAGTTAAGAAAAAAGGATCAACAGTTCCCATAGAAGTACTGACAACATTTGTATCTAGATAAATCTTGGTTATTTCTAAAACATTTTCTTCCACATCCTTCCCCTTTTGTTCAGATTTATCTTTTGTCCCTCTTGTTGTCTCGGTATTTTCTATCTTTTGAATGTTTTTTGAAAGAACACCACTTATCCGTGTAAGGGCCTTCCTTTTGTGCTCACCTATTCTTATCATTTCCATTAATGGAACCTTAACTGTTATGTGAGATAACAACTAACTCATATCAATAGGTGTGTATTTGACATTAAATAAATCCTACCTTCCTTGAAACATACTTTCATCCTCAACCTGTGATGCAAGATGTAGCTTGTCTTCCTTTTTCTGCTTACTCTCAATTTTTGGAATAGGGATACTTATCACTAGTGTCTTCACCTTTACTCATTATATATTGTTTGAATGACCTAGATTTTCTTCCCCTTTTATATTCATCTTTCTGACACTATCAACATCCTTACTTATATTTTGTGCTTGCTTAGTGTCCACTTAATTTTTCTTAATAAATACACTTGCAAGTCTACCATCTGCATTACCGATTGTTCTATTTCTCAGAGCATAATTATCCCTAGCCTGAGTAACCATGTCAGCAGTGATTTGGGCTATTTCTTTACTATAAGGCCTTCTTAATACAATAGGCTCATCACCCTCCTCTGTATTGCAAATTATATTTTCAATATCTTCCTCCTCATCAGAAAAGACCTGATGATGATATATCTCCTTTCTGTCTTGGGAATATGATACATCTTGGTTTTCATCTTCTTCTACAGAATCTAATTCCTCCCATAGTTTTTAAATTGTCATAGCACAACCCTAGTCATCATAAGATTCATCTTCCTCCCCTTCCTTCTCCTCATTTGCAGATATATTTTGAGAAATTGCACAACAGTCAGGACCATGTGGGGACTGGCAGACTATGCACCATGGGACATCATTTGTCATGTTAACAGATTGCCTTTGCAATGGATAAGGGGTTTTATCATTAGTTGTGTCCTTTCTTTCTGGGATTGTAGGCCTTCCATCCTTCCATTGGGTATGGTAAGGAAAATTTTGCAACCTAGGTTGCCTATCAAAGTTGTTGAAAGGAGGTTTACTATTATTTTGTGACATGTTTCTATTTTTGCCAGGTTTCAAATCTTTCAATGCATTTAGGATTTGTTTCAAATTTTCCTCCTCCCTAGGCCTTATATTAGAGACTTTATCCAATTCTTTCTTTCCAAACTTAGGAGGTTTTGGCTCCTCTCTCCTACCTAGATTTCCTGATACCCTCCTATTACTTTCAATATTTACAACATATTTCTGGGCTTCCCTAATGGTTCTAGGATTTTTATCTCTGAGTAGGTAACCCAATTTTGCATCATAAGCATTGAGATATGTTTCCAAGAAAGCTTTCTCATCTAGTCTCATAACTTGGAAAAGCTTATGCATTGCCTTTTGAAAACTGACATTAAACTCAAGGACTTCCTCATTTTGGTTTTTCTTAATATTGTTGAATTCATTCAGCATAAAACCTTCATTTGTTTTATCACCATATTGGTCATTGAAGCAATTTATAAAATCATCCCAAGAGCCAATATAGTCATAAGGGAGTCCTTTAAACCAGTCTCTAGTATCTTCAGTTAATGATTGAACAAATAATTTCATAATGACATCTTCATGTTCAATTTCATAGTCATCTATTATATCAATTAAATTCTTTAAATGTTTCTCACATGTAACAACATTATTTCTAGTGAACTTTGGAAGTTTTTCTCTAATTGTTTTAGGAATCAAATTTTGATAACCAAGAATACCATTAAAAAGGAGTTGTATGTACCTTTCCATATGAACTAGTCTCCTTTGCAATGATCCATCATTTTGAGAAGTAGATGTTTTATTTGATTTATCAACGGCATTTGTAACCACCACTGGTGTGATAATAGCATTCTAACTTAGGAATGGGAACACTGAGAGGGGGGGTGAATCAGTGTTCCATATATTATTACTTTTTATGATATCTTGATCTTTAACTTAATTGCTTAAGTACTGAAATGAATATCAATGCAAGAAAGATAAATAACCATAACACATAACACCAAAGATGATTACGGGGAAACCTAAATAGGTAAAAACCCCAGTGGGAATTGACACCCACTAAGAACTACACTAGTGTTTTATGATCCCTATTAGAAGATCTTGAAACCCTGTTAGGAGTTGATCTTTACAATGCTTTTAGTACAGTGACCTAGTCAAGGGTTGGACCCTCTTAGGATTATTTTACAATAACCCTATTAGGGGTGGGGACACACTATCTTAGAGCTCACTTCTCAAGTGGTGAAGGCTACAACCTTTTGGATCTCAGATACACACTATATCTGCAAGGTGAACTGTTGTTGTGATACTGCTTGTCAGATCAGTTCCTTTGTACACTTATGCTTTAGCCTCTTGTAAAGCACTACAACATTCTAACTACTCTTTGCATACCTCTTCTCTACTCTTATTAGCTTTCTATGTCATGCCATACTTAATTACAAGGGCATATGTCTTATTTATATGCCCATACAAAACTATTCATTAAGTCGGCCTATAACTAATTACATACAATGTTTCCAAATGAATTGGCTCAAGTGTGTTTACATATAATCATATTAACATGTCTATGACCTAAATGTAATAGGTGCATAGCCTTTACAAAACAATATTATGATCGCTAACCAAAATACAAAGAGTCAGCTCCATGCTCTGTTATGTTCTGCCGCTCATTGTCTGTGACTCTTCAATTGGTTGTATCTTCATCATACTGACTTATCTGATCATGCACTCTTAGAATTAGCATGACTACATACCAACAATCTTATCTTCAAGGGAGCATTCCATAACTCGGTCATATGCATGTGCGTTGATGCTCTGTTCACCTGGTGCTCTACTGACTATCCAGTCTTCCATACTTAGCCAAATTCTGATGTTCTAACTACTTGAGCTGATTCCATAACATCATATGATTTTTTTTCCATAATGACAATACTAAACATATTCATATACATGTATAGTCAACTTTCTAACAATCTCCCCCTTTTTCATTAATCACAACAAAGGAATATGGCTAAGTTACTAACTGTGTCTTTATACAAATTTTTGTAACATATATTCTAACTTATATCTCCCCTTTTTCTATATACTATACTCCCCTTTACATCATATATATGGCTCCATGTTCTCCTTTATATACTCTACTCCCCCTTTGACATTAATAACAAAGGTGCTCAAAAAAGTGTATCTACAAGTGCTTACAAGGTGAGTACATCCGGATATGCAATCTTCAAGTTCTAGATCTCTTGCTACCAAAATACAGTTAGTGCATTGACTGTTTGAAGATGGGCACACAAAGCATAAGTCAATTTCTCCATCTTCTCCAAATCTGAGCTTTTACCTTGATCATATGTCACCATAGTGGTATCGATCTCCTTGATATTCTGATTTAGCACATCTAAGGAGGGCGCAAGTGCATGTCTCAACTATGCTTACCTAGCCCTTATCTTGGCTATTTCTTACTCTACCTTCTCAATCTTATCTACATGTCCTTGGTAGACATTATTGCACATATTTACATCTTGTGAGGGATCCAATACTGATTTACTGATAGGTGTCATCATAGCTTTAGCATCTTTGATTTTCTTGGCAAGGTCTGCAGTAAGCTTATCTTTATTCAAGCAGTCTTCTATTATCCTTCTTCCCTTGGCTACAAATTCTTTCAACAAAGCTTGACCAACCTTCAAGGAGCTAAGGTCAAGGGAAAAGTTCCCTACCAGTTCACTCAATCTCTTCTTATGATATTTCTCTTCTGCAACCTTGGATGCAGATTCTTCAAGATTGGAGAAATTTATTCTGAAATGTGTCAGGATGGTGTTGACATCATCCACTGAGTGTACACTGGACACTTTCTTATCCTCAGATAGTAGGCTATTCAGGATGTTGACTGATTCAACAAACATTGGGTTCCTCATTACCTATTTTTCCTTAGCCTTTTCCATTGCAAGTACACTAATCTTGATAAGGTCTTATTCTTCCCATGAGTCTATATTTGATGTGTCAGGGGTCAAACTTGACAATAATGATGTTGATGGAGTGAGAGGTGTTCTATCTATCACTTCTATATTTACTTTTATGGGTACTTCAACAGATGGCTTATCGGTTGGCTCATTTTCCTTCTCTTCTTCTCCTTTCTCCTCTTCTTTTTCTTTCTCTTTTTCTTCTTCTTTCTCCTCTTCTTCCTCTTGTCCTTTCAAGTCCTCAATCTAAATTTATTCTTTTTGCTTTGGTGAATTATCACCACAAAGAATTTATGCTTCCTCAGTGCTCATAAATACCTCTTCAAACTTGTCCAAGTCCTTATCTGTGGCCGCCATAGATATCTCAACATTATCTATCATTATGGTGTCTTTCTTGACTTCAGGCATAGGCCCAGATACCATTGCCTTTGTGGTTGTAGTTATTGTGGGCGTCGAGTCTTGTGGACCTGTCATAGGTGGATCTTTTACCTCACCTGCTTTGGCTTTCTCAACAGGTGCTTGATTTGTGAGCGCAGATGTTGGTTGCATGCGTTGTTCTAAGAACACCTTCTGAAAGGCTTTTTATGTTTCCTTGGCAATCAACTCACAGTCCTTATTCATAATGTGAAGAGTTCTCATCTTGGTTCTAAGGTGTGGCTTCACCAAACCTAGAAGCAATGTTTTCTCATCAACTGAACATACTGGAAGGTTATCATCCAGTGTCTTTTCTCTTATTCTGTAATCTTCCTCTGTTTCTTGTCTTTTCAAGGAATCCATAATGTTCCATACATTATCTGGAATGACTGATTTTAGTTCTAGAACTATTTTCTTAAACTTGATTATGTCTTTGATCAGCATATCATGGATTTTAGACTTGTCTATCTCATGATATCTATCATAGAACTTTCCTATTTGATCAATCCTTCCTTCATCTATCACTCTGGATCTTAACACTTGTAGACTTGGTAGGAATCCTACCTCGGGAGGTGGCTGAGTGTTTTTACCTCTATTTCTTGTTGATCTTGCTAATGGGTGGCTTGTGACTGGTTACTTTTTCCTCCTTGACATCTTATTGGGCTCTAGAGGTGGAGTGGAATCACTAGGAATGGGCGCGGGAGTGCTATCATCTGTCTTCTTCTCCTTTTCTTTTGGATCATTTATTTTCTCAATTTTTATTTTCTTCTCCTTAGGGTCATCAGACTTTTCCATTTTAACATCAGAGGAGGGTGTACTTTCAAGTTGCATAGAAATCTTGGCTTCCCTTTCTTTATCTAGGTCTTCTTGGGTCACACCATGAATCTTCAAAATCTTAGAGGTGATTTTGGTGGCTTTCCTCTTGGTCGCAGCACTGTTTAGGACTGCATCTACTTGTCTAGTTTTCTCTTCATATGTGCCCCACCTTGGCTCATTGTGATCTTTGGGCACTGATAGTAAAACTTGTGCATATGCTTCCAGAATGTGTTCCTCTACTTCATACCCAAGTGGATGAATCCACTTAATTCTAGGCTCCACTGCTTCCATGCATATGATGTCTGTTTCTACCATGAAGCAAATATTGTCCTTGTATTTCTCAACAATTCTCTTAGGTATCCTATACCTCATCTGCATCTTTATCCTAAATGTTTTGATCTCTCACTCCATATATTCTTTTAGGATACTCTCAGTTGATGCCTTAAGTGATATTTGTTGCATTGTAGGCATGTTCTTATCAAGGTATAAATCTAAAACTTTTCCAACTATATGAAAGTACATATAGATAATCAGAGACCCAAACCTAAATATCTTTCTTTTATCATGCTTGATTTCCCTGATATCATCCATCAACTATGCACACAAGATCTCACACAAGTTGAATTCACCATTCTCTTTCACAATCCTAATGGCTGCCAGAATAGTGGCTACGGACACACTATTGACCCTATTAGCATTTTGGAATCTATATCCAAGTATCATAGACATCAATTTGATGTCCTTCTCCTCAATTGGCTCAATTGTCATCCCGCACTTATCACTCCTAGATTTTTAGGCTTGCTTAACCAATTTTCTAACATCCTTGCTAGTGGGAAGGATGGTGCCGGTCTTGGGTAATCCAGTCATCTCATGGATTAGGTCTAAAGTGATGTGAACTGGAACTTCACCTATCCAGAATAGGTCATCATGGATTCTACTCAATAGGATCTTGATCCACTTAGATTCATAGAATTCATAAGTTGTAGCATACTCTATAATGGGGTTGCCTTCCAACTAGATGAACTCATCAATGAATGATTTGTCTAGATTCATCATGGTTTCCATGTGCGTCCTGATTCTATCTAGTCCTACTAGTTCCTTCTTACAATAGATATATGCATCTATATCCTCTACGTGCATTACTCCCATAAGAGTCCTTGAGAATGCTCCTTCCAAATCATCTAGGTTAGATTTGAATGGATACTTCTTAAAGACATATCTTTTCCTCTCAGCAACATAAAAAATAATTGGATTAGCCATAACTTACTCGTTTAATCACTCCAAATCAGTTTCCAAGGGTTTCAGAAATGTTATGACTGATCTAGGGTTTCGTAGCAAACTTCCAACCTTCTTCATTGATAAATCAACTGTGATCACTTAACACAAACTTCTTTGATCTCCTTTGCTCTCCAAAGGCTTGAACTTGAATGTAAATGAGTGAATAAAGGATCTTTGGTGACTTAAAAACAACTTTCCACCATTAATGCTTACCGCGTAAACATAGAATTCAACAAAGAATTTCAATCTTCCTTTCTGCTATGAATTAGTAAGTGCGCTTTTATATGTAGCATCAACTAGTCTTCAAACATTTATATCCAAAGGTGCATACTCTAAGAGTGAGTATACCAGTCGCGCAAGGGTCTAGAGCTAATCTAGCTCCCCCTATGAGCATGATGATCATTTTAACCATAAATAGGAGGTGCATCCATTGTAGATGCATCCTAAACTATTTCATCAACATTATCCTTCTTTTCTTCCTTCCAAATTAAGCTCACATCTTCTATAGCTTGCACAAACTTGACTTCTCCTACTTCATCCAATATTGATCCTTCTGAATTTTTAGAGCTTTCTTGTCTTTGCACTTTTGTTCTATAGAACCTAGAGATGTGTCCAGCCTTGTTACATGAGTGACAAATGAATGGAGGTCTTATATTGCTCAGTACATTCATGTGGGTTACCATACTACACTGTCTGGCTGTGTGACCAACATAATTGCATATCTGACATGTAATGCTCTAAGAATTTCTTACATTCTATTGTGGATGACTTCTTTGATTTTTTTGATTGTGATTTCTTTGATTTGATCTACAATTCATAGCTCTATGACCAAACTTATTGCATGAATAACAGTAACCATTTAAAGGTCTTACCTCTTTACAATATCTTACTATGTGACCATGCTTGTTACAAGCATAACAAGTTTTGTTTACTAGCTTGTGCTCATCCTTAGATGGTTTGGCTTCAGCTTCTGTAGATTCTTCTGATGCTTTCTTTCTTTCTCGCATGTCATTGATCTAATTTTGTGCTTCATTGAATCCAATACCACTGGTGTCTCCTTTAATCTTCTGTGCATACAATTGTGACTCTATTAAATCCTTGCTTGTGTGCAATCTGTCAATATGATTCTTTGCTTTAGTCAATTCAGATTCCACTTACTTCTTGATGTTTTCTAACTCCAATATTTTCATGTTTTCTTGCCTTAATTCTTCATCTAACTACTTGTTTTCTTTGACCTATTCTTCATAGGCTTCTTGATTATTAAGTATCTTTTCATCCAATTCTTCAATCTGATCTTTCAAAGATTTGTTTTCCTCATTTATCTTTTTAACCATTTTTTCCCAAATCACTTGTGGAATAGTCTTTCAAGTCTTTTCTCAAATTTTTGATGACTACATGAGAATCACTAACCTTTTCTTTCAGTTCTTCAATTTATTTTTCAGATCTATCAAGGTCTTCAAGAGATGCTTCAAGATTTTTTTCAGATGTTTCATTTCTCCCTTATCTATGATCTCCTCAAGTGGTTAAACTCCTCTGCAGAGGACCAGAGCTCTAATACCAATTGTTAGGAATGGGAACATTGAGGGGGGGGGGGGTGAATCAGTGTTCCATATATTATTACTTTTTCTGATATCTCCATCTTTAACTTAATTGCTTAAGTACTAAAATGAATATCAATGCAAGAAAGATAAACAATCGTAACACATAACACTAAATATGATTATGGGGAAACCCAAATAGGTAAAACCCCCGATGGGAATTGACACCCACTAAGAACTACACTAGTGTTTTATGATCCCTGTTAGAAGATCTTGCAACCCTATTAGGATTTGATCTTTACAATGCTTTTAGTACAGTGACCTAGTCAAGGGTCGGACCCTTTTAGGAGTCTTTTACAATAACCCTATTAGGGGTGGGGACACACTTTCCTAGAGCTCACTACTCAAGTGGTGAAGGCTACAACCTTTTGGATCTCAGATACATACTATATCTGCAAGGTGAATTGTTGTTGTGACACTGCTTGTTAGATCAGTTCCTTTGTGCGCTTATGCTTTAGCCTCTTGTTACAACATTACAACTTCTCTTTGTATACCTCTTCTCTACTCTTATCAACTTTCTATTTTATGCCATACTTAATTACAAGGGTGCATGTCTTATTTATATGCGCATACAAAATTATTCATTAAGTCGGCCTATAACTAATTACATACAACGCTTCTAAATGAATTGGCTCAAGTGTGTTTACATATAATCATATTAACATGTCTATGACCTAAATACAATAGGCGCATAGCCTTTACAAAACAATATTATGATCACTAACCAAAATACAAAGAGTCAGCTCCATGCTTTGTTCTGTTTTGTCGCTCACTGTCTGTGACTCTTCAACTGGCTATATCTTCATCACACTGACTTATCTGATCATGTGCTCTTAGAATTAGCATGACTACATACAAACAAGCTTATCTTCAAGGGTGCATGCCATAACTCATTCATATGCATGTGCGCTCATGGTTTGTTCACCTAGTGCTCTGTTGACTATCTAGTCTTCCATACTTAGCCAAATTCTGATGTTCTAACTACTTGCGCTGACTCCATAACATCATATGACTTTGTTTCCATAATGACAATACTAAACATAGTTATATACATCAGTATAGTCAACTTGCCAACATTTTGGCTATCATGGTTTCCAGAGTTAGTACCAAGCATAGTATTTGGAGGTCCCGAGGATTGTCTAAGAAAGCTAATCTTCTTTTTCATCTATAAAGTAGCAGCTTCAAGTTTTGCTTTCTCAAGTTCCTTGGCCACTATTTCATTCTTTCTCCTGGTATTTTCAAGTTCAACCTCTAACCTTGATACTCGGTCCAAAGGATCTTTATCATTTATAGGTTCATTGATTGTAAGCCCAATAGCCTTTTATTTGCCTCCATCCCTGGCTTTTCTTACCTCACATACTTCTTGGATAACAGGTTGTTCTTTTGTTTTTTTAGGTATTGGAACATAATTTGTTGCTTTTAAATCTAACAAATGCTTCTTTAACTATTTAGATCTTATCATAGCTTGTCTTATTTTATCTTCTTTTTCTTTTTCCCTCTATTGTCTAATGGCATCTTGTTCTTGGATTCTTCTCTCCAACTCATAAACTTCTTCAAAGATTTCTTTAGATTCTGGGAGAGTTATTTTAGAGTCTGAATCTTCATCATGAACTTCATCTTTTTTTTCTTCTGAGATGTGAATGCCTTGGGGTACAGAAGTACCAAGGGCAAAAAGAGGATAAAAATCTTGTCTACTCCTACTTTTACTTCTTGACCTTCTATCATTTTCAAGAGTTTTATTTGGGATCATGTCTTTATTGTATTGTGATCTTCCTTCCCCTCTCTCTGAAGGAAAATCATAATCCTCATACTGACCTAATCCCAAATCCATAGCCTCTTCATATTCTAACATATCACCATCTTGACTAGTGTGGACTTTATCATCTTCATTTGTATTTTTTTGTCTCCATGTCTGAGGCATGTTCTCAGCATTCTTATCAACTCTTGGCTGACGAGCCCTAGAAGTACTTGGGAGTTCACCCTCTAACTTATCTTCAGGATGATCATGTCTTCTAGCCCTGGTAATTCTTTGATTTATATTTTGATATTTTAATTTTCTCAGCAATGCTGCAAAGATTTCTCAGAGTTGCCACTCAAACTTAGTGAGAAGATGTAAAACTTTTAGATTTTAACTCTACTTTTTAAATGGTAACTACTGGATAAGATAAATAATTCGGCTAGGAGTCTAGCTCTACTCATACCCACACTATTTTAGCACAAATTTGTAATACCAGAGATCTTCAAGCTAGATTCATGATGACTATATCATCTCTATTCCCAGTAGAGTCACCATTTTGTTGGCTCTTGGTTTAGCAAGATTTTAACTACCTTTATTAATGCAGAGATGCACCTATGGGGTATCTTACTTCCCACAATCAATACATTCATACAAGAACAAGGAATAATGAACAAAGCACTAAGGATTTCTACACTTCAAACTTTGCAGAATTTAGGCAGGTGCACCTAGGATTAGGATCACTTAATCTCAGTCTTTTCATTAACCCTCACAAAGAAGATATGTGCCCATAATACTTCTTGTTATCTATGGCATGAAGGGATAGGATGTGAAGCTAAGCACACTATCAAGTTACTCACAAATAAAGCAGGGGCTTTTTCTATTAAGTCCACAACTACTGACTTAAAGATTTAGAATTTGATTTGTTTGTCCTGGGGTAGAACTGTTAGATAAGAAAGAACATCTATTTTAACAAAATGTCTGTGACCAGTCCCTTATCCATTGGGCATATTCAAAACAACTCCTCACTATTTTTTTTATTCTTATCATTCACCTTGCAAATGAGAATCAAATGAGAATCTCACTACTTACAAATATCCTCCTTAATACCCTGCTATTATGTTGGGTTATATTAAGCATTTACTTAACTTTTCAAGTTAACAACAAAACATACAGACTATGTCTGCAGCTATTGATCTTGAGGTCATCGACTCACAAGATAATAGGAAATAACAAACCATTAAATAGGAGACGAGATTCAAAGAAATTCTTGAAATCCTTATATAACTTGCCACAAACTAATACAGGAGTGATTTATTGAGCATAGAATATTCCACAAAATAAACAAGAAAACTGTAGATTCATTAAGATCTTTGTAAAACAAATAGTTTGCATACCTCTTCTCCCAATCCTTGGATACAAGCCTATAGAACTGAGTCTATCTTTGGTCTCTTGCAAATGATCCTTTTTCTCAACCTCAGAAAAGAACTCCTCCTAAATGACCTTGGGAATCCTTTTATGTGAACAAGGATTGCTACAAGCTTAGGGTAATTTAGGGCACAATTAGGGCAATATTTTCAACTACTGCAACATGAAATTAGGAACTAATTTATTACAAAAGTGACAGGGAGAAAGACCCTAATAAGAATCAGGAAATATCAGAGACAAATTTGATATCTTTACATTGAAACCCTAGTAGTCAAACTGCAATCAGGGATGATTCCTTTATCTCTATGGCAAGAAACATCACTACCAATATCTCAACTACCTCTGTGTACCATGAAATGAATTCTTTTACAACTTGGTCTAGAACATTAATGCTGCATCCAGAAGAAACCATCTACAAAATATCAAGCTTCAAGGTGGCCACAAAATCTTATCATATTTGGCTCAACCACCTCGGAGCTCATTCAGTTCTCAACTACAAACCTTACCCCTTTATAGCCTACAAAGAAATAGATTTGATTTTATGTTTATCTGGCATGCTGACACCTCTTTCCTTGTGGAAACCCTCAATTCAAAATTTAAAATATGACCGACAATGAATAGTTTATCAAGTTTAAAACATGGTCATCGATCTTATTCCTTCCTGACACATCAAACGGTTCTCATAAATCATCATAATAGTCAACTGAGCTTTTAAAATTCTAGCCACATCATCTATCTTTACAGACCAATTAGGAATGAGCAAATGTGCATGACCTGGAAACTCGACCCACCTTTATCTTTTATTTCACCCGCGACAAGTGTTAACAACACTGGATCTCAAGAACACGTGACTGAAGGCAATCTCTAAGTCATGAAACATTTATCTTAACTTGGGTCTCATCTAGAGATTGGGTGAACAAAGGTATTCTCGTGATCGTTGAATATTTCTTTAACCCTGAGTATCATTTACAGAATACATGACCACCGCCCGATCTCACTTACATCAACGACTCATAATCATTCTCAGAATGCTCTTTATCCTTAACCCAGCCTCAATCTAGTGATTCAGTGATTGAAGGAAACTCCAATTCACTGAAGGTTTGACTTAACTCATCTTTGGTTCAGAGATCATGCGAACATTGTATTCGCTGAATCGCCAAGACTTGCCTTTACTCTGGGTTCCATTAAGAGAATTAGTGCCTACCATAGATCAAGACTTCATCCTATGGTCCACATTGATTTCTCTAAATATCCATAACCCTCTGACTTAACCATTCCTATCGAGTGACTATGTGAACAAAGCTTTCTCCCATTCACTGAATATATCACTTAACCAGGGCTTTATCTGGTGAACAAGAGAACAAAGGCTTTCACGAAATCACTAGATCAATTCTTAACTTGAGGTAAAATCATGAGAATAAACATCATCTGTCGATCAAGACAAAAATTGATGTTCATTGTTGAATCTCATAATGTCTCCAGACTTAACTGTTTCATTTGGTGACCTACAGATAACTATTGCGCTCATTCGCTGAATGTTAAGATACTAACCGCCAAAATCAAGAGAACACAAAACCACTCAGTCGCCCAATCGGTGAATAAAAGACTTAACCACCACACCTAAACTTCATGTTAACTTTGATCCAACCCAAGCCATCTGGAGATTGTGTGACTAAAGAAAACTCAGAGTCGTTGGATATTTTCTTTACTATGGGTTAAATATGGAGAGAACACGCGAATGTCGTCGATCACAATCTACATCAATGGTTCTCATTTAATATCTAAATGTTAAGTGCCTTGGCCGGTTCATCTGGAGAATCAGCGACTAAAGGAAATATTAATCATTCACCAAGTCATTGAATGTTAGGAACTTAACCGCCCAGACTAAGAGATTGCATGAATACATAGTCATTGGATCGCCAAATAAAAAGACTAACCGCCCAAGAACTTAGAGATTCAACGAACAAAGAAAGAGAAAAGACATGTGCAGAAATGAGACTTAAGTGGCCCAAAAAGGTAATGAGGAAATAGAATTGGCTAGGGTTTTAGACTTAGACAAATTTATGAAACCCTAGGACATGGAAAAGACCTATATTCTCAAACCTTAAAATTGTAATATCTCTCTGGTTTTTACACTTGAGCACATGCACTCTTAATTGAAGCTTGTACACATCTTGAACTATCCTTGGCTTAGGGTGCAAGCCATAAAACATCAAATATCTTCTTTGCTAGTCAAAACAAGTTTGCAACAGGACATGGAAATTTCAAAAGATTATGCAGGGATAGACCATTTTCTTAGGATTTTTCATTTTACAGGAAAATGGGCTAACAATTTCCTCCACACAACCTAGAGTACATTTCTTGCAAGACCCTTTCAAACTACCCTTTGTCCAAACATAGGAGCAATATCCTGTTATTATCCTTCCAAAATAAGTAACAATATATATTTTTGAGCCTGCAATTTAAGACTTCTCCTTTGATTGTCATTTAAACCTTTTGGGAAACTAGTATGTTTAAGAAAAAACACAATATTAGTATACCAATGTTGCATTTCAATGCTAGTGATAGTTCCTTCAATCATGTCAACATTATTTACTTGAATCAGGTCCATATTTCCTTTTGTCATTAGCTTTGCAAGTCCTAGACCTCTAACAAGTTTAGTAATGTGAAGCTCTAAATCAAACTCTTGGATTCTATTAATCCACTTGCATCTTTTACCTATGACCTCACTTTGGACTAGTATATCTTTTACCATAGCATGAGGAACATATGAATTTACCTTAGCACAAACCAGATAAGGTTTGAATGCCTTGACTTCTTTTACCAAAGCATAGGCCTGCTTTTCCATCAGCTCATAGTTTAGCTTAGATGACTGTAATGATTTTCTGAAGAAAGAAATGGGATGCTCAAATCTGTCCCCATCCTTTTGTAACAATGTTGTTGCAATGGTGTGAAAAGATGCAAAAGAGAATAGAGAAAAAGGCTTGGAGTAATCAGGGGATATTAACACTGGTGCTTCTTGGATTGTCTACTTAATTTTATCAAAAGCCTCTTATGCTTCTTGACTCCATTGAAAATTCACATCCTTCTTTAGAAGCTTGACTATAGGCTTGACCAACTCTGCACAGTTGGCAATGAATCTTTTGACAAAATTAATGTGTCCAAGGAAAGACTGCACACCTTTGAGGTTTTTGGGAGCAAGAACCTTCTTAATGGCTTCAACTCTTTCAGGATCAATCCTTATTCCTTCTTTGGACACTATATGCCCTAAAAAGTTCCCTTCAGTGACAACAAAATGGCATTTCTTAGGATTTAAAGATATGCCAAACTCCAAAGCTTTGATCAAGACTTTCTCTAGGTGATTGCAATGATCATTAGCCCTTTTAGAATAGGCAGTCAGGTCATCTTGATATACCACCATGAGAACATCAATAAGGTCCTTAAATGCTACATCCATTGCCCTTTGAAAATTTTCTCCAGCATTTTTTAAACTGAAAGGCATCTGAACATATACATAGGTTCCCCAAGGAGTAGTAAATGTTGTCTTGAATTATTCTAATTCTTTGACCAACACCTGGTTATATCCTGAGAAACCATCCATCATGGATAATAACTCACAACCAGTCACTTTATGAAGCGTAGCCTCCATATTTGGAAATCTATAGTTGTCCTTTAATGAAGGAACATTCAAGTTCCTGAAATCTACACACAACCTTATGTCACCATTCTTCTTTCTAACTGGCACTAGGTTTGAAACCCAAGATGAATGTCTTATGGGCTCAATAATACCTGCATCCCTTAATTTGGTCAGCTCTATTTGCATTTTGGTAGTTAATAGGGGATTAATAGGCCTTTTCTTTTATCTAAAAGGTTTGGCATCTTCTTTTAGAGGGATTTCATGTTGAAACAGGTAATGCCCTATAGGCTTTGAGATCATCATATGACTAGGCAAAAACATGTTTATAACTTTTCAACAACTTTATCAAATTAATTATTATCTCTCTACTGAGGCCTTTTCCAATATACACTAATTGAGGGGATGTATCTGACCCTAGGTTTATTTCTTCTAAATCATCCACCTTAGCATTGGATTTCTAGGACATATGATTGTCATTTATCTTGAACATGCCTTCTAATTCAACTAGCCCCTTAGGAATATGGTTAGAAGCTAGTTGAACAATTTCATTCCCTAAGACACATTCCTTTCCATCAACTATTTCCTGATGGGTATTAAAATTAATCTATTGTCCATCATATTGATCCAAAACCTGAATGAACCTAAGGATATCATTGTCATCCTCAAAGACTTGCCAATTACAAACCTTGTCAGGCACAACAGGTCTACTTTTTATTTCTAATTTTGATACACCAGTAAGGGTTACATCATTATTTTTCAATGCAACATTTACAAGGAAGTCTGCCATGATATTTTTTGATCTTTCTATACAGAGAATATTGAAAGCATCGAAAAATTATATTCTATCCCAGACATCATATTTATATATTTAAGCCTATCATCTTTGGCAGCATATTGTGATCTAATATGAGCAATGATTAATTAGGAATATCCATAAACTTTCAAACATTTTATACCATGTTTCATGGCAATATCTAATCCCAATATCAAAGCCTCATATTCTGCAGTGTTATTAGTGCACCGAAAGGTCAACAGAAAAAAGAGTATTTAAAAGTAATACTTAATGGGGATATAAACAATACACCAGCTCCTAAGCCTTCCTTAGAGCATCCTCCATCAAAGTATAATTTCCATAATCCATCTTGTTGTAATAGTAGCTCATCAACAATTGCATTAGTATTTTTACGTTGTGGCACAATTTCTTCAACCATGAAGTTTTCCATGTCAATGTCAACACAACAATTCAGATCCTCGGGTGCTACCATCTCAATCATGACTGAGGAGCAAGGATCTCTATGCAATTTTACTTCAGTACCATTTAAAGGTATAGTAGTGTATGATAGGTCTAGTTGCATCTTTCCTCCTACTGCTGCTACCCATTGTCTTGATAGTAGCATACCATAATGAGGTTTGGTATCAACTACAACCACATCCATTTTGTAAGTAGCCTCAGGAAATGCAACAATTTTTACCTCTATTCCAATCAAAGTTCCTACCATAGGAACTGCTCTATTATCCATGGCATAACATCTTCCATTAGATGTATCAACTTGAAGCCCTAGCTCCTTCATAACATGGTAAGGCATCACAGTAGCTGCAGCACCAAATTCTATCATACAATTTTTTAGCAATAAGTTGTTGACAATCAAAGTGACATAAAAAGGGTCAATGGAAGATGACTCTTGTGTTACAATATTTCCAACATAAAAGTTGGAAATCTCTTTGGCTATCTCAGGTCCTCCTACTGGCTTTGTCTTTTCTGACATAATAGGAATGTCTCCTTGTTCATTTATCAGAGCCAAAGCCACTACCTTATGCTCTTTTATTTTCAACATTTCCAATAAAGGGATTAAAACCTTCATTTGAGACAAAGCATGTCTCATGTCAAAAGTTGGGGGCTCAGTAGAAATATCAAATAAGTCTTTTCTTCCACCAATATTTTTGTTTCTCTTTTCTATGGTAATTTCCTCATTCTTCTTAGTACTTTGAACCATGATGGGCTCCTCTTTGTTGTTGTTACTTCTGCTTGGAAAAGCATTTGGTTTAGGAGAAACCTTATTCTAAGAGTCATCCTTAACAAAGAATGACCTTGGTACTCCTTGATCAACATCAACTTTTCTATTTATCAAGTTATATGAGGATCTAGCTTGAGAAATTGCAGTCACAATCAGAGTCATGATTTCTTTTTTACTAGGATTTCTCCAATGAGTACCATCTATTTCTGGTCTGATCATATTTTTTTTTAAAGTGTCATCATCAGACCCCTCAGGATCATAATGGGAAAATATTTGTTGCTCATAAACCGGGAGAATTCTCCTCTTATGATCAACATCAACTAATATCTCTTCATCTTCTGAAGAGGAAAGTTCCTCCACCTTTTCAATGGTAAACATATTTACTGCAGTCTTTTCAGATCCTTCTTGGTCTCCTACAAGTGGATCTTCTGGTTCATCTCCTAGAGCTTGGGCTACAACACATTGGTAAGGTGAGTGAGGTATGTTATAGGCCACACACCATGGAATATTTTCTATATTATGTGTTGTATTTTTCTTCAAAGGATCAAGAGTATCCCTTCCCTTTTGTGGCTCTTAGGTGTCAAAAATAGGCTCCCATCCTTCCAATTTGTTTAGTATGGCTGATCATGTAGCCTAGGGAATCTTTCCTGCCATTGATATGGTGGTCTATTATCTGGAAAAAATTTCCCACCCTTATCAAATCTAGTAGAAATATCTTTGACAACATTTTCCAATTTGTCAACCTTGTCATCTTCTTTGGTAGGTTCCAGAGCATGTGGTCTGGTTTCTTTCCATAACCTCCCTTCATCCCTTTTGTACATTTAACCAGATGCTTTCCTATTACTTTCAATATTTATGGCTAACTTAAAAGCATCTCTCAAAGTATGTGGTCTTTTGTCCCTCAAAAGGTAAGACATTTTTCCCTCTAAAGCATTGAAGTATGTGGTCAAACAAACCTCATCATCTAGCCTCAAAACTTGAAATAATTTGTACATAGCCTTTTGAAATCTACCATTGAATTCTAACATGCTTTCATTTAAATGCTTCTTAATGTTATTGAACTCATTAAGCATATAACTAGAATTCACATGTTCGACATACTGCTCTTTAAACCTTTTTACAAATTATTCCCATGAAGTAATACTATTTTGAGGCAAACCTCTATACCAATCCCTAGCATCTTCTATTAATGAATGAACAAAGAGTTTCATTACCACATCTTCATTCTCAATTTCATAGTCATTTATCTTATCTATAAAAGATTTGAGATGCTCTTCACATGTAACTACATTATTTCCAATGAATTTAGGGATCTTGTCTCTTACCTCATTAGGGATAGCATTTGGTTGACCAAGGATACCATCAAAGAACAATGGTGGGTATCTGTCTAGGTGAATTGATCTCCTTTGAAAATTTGGTGGAACTTGTGCTCCCACTCCTCCAACATTTTGACATGACATGTTATCCATGGGAACACTAGCCAAAGGGGTTGATTGATTTATATTTTGAACTAGTCCTTGGACCATTTGACTAGGGCCTGAAACTTGGACACTTGGCTTTGTACCACATTGTAGGCTCTGTGGTACTATCCCATCAGTAATAGGGATTGAGCTACTAGCAACAATATTCATATTAGCATGTAAGAAATCAATCTTTCTTTTCATCTCATCTGCGGCAACTTCTAACTCTATTTTTTCTAATTAGATAGCCAAATCTTCTTTGGCTTTTCTAGCCTTTTCTAATTCTAAGTTTGTCTAAGGTATAGTACAAGGAAAAGCACTATTCTTCTTGGATTCATTTATGCTAATCCCAATCACTTTTTGTTTTCCCTTGTCAAATGTATCTTTTACATTATTTTTGAGATCCTCATTTCTTTTGATCTCTGATGGATGCAATTGTCTCAGGATAGGGCCTTCACCCTCAAACTCATCCTTCTTGGGATTAGGCTCATTGCTATTGACTTGTCATCTTAAAGCCTCCATATCACCAAATAATTCACTTTCCAAACCCTTGACCCCTTGGTTTAAATTTTTTTCTTGGAGCTCATTATTTTTGGTCTTTCTCATGAGTTATTGTCTCTCCATGAGTAACTCATAAATTTATTTCTCTCACTCTTTTCTTCTATTTGCAATTTCCAACGATTGTTATCACTCCTTTTTCCTTAAAGCCATAACTTCTTCCCAGAACTTCTCAGAATCATGAGAAATAGTCTCTATAGCAGAGGTATCTCCTGTTTGGTCTAAATTTTCATGTGCAAGAAAGAAACCTATGTCTATGAATTCATCCTCCTAAGGAGGACTAACTGAGTCAGGGTTGATTCTTCTAAGAAACTCAGGGCCTTTAGGAAAAAAGGGAGCCTCTTTTGGGATAGGTGTTGGAACATGCTCATTAGATGGTATAGGGGAACTACGGTTAAATATACCTCATTTAGACCATTTCTTTCTAGTAGGTGTATGGAGCTCATCGCCCATATTACTTTCTGGGTGATCCTTATAGTATGACCTAGTGTATCTATGTCAACTCATGGTGATTTTTGACAAGATACTTTCACTAATTTCTTTATGCTAAACCAGCGACTGGTGAACACATATTTCAGAGTCGCCACCCACAAAATTGTGGGGATAGATTTATAAACTGGTCTTCAAGTACAACAAGAAATGGTTAATAGAAAATTGTAACAAGCTTATTATAGAAATATTTTAAATCCCTAGCAGAGTCACTAATTTTGTTAGTACCTAAAACTGCAGATGATCAAAACTAATCAGAAAACCTCTAATACTTAACTCTTGTAGTCCCAATAGATACATATGATGAACTACAATTGATTTAGAACCTGAATGAAGAATTTGTGACTAAAGATCACTGAGGAGTTGCTGATTAGATATGTAAGATGATTAAATCAGTATTATGTTGTCATTGATGTCAACTAGCTTGACAGTACTTATCTTGTAAGTTACTATACCAAAACATCTGAAGAAAGGTGAAAGAGATGAAGAACAGAAGTATCTACATGAGGAATATGTATATGTCAGATGAGGATAAGGAATACACTGAGTAACTTGTTGATAAGTCTATGACTTTATGATATTGACTTTATTATGTTGCATTCATCTATGATGAAGAATAGAGCTGAAAGACACAAAGCAGTGTTGTCAGTAAATGAATCATTCCAGTATATACCAAGCGCTGTGTTAACTGAGCTTGTGTTCACTGATGCATTTCTTTGTTAACCGAGCATAATAGAAGGAATTAAATGATTAGTTTAGCCGAAAGATTGATGAGCTGGAAAGTGTATGAAATCTAGGTAACGGATAAGGTTTGTTATGAAGATCAATGGCTAACATAATTCAAGGAAGATCTAATGGAGCAGATTGAAATGTGTTACTAACACATTAGCCGAAGAAGGCTAAAGTGGAAAAATCAATGAATGAGATTAAGCAGCAAAATCTAAAGGACAAAAAGAAAATGATTTACTCATCTATATAAGAGACACTGGTTTCATTTTTTGAAACAATGTCGGAGGAAGAAGATACTATAGAATTATCACATGAACAAGTTTTCATGCATTCCGATCATACTAGTTAGTGAGAACCGAACTGTAGAAAAATTACCAAGCTACAGAGAAAGATAAATTGATCATAAAGATTTGTATGAGTTGGACATTGATCTGTAAACTACAATTGAAGTTGTATCAAGGAAAATCATCTACTGTTACATATTTAACCATTGTACATAGTCAAATCTCTTAACCGAGTGGACTAAGAAAGTATTTTTATGTTTCATTCATAGAGTGAACATTGTTATCTTGTCAACCCCAGAGTGATTGTTGGTTGGACGATAACTGCTGGTCTAAAATCCTCTAACAAGGTCGCACCTAATAGTGTGTTTGTAACCTTTAACAGGGTTAGGTCTTCACCGACCTCACTTCAGAAGAGTGAACATTTTTGGGTTGTCGGTCCTAGGTGGTTTTTCCCTTCACAGAGTTTCCACATTAAATCTCTTGTGTTATGTGTTTGTTTGTTATCATACTTTGCATATTACATGTTAAATTTGATTGATAACTACTATAAGTTTTAGACTGATAATCAGTAAAAGCACAGACAGTGAAAGTATTTTATGTTTACCGAGTAGCAGAAGTTGAATAATTTGTTTTGGATTATACATTTTTTTTTGGGACACTAGATAACTAATTCACCTCCCTCTTAGTTATTCTAACAACATATGTCAATAATAAATACTAAGGTATTAAGGATCTAAGTCCTTCATCACTTTAAGCTTTCAGCTACATGTGGGTATACCTATCAGATTTAATTATCCAAATATCACAATAGTTATCAGTATGCTTTATATAGATATAAACATATAACTTTCAACAAAACTTTAAAGTAAATTTTTATTCATTTTGATTTATGGTGAAACAGTTCAACCTAAGTAATGACCAGTGCCAAATCCTAGGGCATCAGAGTCAACAAATATATATCTACAAAAAACTTTGCAATTCAAATAACCCCAAACCCCAAATAAAATGCCTTACAAATTACCCTCTCATGTATATATTATATCATCAAATCCATGCATAGATATTGAAATCTCTGAGACCTCACTCAAGATTTACCCTTCCCTTGAAAGAAACTTAAGATTCAACCCCACCATCTACCTTGTAGAATGATGTATCTAAAACTGCCTTAAATATTAAATGCATAGAGAAATCAAATTCATATATGAAGACAACAAAACATATACAAGGAACTTTAGTATATTTTCATTGATAAATTTCCTGTATCAGTACATTCAAAAGCTAAGATTCCTTAGAATCAAGACACTAAATGCAAAAACTCCTATTACACTAAGTAATTCACCACCCTTTACAAAATAGGGGACCTCCTATATATACTAGCCATCTTGGAATCCTTAAAAGAAGGATGCAACAAGCTTCGGATGGCCTAAATAGTGACGTGCACTAAAATACAAAATATATTTAAATTAAAATAGAATTCAAGGAAATGGCACCAGAAATTGTTTCTTCTCATAGTGAGTTCCCTTTAAGTTGCACCTTTGTCTGTTGGTATTCAGAGTAACTACAGATAGTTGTTGTGTGAATGATGACTACCATCCAGCTAACCTACATCATCCCCTTTATAATAGTTACTCTCTTTGTGCTCATAGATCAGGTGCAATGCTGACACTACTACATTTGGGGCCAAATTTTGACAGAAGTTTCCAACGGGTAACTTTTTATTACGAATTTGGTGTTTTTTTTGTAATAGGCCTTGATGATGTCAGTATTCTGATGGGTGTTTAATTGACCATTAGAATTCTGGCATATTCAGGGTATAGATAAAAAAAAATTGAAACTGCCTCATCATTTTTATTTCTATTGGATAGAGGAGCGAGAGAAAAGGAGCAAAAGCTGAGCACGGGAGAAGGTATGTGATTTCTTCATCTTTTGAGCCTCTGGCATCATATTCGAATGCATTTAATTTTATTTGATCATGAATTCTCTCTGAAATGACCAAATTCTACTGGTGTCATGCCCTAGCTAGTGCTTTATCTCTATTATTTGATGTTATTGGTGCTTGTGCTCAAGGATATCAATTCACTGTATTCAAATGTTTGGATTCACGTTTGCTGATATTACTGGCATATATGTTTAATGACGCCATTGTATATTGATGTCACTGAAATGACCACATTCTACTAGTGGCATGCCCTATCCCATGCTTTAACTCCATTATTTGATGTTATTGGTGCTTGTGCTCAAGGATATTCATTTTTTTGAAATGTTGACTATGGTTATCAAATGGACAGCCTGTGAGCTTCTAGCTAGGTGCCATTTGTATTGATATCTTAGGGCATCAAATGTATTGTATCATTGATAGTTGAGACTTTGTTAAAAGGAAATAGGATAAAGAATGATTTTTATTTAGTTTCTCTATTTTGATCCCTAAGTGGCTTACAACCCTAGAGAAATATATGCAGATTTACGGATGCAGTTGCAGGATACATAGCAGCTGATAATTCACAAGAAATTCATGCATCCAATTTGAATAGTAATTAATAAAAAGAACTAGGGTCCTCAAATGGCCCAATCATTCGGACCTTGACGGTCCCCTCAACCAATGACCCTTCAAAACTAGGTTATCATGCAATCAGTGAGTGATCCTTCATTCTCTTGATCTGCCCTACATCCAAACATATTGGAAATACACAATACAATGATAACAAGTCTTTCACAATCCCCCTTCCCCCAAGGAACACTATCAACCATCCCTTCCACATAGCATTTCACTATTTTATGAGTGGATTGTGCAGGAACAATTAACATTAAACAAGGAGCAAACTCCTCAACACATCTTGGAAACCGTTGAATTCAATAATAAATGAAACCTAACACCAACACTATTCCTTCCATAGTTGCAGGATACATAGCAGTTGATAATTCACAAGAAATACATGCATCAAATTTTTATAAGGATATCCTACTAATCAATAGGAATTTTCTTGATATGACCAATGATTATGCATTTTGATGGCAGTGTGCTAGTTCAAAAGGATAATATAAATCTGAAACAATTTTTACTGATTTTCTCAAACTATAAATGTGGTTAAAGGGAAAATATTATGTGGAAAACCCACAAAACAAGCTAGAAAATGATTGTACATCAAATTATTCCTATATTCATTCAAGTATTGCTATGCTTCAGCTACCTGACCTTTGAGCTTCATCTAGAGGAATGTGTAGCTTTAAGATAGAGTTACTTCTTGGGCCTTACAATAGGGTGGAATATGATCAAGATTTGTTTAGGCTGTATCTTTGTTAGTCCCATTGTTAGGTTATTATGGTTCATGGTTTGAATTTGTTATGGTTGTGTAAGGGATTTTTAGATGCTTTTTCTAACATAATTATTGGACACCATGATTGGAACAACTGGTTGTTGGCTATTGTACACATGAATCATAACTGTTAATGGTTCTTTATGTTCAAGAATTCGTTGATCAATCTTTGAGATTTATTGTCCTAGCTTTAAAAGAGTGATAAAAGATATAGTGAGTTCTATCTTTTCCAAGTGTTTTTTGGGTGCCATTATCTTCTAGGATTAATTGCTGGAACCAAATTATGTTCTTTGCCTCTAGTAAATATTGCAGACACAATCATCTTCTTGGTGAAGCATTACTTCCATCCCCATGAGGCACTATTGCATGGTTTCCATTCCCTTGTAGTATAGTGAACCTAATTTAATACAAGTGTGTACTATTTTGGGATCCATAATTTATGGCCCCTACACTATGGTTGTTAGCCTAAGATAGGCCTACCTTTGCATATAATAGAAGGCCAACATGAAACAAATATCCATAAGTTAGGGGGTTTTTCCCTGTCCATAATTTTATATTTAAGTGCTAAGTGATGATGGGTATATCATGTAATTCATACCTAGTGTGTCTCTTTCTTTCTCTCCACATTTCACATTAGGAGTATATGCTATAAAATACCAATGAAATCAACTATTGGTTAAATCTAATCAAAATTGCAATACAAAGATTAAAATAGATCTTGAAGAAATATGGGACCCATTTTTGACAGATATTGTACAAATGAAGAGAATACTCCCAAGAGGAAATGCTTCAATGTGGAACAATTGAAGGACAATATTACTTTTATATGCACATCTGCAATGTTTTTGATATATTTCTGAGATAACAAAACCATAGAAAGAATAGCATATAGAAGAAAGTAAAGAATAATGATCATATTTTGAGATATTGTGGAAAATTAAAGGAAAGAATGCTTGGTGGGGTTATCATGCAATTAGTGAGTGATCCTTCATTCCCCCCTCTTCCAGTGACCCTTCAAAATTGAGTTATCATGCAATTAGTGAGTGATCCTTCATTCTCCTAGTCTGCCCTACATCCAAACATATTGGAAATACATAATACAATGATAACAAGCCTTTCAAAATCGCCCTTCCCTCAAGGAACATTATCAACATCCAGACCTTGACTGTCCCCTCAACCAGTGACCCTTCAAAATTGGGTTATCATGTAATTAGTGAGTGATCCTTCATTCTCCTAGTCTGCCCTGCATCCAAACATATTGGAAATACACAATACAATGATAAAAAGTCTTTTACAATCCCCCTTCCCTCAATGAATTAATATCAACATCCGAACCTTGACTGTCCCCTCAACCAGTGACCCTTAAAAACTGGGTTATCATGCAATCAGTGAGTGATCCTTCATTCTCCTGGTCTGCCTTGCATCCAAACATATTGGAAATACACAATACAATGATAACAAGTCTTTCACAATCCCCCTTCCCTCAAGGAACACTATCAACAAGTGATCCTTCTTCTTATGAGCCATATCCAATGTTTCATTGAAGTCATAGCCAAGAATGAAGGTCACCTTACCCATACCATTCATGGATTTTGAAATGTTGTTCTAAACTCCTGAAAACTTTTCTATTGCTTCTTGTTGCTTCTTTAAATACTTCTTCTACCACAATGTCCTCCTGCCCCATCTTCTTGATCTTCCTGGCTAAAGCGGATGAATCCACACACAATAACCCAAAATGAAGGGTTTTGTATCCTTTAATGAATCTCAGTCACCGGTAATGCATGGATAGTCAAATCAGTAGTCTCCAAAGCATTCAATAAGTGAATATGAATATTTGAAAACTTGCCTCTCAACTTCCCCAACCACTCTTAATCGATTAGAGGGATATTTCTAGAATCTCCACTATTCCTATCCTTACCAACAATTCTTAAACATACTTTATCTAATATGATAATAATATGCTAAACTGAACCAATGGCATGTTCTTTGTGTGGTACAAGGAATATTTGGCTATCAAATCTTCCTTCATGCAAGCTAAGCGTGAGAGAAGGTATGTGATTTCTTCATCTTTGATTGGTATCTTTGATAGGCAACGTCTTTCGAGCCTCTGGCATCATATTCAACCACAAATTTCAAATGCATTGCATTTTATTTAATCATAAATGCTCACTAAAATGATTGCATTGTACTGGTGTCGTGCCCTAGCCCGTGCTTTATCTCCATTATTTGATGTTATTGGTGCTTGTGCTCAAGGCTATCGATTCACAATTTTCAAATGTTTGGATTCACGTTTGTTGATATTACAATTCATCATATCAGATAAAGTATGTTTAAGAAGTTTTAGTGTCTAAACACTCAACTAATCCCTCTAACTGATTAGGATTGGCTGGGGAAGTTGAGAGGAAAGTTTTCAAACATTCATATTCACTTATTAAATGCTTTGGAGACTACTGGTTTGACTGCCCATGCGTTAATGTTTAGAAGAGATCAATAAAGTATTTAAAGACATTATTACATGTTTGGAGAGGTTTAAGAGGCACTTATCATGACTGTACCCTCACAAATAGTGGCATAGACTAGTTTTACTAAGTTTCCTTTCTCTATTTTAAGGTTTCCTTTCTCTACCACAAGGGTACAGTTAGAGGGTTCATTGACAAAATGATCCTTTGAATGGTTACTATGAATATGAATGATTTGATATAGCATATTTCTCATTTTACTTTAAGTTTGGAATAGCTTGTGCAAGGGTGAAAGTAGTTTTGATCGTTTTGGTCGTGACTATTCCTCTTCACAGTCAGAAAATGTAACTGTCTAATGATTATATGTAATGTTGAATGGATTAAATGCTTTATTCTTGGTAGAAGTGAATGGAAGGAATAGTGTTGGTGTTAGGTTTCATTTATTATTGAATTGAATGGTTTCTAAGATGTGTTGAGGAGTTTGCTCCTTGTTTAATGTTAACCGTTCCTGCACAATCCACTCATACAATAGTGAAATGCTATGTGATTGACAATTTCATACAACTGGTCCTTTGGTGTGTATTAAATACAATCCAATCACTTAGTGAATGCTTTGGAGACTACTGGTTTGACTTTCCATGCGTTACCAGTGTCTAAGATTCATTAAAGGATACAAAACCCTTCATTTTGGGGTTATTGTGTGTGGATTCAAATGTAGGTTTGATTTGGTTAATGTTTAGAAGAGATCAATAAAGTATTTTAAGACAATCTTACCTATTTGGAGAGGTTTGAGAGGCACTTATCATGACTATACCCTCACAAACAACAACATAGACTGGTTTTACTAAGTTTCCTTTCTCTATTTTGAGGTTTCATTTCTCTGCCACAGGGGTACAGTCAGAGGGTTCATTGACAAAATGATCCTTTGAATGGTTACTATAAATATGAATGATTTGATATAGCATATTTCTCATTTTACTTAAAGTTTTGAATAGCTTGTACTTGAAGTTTGGAATAGCTTGTGCTTGTGCTGGAATTCTTGGTAGAAGTGAATGGAAGGAATAGTGTTGGTGTTAGGTTTCATTTATTATTGAATTCAATGGTTTCCAAGATGTGTTGAGGAGTTTTCTCCTTGTTTAATGTTAATTGGTCTTGCACAATCCACTCATACAACAGTGAAATGCTATGTGATTGACAATTTTATACAACTGGTCCTTTGGCGTGTATTAAACAAAATAAAATTTTCAGCATATTATTATCATTCTATTTCTTTGTTGTAAACATACCATTGGTTCAATTTTGTATAAAAAAATTTGTGTACAATTTTTTTTTTCTATTTTTTCCATTTGATAACCACAGTGAACATTTCAAAATAGTGAATAACATCAAATAATGGAGATAAAGCATGGGCTAGGGCACAACACCAATAGATTAAAATTGAACCAATGACATGTTTACAACAAAGAAATAGAATGATAATAATATGCTAAAAATTATATTCTGTTTAATACACGCCAAAGGACCAGTTGTATGAAATTGTCAATCACATAGCATTTCACTGTTGTATGAGTGGATTGTGTAGGAACAATTAACATTAAACATAGCCAGTGTTCTCTTTACTTTCTCAAATCTCTGCAAGTCAAGAACATTAGAGTTGTATAATACATTGTTAGTATCCTTTTTCCATGGGTCCTAGGTCTTTGGGTCCATGGAAAGGAAATAGATTACAAAACACACTTCAAAACAAAGGAAAAAGTTAGCAAATTTAGTCTAACTCATTGTAGATGAAGGAATAGTCATGCTACTAGTTCCTCTAAGTCTTCCAAAACATTTATTGAACTCCCCTAAAGTCCTATTGGATCCCCAAATTGCTTAATCCAATCAACTTACATCAGGATCGTGAGAAACTTCAAAGGATTAAAAGCATTACTTGGAATAGTCAAATCATTATGCTTTCAAATCAATTACCTATCGACATATCCCTTGCGAGGGAGAGAAGCCAAACACATAAAGAACATCCACATAAACACAACTAAAAAACTTAAATGGAATACACCAAGAAGTACCAAATGATGAATGTTCAATTGTTGTAATGGCAAAGCATCAAAACCATCCATTTCTAGAACTTGATTTTATAGTCTATATGATTTTTCTATAGTCGTAATGATTTTTCTAGAACTTGATTTTCTAGTCTTAATGATTTTTGTATAGTCCTAATGATTTTTCTATAGTACTCTTAATGATTTTTCTAGAACTTGATTTTCTAGTCTTAATGATTTTTCTATAGTCCTAATGATTTTTCTATACTCTTAATGATTTTTCTTTCATCCTAATGTTTGTTGCTCTTGATAAATTTGGCCTTGAATTTGAATTTTTGTTCACTGTTTTATTTCAGCTTGATATTTTATTCATTTTTCATATATACAGAGACTACACATGCTGATAAAAAAATGAGCTATTTGATTAAGGTTAACTATTCATGATTGTAAATAGTCAATATTTTTGATGGTACTCCTTGGTGTATTTCATTTTAAAATAATCATTTTTCTATGGCTATGATAAATGTCCCTTTGTGTTGAGAAAATTAGAGTTGAAAAAATGGTTGCAAACAAATCATCCTTCTTTCACCAACATTCTAGTCAATGTACAAGTAACGAGTCATTCCATTCAAGAAAGACCATGTCTAACAATATTAACGCAAAACAAAATAAGGAGTATGCAGAATTTAGTGATTGTATCTTCCATTAGAGCCACTTCATATGCACAGGTGATGAACATGCATATTTGCCTGAGCATTATTTGGAGCTTACCCAACAACACATGTACTATTGTGAAAATCACCACAAATCTATTTGTTGTTGGGTCTAGCATATACCTTCTATGATCAACTCTTATATGCACAAGTGATGAACATTCAAATTTTCCTAAGCAGTACTTTGAGTAGTCCTCCTACACATGTACTATTGTGAAAATCATCACAAGTCCATTTGTTGGAGGGCTACTCAAAGTACACATGTTTGGAGGTCTGAAGGAAACAAGAGAATTTGAAGAGTCATGAGTCTTAAGATTGTACTTAATATAGCCAAGCTTCATTCAATGGTACATTCAAACATGAAACAAACCATTCTTAAACCAGATTAAACTAGTAAATCAAAGGACATACTGATTATAAGTAAACTAGTAAACCAAAGGACATGCTTTTACTACTAAGTCTCTATTTGTTGGGCATACTAATTATAAGTACTTGACATATATCACAAATGTTGCTAATTAAGGTTGGCAGGATGATTACGCCTATCTTGAAAAAAGACTGTCAAATCATTATGCTTTCAAATCAATTACCTATCGATGTATCCCTTGCGAGGGAGCAAAGCCAAACACATAAAGAACATGCACAAAAACACAACAACTGAAAAAATTAAATGGAATACACCAAGAAGTACCAAATGATGAATGCTCAATTGTTGTAATGGAAAAGCAATATCAGAACCGTCCATTTCTAGAATTTGATTTTTCTATAGTCCTAATGATTTTTCTTATTTCTTGTATGTGCTTGGTGATAGGATTTTGAACATTGTTGACATACTTAAATGGAATACACAATACCAAATGATGAATGCTCAATTGTTGTAATGGAAAAGCATTAGAACCATCCATTTCTAAAATTTGATTTTGTATAGTCTTAATTATTTTTCTATAGTCCTAATGATTTTGAAAATTATTGACAAAGAGTGTTTCTTTTTTTTATTATAGTATAAATAATTTTTCTATAGTTGTAATGATTTTTCTTATTTCTTGTCTTTTGTCCCTTTTTTATTTCCTATGTCTGTGCTTCATGACAGGATTTTGTCACCTTCTTTTGATGGTATATTTCATTCAGTCTATGTGGAATACTATTTTGTTTGCTATTTTATTTTAGCTTCATATTTCTTTCATTTTTCATATACATAGAGACTACACATGCTGATAAAAAATGAGCTATTTGATTTAGGTTTACTTTTCATTATTGTAAATTATTAATATTTTTATGGTACTCCTTGGTGTATTTCATATAAAAATAATCATATAAAAATAATAAATGTAGTAACGATGGTGTGGTGCATTATTGATATATAGGCTTGATGACTCTTGTCAATGTGCCAAACTGTCAATGTGGTGGTGGGCAATGTGTGTTGAAGACTTCGTGGACACCGAACAACCTTGGATGATAATTTTGGTGTTGCCCAAATAGAAAAAAGGTTGCTAATGTGTATATATTTAATATTTCTAATGTAAATACTATTCATTATAATATAATAACTAATGTAGACTGGGCATCACAAGGAAATAATGGTTGCGGATACTTTAGTTGGGTCGATGACAACTCTTCTGTATCTATCTACCCATCTCCACTTATCCACGATGAAGGATTTGAGTGCAAAACATGTCAGGCTAGGGCAAATTCCGAAATTATATTTTTATGATGCCTTCTCTGTATTGTAATCCCATATCTTTGTTGCAACCATATGCAGAGATGAACTCAGGAATTAGTTAGTTTAGTATTTTCATATTGTAACTAATATTTTAATATGGATATGATGTAACTTCTCTTTACCTCAAGTGCGCATATTTATGGTTTACATCTTTTTTTAGAATAATTCTTCATGTTTATGGCTCAGGTGAGCCCCAATCTTCTATCAATCACATGATTTAACATATAGTGTTTTCTTGGTTATTCCATTTGTTCCTTGACCTTGACTATGGATTGACTATCATTTTCAAGCTTGAGGGTGGCTTTGTACCATGCACCATCTGTAGATTTGTATGCAATGCTGATTTACGAACATAAATAATGCATTGAACGTAATCTATGAATGTTGCATGGTATGAAGTCTTGCTAAAATTTGAGCGTCCTCCCTTTATTCCAGTGAGGGATTGGAATGAGTTCATTTTGGATGCAAAGGAGAAAGGGGATACTCAAAGAGGAATTACACCAGTAAATGAGAGAAGAAGGTATAAACATTTTAATAGATTTTTATTATTAAATAATGAAATTTGCATATACTAGTGTTCTACGCATCCTCATTACATGATTTAAGGTCTTAGTCCATGGACAAATTAAATTAGACTTACTATCCAAAACACATAAAAAACATACACATAAACACAACAACTGAGAAACATAAATGTAGATTTCACAATAGCTGAGAAACATAATTGTAGGCATCATAGTCACAATCTTTTGGAGACAACATAATTGAGTTGTGTACCCAAGTGATGGAGAGCAACTTCTACACCCCCGATTCCAAGTTGAATACATTTGTTCGAGGACCTTGTATTCATGAGCAACAGATGTAGTCAATTTGGAATCGGAGGTGCAGGAGTTGCTCTCCATCATCTGGGTATACAAGTTAATTATGTTGTCTCCAAAAAATTGTGACCACGATGCCTACAATTATGTTTCTTAGTTGTTGTGTCCCAGGACCCCTTATGACCCTTTACAATCCCTAAGAATACATCTTAGAGGTCTTAAAATGTCATAAAGGGTCATAAGAGGCTCCTAGGAGGGGCCAGATGAGCTTCCACCTTCAAGTGGTTGGCCCTGTTAAGTAGAGAATGTTATTCTCTTCTCGAAACAAAGAGAAGCTCAATAATTTAAGGTCTCGGTCCATGGACAAATTAAATTAGACTTACTATCCAAATTGATACATTGATGAGAATCAATGATGGGCTGAAGTTTTTAGATTCTGAGAAGACGTATATGCAGTGGAAATCCATAGAGTAGATATAAAATACTGGAAGAGAAGTATTCCTCATCTAATGTGTGAAATGAAAAAGTGTCTACCTTCAACCTTTTTCAATGCACAAGAACACTACCTCAAATTTAATTATTTACCAATTAGTTTATTTGATGTTAAGTTCCAACATAAAGTGAGTAAATTTGTTTTAAGTAAGAAAACAATGATAACATGAATGCGTATGAAATTGAAATGCAGCCTGTCGATTCTTGTCGTACACAACCTGTGCGTGTTGATGACAATGAGGATGTGCATCACAGTAATACAAGTAAACATCTTAAATTGATTGGTGTAGTAATACAAATTTAATTGCAATTGGTGTTTGGATTAATGTAACAATTTGTATTGCAGTTGCAGAGAGTGTAGAGGTCGTTGTTAATGAGCAGGTTGAGGTTGAGGCCAAGGCCAAACAAACTAACCTTGATGTTGATGATGTGACTAGATCAGGTAAAGAGCTATACGATTATGGCCTGTAAAGTACTGAAATACTTTAAAATGTTTTTAATTATAATAAAATATTTTTAATTTAACCCTTTTATATGTTATTGCAGATGACCCCCCTTTGTATCAATAGAGAACTAGGCGTGCATTGAGATCTAATGAGAGCGTAGATGATCATCATGATGATATTGATACTCGTCTTAACGATTACTTCTTAAAAACTAGAAATCAAAAGAAAAAAAAGAAATGATTGTCATCTATGTACCTTAATTGATAATGACTGATTTTTATATGCCAATGAATTTAAATATGTTGTATTGAATGTTCATAAATTTAATAATGTTTTAATGAATGTTATCATGTGATAATTAATGAATGTCACACTTTATTAATATGTGAATGAATGTTATCATGTGATAATTAATGAATGTTACATTTTATTAATGGATGAAATAATGAATGAATGTTAGATGTTAACGGGGAATTTAGAGTGATGTTAGGGGGGGGGGGCAAATGAGCTTCCACCTTCATGTGGTTGGCCCTGTTTAGTACATAATATAAAACTATTCTCGAAACAAAGTGAAACTCAATAATTTTGTTCCTTATATAGGCTCTCAAGTGTAGCCTTTATCCCACTCTCAACATTGCAAGGCTTCAAGTGGTGTTCTAAGATTGGTTTCTCCATCTCCCACTGACATCTTGTCTTTCTCCTAAGAACTCTCACTGAGCTCTGATACATGGATGAGCAGAAGATGTCCCTTATAGGCTACACCTATATAATATGATAGATCGAGGGAACAAATATACTACAACATAGAATGAGTCAACTTGAATCTATAGTTTCTTTATTCACAATGAAAATTCAAATTACAAGCCATATTTTAGATTTAATATTCATATTCATCTTCATCATGATCATAGCCATCACGGTCAGCATTTGGTTCAACTTCATTTGAACCACACTCCATGTCAGGTACCATTATAAGGCATGGAGTGTGGTCATACCCATGTTACCATAATAATGTGTTAGCCTATAAAATTATGAATAAAATACTGCAGGTGCACCCGAGATTGGCCGAGGCACCCAAGTTCCTACCAAAGGAACCCAAGTCGAACCCAGAGAAGAACAAAAGTAGAACCGGAACCCAGCCTTGAACAAAGAACCAGATAACTTGGCTTTTCTCTAATTCAAGTTTATTTCTGAATTCTTCTCTAATTCCAACCTAATTATTCCATATTTTGTTTTCCAATTTTCCTTCTTCCTCACTCCAAATTATGTTATCTTGTTATTTCCTTTTACTAATTGTGCTATTTCAAGGATCACCACCCATGACTTGGTTAAGATGATGAATGTTGTCAATGCCTTTATTACCAAGGAATCACCGCCCGCCATTAATGAATATTAATGATCATTGTTTTCTAAGGGTAATCATTATTTGTGTATGCTGATCACCCAAGTCTTTGGATATGATTTGCATGCTATGAGGTTTGTCAAAAGTGGGGGTATGACATGCTGGTTGGATTATAACATATTGACACTTACACCATGAACAAGACAAATGATTAAACAAAAAGAGAGGACCAACTGAACCATCTTTTGGTCAGTCTATATCACATTGAGAAACAACGTCAGGACTCAAGAATCAAAACAATCAAAAGTTTCTTCAAGACCATGAATGATCAACAACATTCCATCAGAAAATAAAACACTAATCTATGTTATCATTAAGCCATAAAATATGTCTTTAAAGTTTAGAAGCATCACAAAAACTTTCAAGAAACATAGTACTATCCAAAATATGTCTTTAAAGTTTATTTCTAATGATTATGATGATGTTGATGTTGATGTCTATAATTTATTTCACTTACTGATGCTTGCCTAGATTGAATTTTGAATTGCCAGGCTGGAGAACACTTTCAAAGTTTAGGGTATGTTCCACATGATACTCTTAGTTACAGCTCAAATGCAACTCAACATATTTTTGATGTTGGGCAACCCACTGTAGAAACTCATCCACAGGTGAAATTTAATGTTGTGAATCTTGGCATTGTTAATGTTATTACTTTTCCTCGCATTTCATATTTGTGAAAATGTTTCTTGGCACTATCTTCTTTTTCAATTCCTATATTTGCAGCTTTTTAGATCATTAACTTAAGCATTACATGTCTTTGTTCAAAGTTTATTCTAACACTATATTATATCTTATTCTTATTACAATGTTCTTTGTTGTGGGGCAGGAGGTCAATCTTCATTGTCTTCATTGTGGGGGACAATGAAGATTTCTCTGACAAATAGCAGGTCTTCTTTAGTATCTTATAATAACATGCTAAACTGATAAAGGTGTTATGGGCATTTAATCTGCAATTACTAATAGATTAAGCATATTATTACTATGCTTAATGTTCCATTTAAATGCAATTAACACAAAAAAAATTTTACAAAACTGAACCAATGACATGTTTACAACAAAGATGCGTTGAGGAGTTTGCTCCTTGTTTAATGTTAACTGTTCCTACACAATCCACTCATATAACAGTGAAATGCTATGTGGAAGGGATGGTTGATAGTGTTCCTTAAGGGAAGGGGGATTGTGAAAGACTTGTTATCATTGTATTATGTATTTCTAATATGTTTGGATGCAGGGCAGACCAAGAGAATGAAGGATCACTCACTGATTGCGTGATAACCCAATTTTGAAGGGTCAATGGTTGAGGGGACAGTCAAGGTCTGGATGATTGGGCCATTGGAGGACCCTATTTCTTTGTATTAATTATTATTCAAATTGGATGCATGGATTTCTTGTGAATTATTGGTTGCTATGTATCTTGCAACTACATCTATAAATCTACATATACTTCTCTAGGGTTGTAAGCCACTTAGAGATCAAAATAGAGAAACTAAATCAAAATCGTTCTTTGTCCTATTTACTTTTAACAAAGTCTCAACTATCAATGATACAATACATTTGATGCCCTAAGCTATCAATACAAATGACGCCTAGCTAGAAGCTCATGGACTGTCCATTTGATAACCACGGTCGACATTTCAAAAAAATGGATATCCATGAGCACAAGCACCAATAAAATCAAATAATGGAGTTAAAGCACAGGCTAGGGCATGACACCATTAGAATGCGGTCATTTCAGTGACAATAATATATAATGGCATCATTAAACATGCCAGTAATATCAACAAACATGAATCCAAACATTTGAAAACCAATGGCATGTTTACAACAAAGGTCTAATAGAACTCCCTGTTAGGATAATAAGCAGAAAATGCAAATATTAACAAACAAGAGAGAACACAATAACACAGAATTTAACATGGTTCACCCAATCCCTGGGCTACGTCCACCAACAGCAAGTCCAATATCTTTATTATTATCCAGCGATTACAATCTGAAACCTGCAACTCAATACCGTCACAGGAGGCTACAATAATCCATCTTACAATGAATCTCCAAACCCTAAGCCCTTTTACAAGTATTTTTGACATAACGAAATTAGGGCAAAAATACTCCGACTAATAGAAAAAATAGATGGCCGACGCATTACAATATAATTAAGTCATTCTCAAACCAATAGTCTCCAAAGCATTCAATAAGTGATTGGATTGTATTTAATACACACCAAAGGACCAGTTGTATGAAATTGTCAATCACATAGCATTTCACTGTTGTATGAGTGGATTGTGTAGGAACAGTTAACATTAAACAAAGAGAAAACTCCTCAACACATCTTGGAAACCATTGACTTCAATAATAAATGAAACCTAACACCAACACTATTCCTTCCATTCACTTCTACCAAGAATAAAGCATTTAATCCATTCAACATTACATATAATCATTAGACAGTTACATTTTCTGACTGTGTAGAGGAACAATCATGACTAAAATGATCAAAACTACTTTCACCCTTGCAAAAGCTATTCCAAACTTCAAGTAAAATGAGAAATATACTATATCAAATCATTCATATTCATAGTAACCATTCAAAGGATCATTTTGTCAATGACCCCTCTAACTGTACCCCTACGACAGAGAAAGGAAACCTCAAAATAGAGAAAGGAAACTTAGTAAAACCAGTCTATGTCACTGTTTGTGAGGGTACAGTCATGATAAGTGCCTCTCAAACCTCTCCAAACATGTTAATATTGTCTTTAAATACTTTATTGATCTCTTCTAAACATTAACCAAATCAAACCTACATTTGAATCCACACACAATAACCCCAAAATGAAGGGTTTTGTATCCTTTAATGAATCTCAGTCACTGGTAACGCATGGATAGTCAAACCAGTAGTCTCCAAAGCATTCAATAAGTGACTGGATTATATTTAATACATGCCAAAGGACCAGTTGTATGAAATTGTCAATCACATAGCATTTCACTGTTGTATGAGTGGATTGTGCAGGAACAGTTAAGATTAAACAAGGAGAAAACTCCTCAACACATCTTGGAAACCATTGAATTCAATAATAAATGAAACCTAACACCAACACTATTCCTTCCATTCACTTCTACCAAGAATAAAGCTTTTAATCCATTCAACATTACATATAATCATTAGATAGTTACATTTCCTGACTATGTACTAGAGGAACAGTCACGACCAAAATGATCCAAATATTTGAAAATAGTAAATCGATATCCTTGAGCACAAGCACCAATAACATAAAATAATGGAGATAAAGCATGGGCTAGGGCACGATACCAGTAGAATGTGGTCATTTCAGAGAGAATTCATGATCAAATAAAATGCAATGCATTTGAAATTTGTGGTCGAATATGATGCCAGATGCTCAAAAGATGAAGAAATCACATATGAAGAACATGCCATTGGTTCAGTTTTGTAAATTTGTCTTTTGTGTAATTAGTAATTGGCAGATTAAATGCAAATAACACCTTTATCAGTTTAATTAGCATGTTATTATCATATCAGATAAAGTATGTTTAAGAATTGTTGGGACTAGTCCTTTTGCGTATATTAAACATAATAGAATTTTCACCATATTATTATCATTATATTTCTTTGTTCTAAACATGCCATTGGTTTAGTTTTTTAGATTTTTTTTTTGTGTTAAATACATTTTTCATGAGGAGGGGTCTTCTTCTGAGGAGATTGATGAAGATTGTGCATCGAAAAAACCAATTCATAAGGTGCCAATCATGTTTCCTATTTGCTTATATTTTTGGATTGGTAAATCTCCTTATAAGTTTCATGTCCTTTCTTTTGATTACTATGGATGAGATATATATCTTGCATTTAACATTCAACTTCTTTACATTTTAGAACATGTAGTGTATTTTTTGAGGATTTTACCAAATCAACTTTTAACATAAACCGAAAACACCAAACTGATATCTTGCCCTTTCAACTTGACAAAATATTTGCATTTGACCAATAACTACAAGCAACTGAATGATAAATCCACATACCTGTATCTTTGTAAAATACCTGGAACATCAAAAAGATGGCTAAGTGGCTACCGCCATGATTTTTATCTACTGAATATGGGAAAAAAAGTACCAAAAAGAATCGAATAGAAAACATGATTGGTCATTTCAGAGAGCATTCATGATCAAATGAAATGCAATGCCTTCTCTCGCACTCGATCAGCTTTCACCCGCTCATTTTCTCCCACTCCTTTTCTCTACAATTGAAATTGATTTGGTCATTTCAAAATAGTGAATCGATATCCTTGAGCACAAGCACCAATAACATCAACTATTTTGATCTGTGGGTACCCTAATGTTGGCAAGAGTTCTTTTATTAATAAGATTACTTTGCAAGCTTGAAGAAGTGGTATATTTTGACAAATGAAGAGTGCAAAGACAATGATATTCCTGAGATCATGGATGGACACAATGTTGTAGACAGAATGGGAAGACATCTTTCTAGCCTGGCCCTGGATCCTTTGACAATTGGGGTAGGATCCAGACCCAGGCTAAAAAGATGTCTTCCTTTTTATTTAGGAATATAGTGTAACACCTTACCAAGCAACCCAAAAGAAACTAACCTCAAACATGGTACTAAGTTCAGTGAACAATTTTTTTTTCTAAAGTTTACAAATAAGATAAACATTCATGCAGAAGCAATAACCATTTACTCACATAACACACATTGTAAACACAGGTTACAAATCTAATGGGTCCCATGACGTAGTATTACTTTCTAACATAACTCATTTAATAACATCAACAAAAGATTCCATAAATAAAATACTACAATTACATCATAATGATTACATCTCATGAATATCCATGAATCCTAATAAACATACATCCACTGCACATGTCGCAGGATATGCAGTAATCACTCTAATAACTAAGTTACAATATCCAGATTGGGTACCACATGCGATACTCTAATACAAGATTTACATAAAAGAATATATGCAAAGAACATCAATGAAGAAGTAACACAAGGACGTTGAATCTTGAATGGTAAAGAATCACTACCACCCGTCTGTGTAGAACCACAAAGGTCTACCCCACCATGCTGAGGAGATAACATCGGACCCCAAACGGATAATCAAGTCAAATCAAGAAATACCAATAGGAAAGGAATCCTAATAGCTTACTAACTCAAGGTCAACAAGTATAGTGAAAGGTATGACTCACTAATCCAGAGGCAACTGACACATGTAGGATAACTAGACTATGCATAGGTAGGTGTCATCATGTACCTCTAACCCTTGAGTCTCATCCTGGTAATCTCTCTGGATCTCGGCACTCAAGTGACCATACATGGATCAATGACTTCTCATACAGACAAAGCCATTAACTATGCTAAACACACCTCTCAAGGTGGCCAACATCATCTCCATTCCCACCTTAGTCTGTACTAGCACTCAAGCATGGGCGAGGAACTTATCTTATTAGGTTCATTTTAATATCTCTCAATGTTATATTAGGTTTTCACTTGATTATAATAACTTACAATAAGTGATCCTGGCAGCCACTTGTGGGCCCCAGTGCTTATTGCAAGCCACCTCCTATCATATATCTAGGTAAACTACCCTAGGCTCAAAGATCTCTCCTAGATCAAATATAGATAAACATATAGTCACACATCCAGAATCATCACAGAAACCAGGATTGACTACATAAACATAATCACTGAATCATATAGTACAACAAGAGCCTATAAGGTCAACTGGAATATAAACAGAACACACTCACACCAAACATAAGAAAATAGTATGAACACCAGATAATTCCCAAGCCTCTGTCTCTCCTAGGTCATCTAGTTCCCATAAAACTAATAAACCAAACATCTAGGAAAGATAAAACTATATTGTAGGAAATAGCCTATTTCAATATAAATGATGCATGTACCAACATCAAATAACCTATACGTTCAATACTAGATAAAAGTTCAGTTCGAACATATAATTGCAAACACATCAATGACAAAATTAAACATTATATATACCATTCCTAGGCTTGATGACATGATAATCTCGTAATCAATTCAGTTGATAAAACCTAATCTAATTGCCAACTAGATTTAATTATGCTTTAATAAAAAATCACTAAAACAAAACTAGTGATAAATAGAATCCATTTCCCCAATTATTATTGCTTAGTAATAACTAAAAAAAAACATTACTAGAAAATTGGATTCTAATAACAAAATTTATTGAAGCTAATTAATAAAAATATATTAACAAAACTTAATAAATTAATATTTTAAAATACTAAACAAATTAACTAATTTAACAAATTAATAAATTCTCATTAAATAACATATATATTATAAAATAAATTATTAACAAATTAAAAAAAATATTAATAAATTAATTTATTAACAAATTAAATATATTATAAATCAATTTATTAGCAAATTAATTATAACATAAAATAATTTATTATCAAATTAAATAAAACTTAAAATAATTATTAACAAATCAATATATATATCATAAAGCAAAATTACTAATAAAAAAAAAAACCAAGTCATATTATGTGGGGGGGCCCGTGGCCACCCACCACCCTGCCTACATGGCAGGCTAGCCTGCCGGCGACAGTCCTAGACTGTCGTGCGACAGCCTAGTCTGTCGTGCACGGCAGACTATTGCCAATGGAGAGGTGGCGTGAAGGGAGGGGGAGGAAAGGGGTGTGGGCCCCGCCTCCCTCTTGCCTTATTAAAAATTTTATAATTTTTTTAAAAATCAAACTTACATTGCTTTTTTTTTAAATGACATTTTTTTATAAATATTTTTCTAACCAAAAAAAAATGTTTTCTTTAATTCTTTTTTTTAAGAAAACTTCTAATTTGTTTTTTAATATATGTGCAAATTTTGAAATTGGCAAAAAGGGTATACTTTTTAAATGCATCATATATTATTAAAGGCTTTGTTTCCAAAAATAGAAATAATAGGCCTGGTATTTTTTTTTCAGAATTGGAAATTGGAATCTTTCAACACACATGAGAAATTTGTCTTTTCTCTAAATTGTTTTTTTTTTACACTAATGTATTATAAATATACTAACAAAACTAATGTTATTTCTTTTATCAATTGAAAGCAAATTTAATTACTGGAGTATTTTTTTTTTACTGTGTCATTTTCACAAAGAATGTATTTTTCACCCAAATTGCAATTTTCTATACCAAAATTGGTTTTTCTCAACAACCCATTTAATTATTTCCTCTACTTAATAGTTTGAACTATAACCAATTTAATTTTTCATTTTCTAAGGGTTCTATAGTGAGTTTTCTCACGAAATTTTGACAGCATATCCCTACTATGCCAAGTCATAAAATAAACTAAAAATCATAGATCTAAGGGTTTTTCTAATACCCAAAATGAAAGCATAACAGAAAACAGATCTATAACATTGAATCAAATCAAACACATTCACATATTGAAAATTCTACAAATGAAATTACAGGAGAGTTTATTCAAACACCCACCTCAATTCCAATGCTAGTAGCTGATTTAGAAAGCTTGTAGAACGTTGAATCTCTCATATTTGACAACAGAAAAGCTCAACCTGCAGATTTGAATCACAGTGCATGCAAATTCCAATTCTAGATGCAAGCAATCTTCACCTAGAAATCAAGCACACGCACTAAAAGCTCAAGAACACAAAGAAGTCACAAAATCACCAAAAAATCTCTCCAAAATTCTCCAACAACCTGATTAACCCCAAATGAATGCAAAATTCCCCTATTAGGGATTCAACTCCTCCATTCATGCAAACCCTAGATGACTCATAGGACATCTCCTATTCAAACTCCCTCTCTTAATGTTGAGAGAAAAATACTAATTAATAATTAAATAAATATTTAATTGTGCACAACTCAACTTAGTCTCCTAAAGACAAGTTGACTCCTTTTTTGAAAAATGACATATTCAAACTTAATAAAACACATGCTAATATTAAAATCCATTATTAAACAATTTAATATTCCAACATCAATAAATCATGCAATTTATTAATTTAATATCTAATGGACAATATTAAATTATATTTTCACACAATTAATTAATTAAAACCAAATATCCTAATATTTGATTTTTAATTAATTAATAATCATACAATAACATAGGAAATAAATTTAATATTATTTTCCTATTATAATATTAAATACCATAACTATAGAAAATCACATACTCAAACTACAATAAATTAGGATCATCAAATAAACAGACAAACTCAAAATAGGGAACCACGAACTTTGTCACCTTGACAAATCCGGGTAGGGTAGTCAATAGATACTTATCCAACAATTAGGATAAATGAGTTTAGGAAAGGGTTTTGGGTCCATCTGTTACCTCCCCTCTTTACCATTGATATGAGTATTTATGGGCATGCTCACTCCTACCAATTCAGGGAAGATGATGCCATGTACCTGTAAACCTGTCATCACAAATCAAAGCATGTACATACAAAAAATGACAAACAATGGTAGGGTACAGTCAGTCGTGTGGATCTCGACAAAGCAAGTAACTATGCCTCTGCCCTCTACCATACAGACACATAAAATATATACATACATATGAACACCATACACATGCTAGTATGGGGTAAGTACATCATAATCCAATTGAAACATAAGCATCGCATCATAATAACATTAACATCTAAATATGAGATCATATGACATCATAATCATAATTCGAATCATCAACAATCACTGAAACAATAAAATCTGTACACATACAATGTGGCCTAAAAAAAATTGAAAGCAAACTATGGGGGTACTACATATAGGCTCTGTTGCTACAACAACGACATACTGCGATGTAGATATCACAATAGTTGAGAAACATAAATGTAGACATCATGGTCATAATTTTTTGGAGACACAACATAATTGAGTTCTATTCCCAGATGATGCAAAGTAACCACTACTTTGCATCATCTGGGAAAACCACTCAATTATGTTGTGTCTCCAAAAAATTGTGACCGTGATGCCTACATTTATGTTTCTTAGTTGTTGTGTCCTAGGACCCCTTATGACCCTTTATGATCCCTAAGAATACATCTTAGAGGTCTTAAAATGTCGTAAAGGGTAATAAGAGGCTCCTAGGAGGGGCCAGGTGAGCTTCCACCTTCACATGGTTGGCCCTGTTAAGTAGAGAATGTTAAACTATTCTCGAAACAAAGAGAAGCTCAATAATTTAAGGTCTCAGTCCACGGAGATGTTGAAAAAATGATAGGAATCAATGATGGAGAGTTTTTAGATTATGAGAAGACATATATGGAGTGGAGTCTAGATTGAGTACCAATGCAGAGATGATGATTCAATAACCTACATCTATAAAACTTTCACAATTATCCCTTCTTTGGCCTCCACTCATTCCTCTTCTAAAAAATGGTTATCTAGAAACTTTGGATACTGTTTCTCATCCATGCATGAAATGTGCTAGTTATCATATAAAATTACTTTAGGCCTCCATTATTTATGAGATGTACAAGTGTAAAATGTTTTTACGAGACTGGGATCAATTTGTGCAATGTACATAAATGCAAGGCGGTGATTATTCTCGACGATCGACAGGTATAAGTCTTCCAAGCCTTACCCAGTTGCTAGGACTAAAGATAACATAGCTCATGAGACCATCATATGTTGTCTCTTTCTTTGGTCTATATTATTGACAGAATGTTTTACCTTTCATTAGCTCATCAAATCCAAGGATTTGAAAGAATTTAATAGAATATTTTCATGACAACGTATATTATTTAAGTTGACATTGCATGAATTTATCTACTTTGTGCACTTGTAGACTATTAGGATGGCGATAAAAAAGCATCTCCTCCCATGGCCATGCTTCTTTATCGTCATCCTCATAGTCTATAAGTGCATGAAGTAGATAAATTCGTGCAACGTCAACTTAAATAATATACGTTGTCATGAAAATATTCTATTAAATTCTTTCAAATCCCTAGATTTGATGAGCTAATGAAAGGTAAAACATTTTGTCAATAATATAGACTAAAGAAAGAGACAACCTATGATGGTCTCTTGAGCTGTGTTATCTTTAATGTGCATATCCGTCAATTTTTTGACACTTTATAATTCATTCTGACGACACTGCTATACATCCGACATCATTTCCCATCAGAATATAGGCCAACATGCCACCTATCTGATAGATAAAATGTCAGAGAAAATACTTTACGATAATTATTGTGACAGTAATGCTATACGTCTGACAAGGAAATCTGTCAGAGATATGCTGCACTATCGCCACTCTTCCAACAGTTAAAATGTCATAGATATGCAATTTTTGATAGACTATTCCGACACTAATGTTACATCATCGATGGATTTATCTATCATAAATTGGTTGTAGATCTGTCGCTATACCAACAGTTCTAATGTCGAAAAGGATATCTTTTCGATAGTTAGTTCTGATAGTGATTGTGTATTTTCAATAGGTCTTTGTGTCAGAATTCTGATAGATGGACCGTAGGAAATGCCATAACAAAGTTGTTATCATGTGCAAGTTTTTGACATAATTGGGTGTTGGTAAACCGACAAATATCTCTTCCGTCATAATTTCCAACACAAAAATTGTGACGAACATGTGTCAAAATGCTGAGAAATGAGCGTTGCAAATCTGACAAATGGCCATCAGAATTTGACCTCAAATGTACTAGTGTGGAACTCACTCTTCTTCTATTTCTTCAACATCTATTGCTATCGATTTCCTCTTCTTAGGTTTAGTATTCTTGTCCCATGCAACAACTTCTTCTTCTAATGGCTAGGTGTACATTTTTAGGCTCTGTAACTGCTTGACCTGCTTATCCCATCTTGAGTCGATGATGGCCTTTGTTTCAACAATAAATTTAATACATTCATTTTATGTTTTGAACATGTCATCCAATATGTTGTTAAACCTATCCATATCTAAGGATCCATCATTATTCAAAAAGGCCTCTTTCTTAATCACTAATTGACTCATACCTGATTTCTACTCCTCAACTTCTATGATGTTACCATCATCTTTACAAATTGGAGGGAGGAACTTGCTAAAATCCAGGCCAAACATATTCATCTTTTCTCTTACCTGATTTGCCTTGCCATTGAAGAATCCCCAAGTTGTGGCAATTTTCTTTATCTTATCTCCTACCTCAATAACTAATTCTAGAATATCTATCCTATGAGGTTGCAGTGCTTCAAGTTTCTCAAACAAAATCCCTCTACCAGACCAGATGTTGAAAAGTGGCTCTAGAGTAGCCATATCATCCTTGACACTTTCATTAGTCTTTTGTAGCATAGAGTAAGAAATATGGGCTGAATTCATTTTCTCCTTGATCTTTTCACACCTATGTTGCACAATGTCAGAGAGGGCCCTTAAGGCTATACCAAGCTTGTTTTTCTCTGACTCATCTACTACCTTATCAAAAGTCTCTGCCACTGGTTTCTCTAGAGCTTTAATTTGTAAAATTGGTGGGGGAGCTACCTTAGAATCTTCTTCAAGCTTAGCTTTCAATTCTTCCAGTTCCTCTTCCAAGACCTTAATTATCATTAACCCTTTGTCTATGTCCTTTTCTATAGTTACTGAATTTTCAAACAATTTTGCATACTTGTTTGACAGTTGGGCTGTCTTGGCTTCATTCAGATGAGAAAAATGTGTCACAACCTTTGACACCTAAAGATCACTGGTGTTTTGGATAGTCCAAATGATCTTGTCCCCTTCCATTTTGTCCTATATGCTAACTAGGGATGACTTTTGGGTTCTTGGTGCTAAGGACCACATTGCTAAGGCTTGGGACTTGGGAACATACGCACTTCCCCTAATCATATCTCCAATTTGGGCCTCATAAGATATATTTCCCTCAGGTTGCTTTCTGATTTGATCTATGATGAAAGCTGATGGAAGGTCTCAATCTGGCACTAGGAGCATCCCACTGGACTTAACCATTTCCCTAGCCTCTTCCATAGTAATTGTCTCAGATTTTGGATCATATGTTGCTAAGGCCTTCAGTGCCTCATCATTTGGAGTACTGCCCTCATGTACTATTTTTGCAATCTCCTATTGCTTCTTCCATATAAGGAAATTCTTAAATTCCTCACTTTTGATGAATTGCTCATCATTGAGAAATTCCTCTTGGTACAGTTCTCTTTCATCTTTTCCAAGCAACAAAGGCAATTCTACCTCCTCCTATGAGGCCACCTTTTTTCCTTCTTTGATGCTCTTCCTCAAATGGTGATAGTAAGCTCGGTCACCAGACACTAAGGTTGAAGCTTTATCTATTACTTTCCTCTGTTTCTTTTCTTTGGAGGGCCCACCTACCTCAAGTCTCTATGTTTTTTGTGGTGGTTCTGAGACATCCTCTTCCTCTGGTGAGTCTTGAATGATATCAATGATAGGGGGGCATTGGTTTGAGCTGAAATTTCAACTTCTTGTGACCCATCAATATACTCTTCATAATAAGAAGAAGAGTAACCTTTCTCTATATCCAACTTCTCTTCAATTTTTCCCTCTAGCTGACTAGACAGAGTACTATACATCTCTACCATTCTATTAATTCTTTTTAAGTAGGGGAGATTGGGGAAGAAACCTCCAAAGAAAATTTTAGCCTTTTTTACTTGAGCCTCTAATTTCAACAAGTCGTAAAATTTGGTAAGCCTTTTACCAATCTCATCTTCATCCATTATGTTTCTTATTACATCATCCTCATCACATCCCTCATGTTCCCTAATTGTACCAATGTTGGGAATTAATATAACTATGGCAGTCCTGATAAAATTCTTAGAGTCCATATACCTGTAGGTAACATAGGTCATTTTGAAATGATTCAACCATGAACTGAGTTGTGGTAGTGCTCTCTTACCAACCAGGAAGTTTCCTATCCTGAACTGTCGTGGAGTGAAAGTGCCCTTCCTGTGGGGTGCCAAGTGATGCTTGATGGTCCATATTAGTTGCCAAATGAATTCTAACTAAGCAACTCTTGGAGGCACATACTTTGGGAGCAAATGTGGGGGTTGTGGGTATCCATATACTCCGATTAATGTAAAGTTCTTGCCCAAGTAAAAATCACCCCAACTATGGCCTTCTTACCATTTATCAACATATTGTTGGGGCCTAAGCAACCTTAATACCCTAATTGCTAACCTTGTTACATTTCTCCCCAACATTTTGAAAATTGGGAAAACTATCTGATTTTGAAAATCATAGAAGTGACATTCATTAGAGGTGTGATTCCACACCCTTAGCTAATATTGTACTGGATTAGGTTGACCATCAAACATAATCCTAGGCCTCAACATATGCACATTCAAGATATTAACATTAAAGTACAAAATTAAGTGCATCAGAAGGGAATAATGCATGAACCTTATGGGCCTCTTGTTTTGCTTAATCACCACTAAGCCTTCATGCATTCTATCAATTACATACTGGATGTAATCATAGTCTGTATTAGCATGGGAATTTTGAATGTCCAAGATAATCATCAAGAGGTCTCCTGGAAACATCTCTCCATCTCCATCCATCCCTAAAAATCTACACAATCCATGGCATAGAAACTTCATATAGAAGTTGAGGGACTTAAACTCATAGGGAACATTCATGTGTGCTGGGAGAGGGGCTATGTACTTGCCAGTTTTAGGGATATGCATGACTACCTGGCATTTTACAAGTCCTACTTGACTTGTATACTTCTCCCTTTCCTTTTTTAGGTCTATCTCTATGGAGGACGAGGAATAGAAATCAAAAGCCTTCATGAAGTACCCCCTATACAGAGTTACTAGGGTTGACTAGTCACTTTTCCTGATAGTCTTTGAGATGGGATCATACAACCTAGCTAGTTCATTAATGAGGTCGACATCTAAGAAAACATTAAGGACAATTAGCTTAGCCATACCTAAAGCCCATGCATTGCAAACTGGGATAGCTTTACCTCTGTTAGTGTAGAAATATGTAAAGATTGTATAACCAGAGCTTGATCGAGTAACAAGTTCCCTATAATTTTCATTAAATCTTTGAAACATTCATCACTAACCTTTTTGTTCTGATTTAAACTAGGGAGCAATTTGACAAATTCTTCTAAGAAGTTGGGCTTTCCTTTATCCTCACCACCCTATTCCATGGCTTCCCCACTAGATGATTCTCATCTTGACTCTGTTTAGCTCATCTTGTAATTTTGGACACCTCTGAATTATGAAAATTCTCTTTTCTCAAACACTCACTACTAAGACTTTGAAATTCTCAATTACCTTCAGAAAACTTTAAGTGTCAAAAGCATGGATGTCCTGTCTATATATCATCTGTCATTAAATGTGTAAAGTTGCCAATATTATAGAAAATCTATTCCCAATCACTTTGACATTCAATTCTACACAACACCAAATTCAAATCAAGGCTAACCGTAATGTAGGATGTTGATAGATTTATTGAAAAACTCAAAAAGAAAGAAAAAAAGCAATGATCATAGTATCAAGCTTTAAAACCCTCAATTATTGATAAAACCCTTGATTAGATCCGATTGGCTGGCTTTTCACTTTATTCCAACTTGGCAGAGTACCTTTTCCATGTAGCAATGACTCTTTTCCCTTTTTCATTAATGAGAACTTAACCTAGGCCTTTTGGAGATCAAGCAACTGAAAGTGTTCTCTCAATCTCGAAATGATTTGCTTAACTATGAGTTAATTCAGAGATCAAGTGACTGAAGGATTCACGTGATCTCGTAACATCTTCTTGACCCATGGTTTTATTGGGAGATCTGGCGACCACCGTCAAATCTGATTTACATCCATGACCCTCATACAATCTCCAAGTCTTTAACTTTAACTTCACTTGATTCCGTGATCCAACGACTAAGACCTTTCTCTGAATCTCACAAACTTTAACTTAACCTTAGTCTTTCTTAGAGATTCAGCGACTGAGTGTAGTCTCACAATCTTTAGATTACCTTCTTAACTTTAGTTACATTACAAGATTCAGTGACTGAAAGCATTCTCTGAATCTTTAGATGTTTCATACCAATTGTGGTTACCTTCGGAGAATAAGTGACTAGAAGATTTGCATGATCTCTTAACCCTTCTTTTAACTCGTCATTTTTCTAGAGATTGAGTGACTGAAAGACTTCACGTGATCTCCAAATCTTTCTTTAACTTTAGTTATATTGTGAGATCCATCGACTGAAAGCTATTCGCGCAATCTCTGAATAATTATCTTAACTCAAATTTAACCTTGAGATCTAGTGACAACTGTGTTCTCTTAATCTCTGAATATTTTTACTAACCTTGGTTATTTCATGAGACTCAACGAACACCATTATCTCTAAATTGTTGAATGGATTCATTACCCTTGGTTTAATCTCAAGATTAAATTTTGATCATTGATCTTCTACCTTATCCATGGTTCTCACTAAATCACTGGATGCTTTAAGACTCAATCAATTTATCTCGAGACTCAACAATAGCCTTCAGTCGCTTATTCGCTGAATGGAAAGAACCACTATTTTATCACCTTTTCCCTTTGTTGCTAGATCGCTGGATAAAAAGTCTCTAAGTTCCATCTTTATGAGATTAAGCAAACACTATGTTCACTTAATTGATGAATACCTTGTCTTGACTATTATCTCAGTATTTGGAGATTAAGCAACTGAAGAATAATTCATCCTTGATCGTGAATTGCTTAATATTTTATACTTAAGCACTAAGTCTTGGAGATTGAGTGAACACCTTATTTGCTTGATTGTTGAATCCATTATTCACCGCAGAGTTAAAATTTGAGATATAATACTAACCGTTAATCAAGATCTTCATCTACGGCTCTCACTAAATCACTGGACACTTTACAACTTCACCATTACATTCGGTTAATGGGATAAAATCGTTGCCCTAGGTCACCAAATGTTTAGAGGAAACTGCCAGGAATCATGCAAATTGGAGATTGCATTGTTGTCAGATCGCCAGATCGATTCACTAACTACCAACTTAAACTGGAGATTAAGCGACTGAATAACACAGAATGAAAGCTAGGGCTTTGTCACTTGTTAGCTGAATGTTTGAAGACTTAACAAACTTATCATGAGATTTGACGAACACTAGGTAAGATAAATGACCACGTGCATATGCAACCCCTTAAGTGCCTCAAAAAGTAACATGGAAACATAAAGATCTAGGGCATACTAAGGGCATTTTCAAAAATAAAAATCCTATTGAGGGCAAAAAGACCTAGGGCAAGGATATGTGGACATTTTTTAATTTGGTGAAGTCAACATTCAAATTTTAAATGGACAATTTCTTGCAGAATCATGAAAAGGTTGATACATAGACTGGATTCAGAAGCTATCAAGACTAGAAAAGATATTTTTTAGAAAAACCCTAAAATTACTCCAACAACATTCACCACACCGGTAGACATAAAAAAATTGAAACCTAAGGAATTGATGAAGTATTCAATACAAGTTATGAAGAAAGATGAGAGAGATAAGATAAGATCAAAGAAGAAGAAAGATAGAGTAATGAGAAAATCTAGAGACATCCTAGTTGAGTTGGTGCTTGAGGTTGAATATGATGAAGATGATTCTATAATAGATCAAATAGAGAGCTTGATAAAAGCTATTTTAGATTTAAGGCCTAGATTTGCAGTTTGCAATAGTAAAAATGGTAGAAGATAAATTAGAGAAGAAGATGATAGGTAAACTAATGGAGAAGATTACTGAAGATAGGAACAAATTGATAGATATAGTGAAAGAATTCAAGACTACATTGGCTAAGGCAGGACAACTATTCACTAAAGTATCAAATTATTCAGAGTTTGTAAAAGACTTGGAGCAGAAAAGAGTTGAAGCTCAAAAGGAGCTCGAGAGCCTAACCAGTCAACTTGATCCTATTTTAATCTCAGTTACTATTTATAGTATAGTCAAGTGAAGTAGTTATCTCATAAGCTGAAACAAACTCAGTAGGAAAAATACAATAGGATGATCAGTCTACTTGAGCTACAATCATTTTTATCCCCTACAATGGATGCCATGTAGTAAAATGTGAAGTAGGTAGAAGAGCTCCTTGCCTTATTAGACATGAGCACTCTAAATAGTACGAAAGAGCTAGCTTCTAGCTTACTTGAGAAAATTATTGCTTTGGGTCACCTGTAGAAGTCATGGGATACATCCTTAGAGTCAACAAAGATAAACTTCAAGATAATGTTTGACAGGATGTAAGTAAACTATGTATAATTGTACATAATTCAGTTTTACACCTTTGGGATTATTGTTAAAGGGAGAGGATATGATATTTGGGAACATATTGAGAGGTATTTGGTAAAGCGGATAGGGGGAGAATAAGTATAGGAATAAGTCTTTATGAAGATATAGATCGATGAATGAGTAGAGACAAGGGGAGAATAATGTGTTTACCATCAATGCCAAAGGGGGAGATTGTTGGCATTGTGACGAGTTTGGGAGATTGATTGACATTGTGATGTATATTAGTTTGGTTGTCATTTATGGAAACTAAGTGGTATCAGTCATGTATCATAATTGGTGAAGTGTAGGATGCAATCGATCTGAAGAATATGTGATCAGTAAAGTACAAAAGATTGGTAGTCAGTGAGGTCAACACTTTGGTAGCGATCATGATAGATGAAGAATTATGAAGAGTGGTCACAACTACAATATCAACATGGTCAGAATATAGTGTGGTTCTGACCATAACTCATTTGGTTGATCGGTAAGAAAGATTTTGTTGACATAGTCTTTCAGACATGTAAGAACACTTGTGTTCTTGAGCATCAGTTGGAAGATTCTAGATCGGTAAGTGGTATAACAGTTGTGATGATATTTGGTGTTATGATGATGTGTAATAAGGCTTATATAATTGATGAGTTGGCATTCTTGGAATTGATGCTAATATTTAAGGAAGATCTAAGGTGGTGCATTGGAGAAGTCAAAATGTATTTGACTATCTTGGAGATATATCATGTAGATCTTATTCTAAGCTGATGCAGTCATAGGGAAATGTGTTTTACATTGAGATTATCATTTTGGTGCATGGTTCTTGTGTGAGAAAACATTTGGATTTCATGAAGACGGTGTTAGGAGTGTATATAAGTGGATCTTATCATATTGTAAAAGGTTGTTATTTTTTATGTTGCTATGGTTGATGAAAAGGTTTGTGATCTTAATTAGGGTTTTGATTAGAGATCTAATAGAGACAGAGGTGTGAGAAGTTATAGAGTGCAAAAAATAGATTGGATCTGACAAGTAATCAGTGCTACATCTAGATCACTCACTTGTTATTCTTTAGCAGTTACAACAAACAAATCCCTTAATAGGGTGAACTTTATTAGCTTCCTCATTGTAAATTCCTTAACCGGTGAGCTCTTAATAGAGTCTTGATATCCTCTTATGAGGTAGATTTTACCATATCTAATTGTACTTCTAACAAGGTGCTAATCACTCCTAACATGGTTTTCCCTCAGAAAGGGTAATTGTAGCTCTTAATAGGGAAAAATCATTTACTGCAGTAGTGAGCTTGTGGGTGTCATACCCACCGTGGTTTTTCCCTCCAACCAAGGGTTTCCACACAAAAATCATTGTGTCATGTGTGATGATTTTGTGGATGCTTGCTTTTTTTTACTTTTATTTGTTTACTTCAGTTATATGCTTTGTGGTTTGGAAGTTATTATTGAAGTTATTCAGATAAGTGGTTGGATTAGTCCATAATATGTTTGTACTAATTCACCCCCCCTCTTAGTACCTAAGAATTATAACAAAGTATCTCACTAGCTATAAATTATTATGAGAGTGAATATAATTATCTCTCTAGTAGCCAATTTCTTGGCCTCTATGACTACCTTCCAATTTGAGCTCCCAAAAAATTGAAAGGGCAAAAAGGGAGTGCTATCTTCCATCTTGTTAGCTATACTTTTAAAAGAATTCATCCTATACTTGCTGAAATGTAAGAAATTTCCCCATTATTGGGGATTGACCATATGGGAGCCATTACTTGTAGACATTGTAATGGGTTTCTAGGACAAAGGAACTCATTTGTGGCTTAATAACACCTCTAGAATCTTATGAGAAATCCCTAAAATTGCTTGACAATCATAAGATCAATGAAATAAAAAAAAAATAGGACAAGGGAAAATATTACAAACCAAAACAAGCTCACTGGAAACTCGTCTAAAGGAAGTATGTTTCTAAAAGCACCAACAACATTAGAATACTAAACAAAGGTTAAAAAACAACAATCATGAAGATAAATAATGATGAGAAATGAAGCACCAAGTTGGTCACACATAAGAATAGAAAAACTTATTTAATGTCTTTGTTAATAAAAAAGTTTATTAGGCAGAAGAGAGATTTCATCTTTATGAAAGATTTGATTAGCAAATTGGTGGAAAATAATTTCATTGGTAAAATAATGTACAACCTTATTGGTCTCCTTGTAATAGTGAGAGATCTTATAATCAAATATAAATAAAATAAAGTCTCATATCTCATGAAGAATATATTTTCTTTTCCAATTTTAAGAGTCCATTTTTTTAGAGCACTAATGTAATTCATTGAATCTACTTCTAGGGAAATTTTTTAACATTCAAAGAGACAACCAATTTGATACCAATTACTAAAGCCTTAGCCTCTCTTAAATTATTTGATCAATCTAGAATGGAAGAAGACATGGATGAAATAAAACCTCTAGAATGATCTCTAAGGACATAGCTAATTCCCATATACTTGGACTCCCCTTTTCTATCCCATCAAAGCTTAATTAAATGAAGCCCTGATTTGGAGGTTTCCATTTGATTTCATTTCTATTTACTTCTAGAGACATGTTTCACATTAGTCTTCCTTCAAAAGGAAAATAAAGAGACTCCAAGTAAGAGAGGACTAAAAAATCCTAGGATGTGAAACAAGAATGTGTCTTCTTTTACTTAGTTGTAAAATCCCTTACTAGTTTTGAGATAGCCACTTCAATTTTATGGATAACCTCTACCAAAGAGTTTGATTTTTTTCCAAAAAATTCTAGAGTTCTTTTCCCATTACAAATTCCAGATTAGAATGGTTAGGGTAACCAATAAAATGCAACCAAAAAAATCTTTTTCACTCAAGGAGGGCCATGATTCAAGCACCTTGTATAAGTGTTGGTGACTGGGGGCATACCAATGCAACTTGTTACATAGCCAAGATCAACAAGCATAAGAAAATGAGCAATTGAGAATCAAGTGATTTTTAGATCAATTTCAAAGTCACATAGAACACACAAAGTTTGAACTGATCTGCTTCCCTATATGAGATAATATTTTAGTAGACAAAATGGTATCTTGTAATGCTAGCCAAGAAATTGTTGGAAACTGTAATTGAAGCAATTGTTGTGTTGTCATTGATGTCAAATCTTAACTGATAAGACTGTTGCTACTTAGGAAAGTACTATATCTATTTGAGTGTTGCTAAGGGGATAGGCAAGGTTGGTAACAATAGCACCTAAGGAAAGGTTGAGTTATCTTGATACTACAAAGTGTACTTGACTATGTTGTATAATGATGAGACAATGTATTGTTTATCTTAGTAAGATTGAATACTAAACTAGTAGGCTTGACCAAGAAAAAATGGAGAAATCATGTTCAAGCTGAATGATGTTAGTGTCGACCGAGTCAGTGTATGCCGAGAAAAATTCTAGTGTCGATCGAACATCAATTAATTGTCGAGGAAGATAGTATAAGTTGAGGAAACATTTTTAGTAATGACTGAGCTTTCTACATGAAGACCGAGTACTTGATCACAGTATTGACCGAGCATCAATATTTTTATATTTGAAGAGAATTCAGATTTGGAGCCGACATTGTTGAATTCTTGGATTATGTAAAATGTGTTGACTTTATTTATTGATTGTTTGAAAGCATTGAATGCACTGAAAAAATTTTTATTGTAAATCTTTAAGAGATTTGGGATGTTTCTAGAAAAGGAGCCGAAGAACATAAAGTGGGTAGATTAAATGAATTTGACCTAACCCTAAGATCTACAAAGGAGATTGAGTGGCAAAAGATGAGTTAACCTAATTGAGGAAGTATTAAGGGAACCTAAGCATTAGGTATGCATGTGCATGGGTGAACAGAGGATGCTGGAAGATCAATAGATGTTATTGACTATATAAGAAGAAAAGGCTGAAGGAGAAGTGTGGTGATTTCTTGAAGAAAAGTTCTAAGTAGATCAGAGATGGAGATGGCAAAGTTTCAAAGTCAGTAAACCAACATTTGTGTACGGAATTAGATTTGATATTTGCAAAGTGAGTTGTATGTTTTTCAGATCAATACTACTGCTACTTTCTAACCATTGTAACAGTCAAAATCCTTTTAACAGAGGTTGACCTAATAGTCATATGTTTAAATCCTTTGAATAAGGTTGCATTCTAATGGAATGTATGTAAGTCTTATAACAAGGCTCACTTCTAACAGAGTGATTGAAATCTTTAACCAGGTCACACCTAATAGTGTGTATTGTAACCTTTGACAGGGTTGGCTTTTAACCGAGCTCACTTCAGAAGAGTGAAAATAATAGTAGCATGTTACAAAGTGGTTTTTCCTAGATTGGGTTTCCACTATAAATCCTAGTTTCAATGCTTGTGTGAATGTTTTGGTTTAAACATTTCTATGTTTTACAAGTTAGATACAGCTGGGTAGTGGACTGTAATGTTATATGTTTCTATTATTGAATCAGTGATGACCGAGTTGGTTTTGGTTGTTAGATCTGATTTAAGGAAAAGTTTTTGAAGTTTGTTTTATACTTCTGGACTTGAGAACAACTGATTCACCCCCCCCCTCTTTGTTGTTCTAAATCATATTAAAAATTAGTATCAGAGTTGTGTTGCTTATTATTGGTGTTTATAGAAATCAAGTTTAAAGGGGCTTGAAGCAAATGATCAGGATGTATAAGAAGGAGGTACCGAAGCTGAATAAGGAAAACTTCCCTGCATGACAAAGCTTGATGAAGCTGCATCTGGCTGGTATTGGTGATTCTACAAAATGCTACATTGAGAATGACTATGTCTCACTTGTCGCACCTTTGACTGTCGAAGAAATGAGAGCTAAGAAAGAACATAATCAGGCAATGCTAGAAATTGCATCTGCCCTAAGCTATCCAAAATTTGAGGACATTAAGGATTGCACAAGTGCTAAGGAGATGTGGGACACTCTTGCAAAGATATATGGTGGTGACATAAATGTACTGAAAGCTAAGGCCAAGAGTCTCAGAGGTAAGTTTGATGAAATGAGTATGCAAGAAGGTGAGAACATTGCACAATATTGTGGTAGAATAAAAGAAGTTGTGAATGCTATTAGAGGAGCAAGTGGGACTATTGAGGATGAAACTATAATTGGTAAAGTACTAAGAACTTTGTGTCCTATATATGCTATTAAGATCTCAGCTATTCAAGAATCTAGATGTAACTCTACAAATGTGCTTACTTTGGAAAGTTTGGTTGGCAAGCTGACTACTTTTGAACTCTCTAACTATGATAACTTCACTGTTGGTAGTATTGGTAATGTTGAATCTACTTTCAAGTCACAATTAGTTCTGAACAAGCCAAGGAAAGAAAAATAAAGATGCATCAGTGAAAGTGAAGGTGATAGTGACACTTCTAATGAAGAACTTGAAGATCTAGAAGCTCTTATGGCTAGAAGACTGAGAAGGGGAAAAGGAAAATATAAAGGTAAACTCCCTATTATATGTTTTGCATGTAATAAAGTTGGTCATATAGCTGCTAGATGTTCTAACATGAATGATAAAGATGAAGAAAGAAAAAGAAAACATAAAGACAAAAGAGATGATAGAAGCTACCGAAGGTACAAAGACTACAAAGGAAAAGGTAAGAAATCTTGTTATATTGCTGAAGAAGAAACTGACACTGATAGTGATGATTTTGAAATTGAGGTAGTCTATGTTGCAATGAAAGATGAATCTGATGAGGATGAGAAAATTGCATTGATCTACTATGTGAACAAGAATGAAAAATAGATTATTGACAGTGGTTGTTCACATCACATGACTGGTGACAAGAGTAAGTTTGAGACCTTACATCATTATAGAGGTAAAAGTGTAAAATTTGGTAATGATGCACCATGTCATGTTAGAGGAAAAGGTTTGATTAAACTGATTGATAAGATCTCTTGTGAAAATGCATATTGGGTTGAAGGTCTAAATTATAATCTGCTAAGTGTTGCTCAGCTCAACAACACTAGTTACCAAGTGGAATTTCATCACAAGAAAGATAAAATATTTGATGCTACTGGTGAACTGATCGGAAGTGGAGAACAAACTAGAGGTAATTTGTTCTATCTTGACCTATCTGAAGAAGCATGTATGGTTGCACAACTTGATGACATTTGGTTATGGCATAAGAGGCTATGTCATGTTAACTTTGACAATCTAGTAGAAATAAGTAAGAAGAAGAAAGTAAGAGGTCTACCTAGATTGAAGAAACCTGAGAATGTGATGTGCAAGGAATGCCAGTTAGGAAAAATGACAAAGTCAAGTTTTAAGAGAAAATCCTTTACTTCTGATAACATTTTAGATTTGGTTCATACTGACCTTTGTGGACCTATGGGTGTACAAAGTTACTGTGGTGCTAGATACTTTATCTTGTTTGTTGATGATCATACCAGGATGATGCATGTAATGTTTCTAAAAGAAAAATTTGATGCTTTTCAATTCTTTAAGTGGTATTTGGCTAAGGTTGAGAAGGAGACAGGTAGGAACCTGAAATTTCTTAGATCTAACCGAGGTGCAAATTTACATCAAATGAATTCAATCTATTTTTCAATGAAAGAGGAATCAAAAGACAGATTTCTGCACCTAGAACACCTCCACAGAATGGTATAGCAGAGAGAAGAAACAGATCTATCTTGGATTGTGCAAGACATTGTTGATTGAAAAGAATGTGGCACAAAAATACTGGAAAGAAGCTATAAGTATAGCTGTCTACACTCTTAATCGGGTACAGATCAAGAAAGGTACAAATCTGACACCCTATGAATTATGGTATGGGCATGCACCGAGTGTTAAATACTTTAGAATCTTTGGAAGCAAGTGCTACATATTAAAAGATAATAGGAATGGAAAGTTTGATGCTAAAAGTGATGAAGGCATATTCCTAGGGTATTCCACAAAAAGTAAAGCTTATAAGTGTTTGAACTCTAACACTAACAAAATTGTGGAAAGTGTGAATGTCAAAGTTGATGAGTATGTAGAAAGAAATGAAGTTGATAGCAAAAGAGAACCAGAAGATTATAGATCTTTTGTGTATATTGAAGAAGAAGAAGAGGCAAGTAATAGACTTGCACCTGATGCTGAGTCTCAGGTAAGCAATGCCGAGTGACAGGAAGAGGTTGCTGAGCATCAGGAAAATAGTGCTGAAAGAGAACAAGAACATGCCGAGCGACAAAATAATGCTGCCGAGTATCGGGAAGAGGTTGTTGAGCATTCAGAAGCTGAATCTGAAAATCTTGTTGAGGAACCTGATGAAATAGAAGAGAGAAGAGTTGAACCTATTTTGGCAAAATATGTAAGAACACATCACAAGCCTGAACAGATAATTGGAGACAAACATACTGGAATTCTGACTAGAAGTAAGACAAAGGATCCAACATGTTTACTATGTGAATTTGAACCTAAGTCAACTAGAGAGGCATTAGAAAATGAAGACTAGATACAAGCAATGAATGAAGAAATAGACCAGATAGAGAAGAATGATACTTGGACTTTGGTGTCGAGACCTGAAAACAAAAATGTTATAGGAACAAAGTGGGTGTTCCGGAATAAGTTGAATGAAAAAGGTGAAATAACTAGGAACAAAGCTAGGCTGGTATGCAAAGGCTACGCACAAGAAGGAATAGATTATGGGGAGGCATTTGCCCCTATAGCTAGATTGGAAGGAGTAAGAACTCTGCTTGCATATGCCGCTTATAAAGATTTCAAAGTTTATCAAATGGATGTCAAGTCTGCATTCTTAAATGGTATACTAGAAGAAGAAGTTTACATAGATAAGCCATAAGGTTTTATTGATCCAAACAGAAGACACATGGTATGCAAACTAAACAAAGCACTATATGGATTAAAACAAGCTCCCAGCGCATGGTATGAGAGATTGCATAACTACTTGATACAAATTGGATTTTCAAGAACAAATGACACAAGCAATCTGTACATGAAAGATGAAGAAGGTAAAGGTATCTTGTTGGCAAAAAATTTTGTGGATGATATTATTTTTGGTGGACAAGATGCTTTGTGTAAAATATTTTCAAATGAAATGCAAACTAAATTTGAAATGAGCATGTTTGGTGAGATCAAATTCTTTGTTGGTTTACAAGTATATCAGATGAAGAAAGGAATTTTCATTACACAGTCTAAGTATGTTAATGAAATACTGAAAACTTTTGGGATGGAAGATTCTAGACTAGTGAGTACTCCTATGGCTACTAGACAAAAGTTATCTAAGAATGATGATGCTGCAGCAGTTAAGACTTTGTATAGATCTCTATGATTGGAAAATTGCAGTATGTTGTACATAGTAGACCAGATATTGCACTAGCTGTTGGGATTATGGCAAGATTATCTGCCAATCCTAAGGAAACACACATGATGGTTGTGAAAAGAATTATGAGATACTTGAAAGGGAATGCTGACTATGGGTTATATTACAAAAAGGATGAAAGATTTGAACTAAGAGTATATACAGATGTTGATTGGGTAGAAAATGTAGATGATAGAAAGATTACTAGTGGTGGAGCTTTCTTTCTTAGACAAAGATTAGTCTCCTGGACGAGCAAGAAACAAAATTGCATTTCTCAATGTACTGCTGAAGCCGAGTATGTTGTTGCTGCAGTAAATTGTTCAAATTTGGTATGGATAAAACAATTGTTGGTAGGCATGAAAGAAGAAATCACTGAACCTGTTGTTATTTTCTATGACAATACAAGTGCTATCAACATTTCTAAGAATCTAGTGATGCATACTAAGACCAAGCACATAGTAATTAAGTATCACTACTTGAGAGAATTGGTACAAGATAAAGAAGTTCGAATGGAATATGTGCATACAAAGGAACAATTAGCAGACATATTCACTAAAGCTTTGACTAAATAAGCACATGAGTATTTGAGAAGTCAATTAGGGGTCCTTCCCCTAACTGAGGCTACCTAGTTAAGCTAGGAGCACTGCATCAAATATGCTATAGCAGAATATTTGACAGATTGATGCAGAAGATTGTCACACTTTAGGACTGGCCTAGAGTTGTGAAGAAGAGCAAAGACAAGGAATCGGTCATAAGCAAGATGACAAAGGGAGAAACACTGAGCTGCACATATAATATCTACATCTGATGGATGTATGTTTTAGTTGTTGCTTTGGCATTTTTGTCAAAGAGGGAGATGAACTGAGATGATATAGAGATGATATAATAACACATGACATTGAAAGGAAAAGTAAGGAGATGATGAACTGAAATGAAGGATTAGGATAGAGGGAGATATGGATATTTCTAATGGTCACAGAAGTGAGGCTTATAGATTCTGAATCAGAATGAAGCTAAGGATATTACAAAATTTTTTTCTGATGGATAGATAAGTTTTTTTTGGATTGGTTAGTAATCCATGTGTTATTCAGGTGATATCATATGGTGTTGCCATCAATGCCAAATAGGGAGATTGTTGGAAACTGCAATTGAAGCAATTGTTGTGTTGTCATTTGATGTCAAATCTTAACTGATAAGACTGTTGCTACTTAGGAAAGTACTATATCTATTTGAGTGTTGCTAAGGGGATAGGCAAGGTTGGTAACAATAGCACCTAAGGAAAGGTTGAGTTATCTTGATACTACAAAGTGTACTTGACTATGTTGTACAATGATGAGATAATGTATTATTTATCTTAGTAAGATTGAAGACTAAACTGGTAGGCTTGATCGAGAAAAAATGAAGAAATCATGTTCAAGCCAAGTGATGTTAGTGTCGACTGAGTCAGTGTATGCTGAGCAAAATTCTAGTGTCGATCGAACATCAATTAATTACTGAGGAAGACAGTATAAGTCGAGGAAACATTTTTAGTAATGACTGAGCTTTCTACATGAAGATCGAGTAGTTGTTCACAGTATTGAATGAGCATCAGTATTTTTATATTTGAAGAGAATTTAGATTTGGAGCCGACATTGTTGAATTCTTGGATTATGTAAAACGTGTTGACTTTATTTATTGATTGTTTGAAAGCATTGAATGCACTGAAAAACTTTTTATTGTAAATCTTTAAGAGATTTGGGATGTTTCTAGAAAAGGAGTCGAAGAACATAAAGCAGGTAGATTCAATGAATCTGACCTAACCCTAAGATCTATTAAGGAGATTGAGCGGCAAAAGATGAGTTGACCTAATTGAGGAAGTATTAAGGGAACCTAAGCATTAGGTATGTGTGTGCATGGGTGAACAGAGGATGCTAGAAGATCAGTAGATGTTATTGACTGTATAAGAAGAAAAGGCTGAAGGAGAAGTGTGGTGATTTCTTGAAGAAAAGTTTCGAGCAGATCAAAGATGGAGATGGCAAAGTTTCAAAGTCAGTAAACCAAGATTTGTGTACAGAATTGGATCTGATATTTGCAAAGTGAGTTGTATGTTTTTCAAATCAATACTGCTGCTACTTTCTAACCATTGTAACAGTCAAAATCTTTTTAACAGAGGTTGACCTAACAGTCATATGTTTAAATCCTTTGAACAAAGTTGCATTCTAATGGAATGTATGTAAGTCCTATAACAAAGCTCACTTCTAACAGAGTGATTGAAATCCTTTAACCGGGTCACACCTAACAGTGTGTATTGTAACCTTTGACAGGGTTGGCTTTTAACCGAGCTCACTTCAGAAGAGTGAAAATAATAGTAGCATGTTACAAAGTGGTTTTTCCCAGATTGGGTTTCCACTATAAATCCTAGTGTCAATGCTTGTGTGAATGTTTTGGTTTAAACATTTATGTGTTTTACAAGTTAGATACAATTGGGTAGTGGATTGCAATGTTATATGTTTCTATTATTGAATCAGTGATGATCGAGTTGGTTTTGGTTGTTAGATCTGATTTAAGGAAAAGTTTTTGAAGTTTGTTTTATACATCTGGACCTGAGAACAATTGATTCACCCCCCCCCCCCCCTCTCTATTGTTCTAAATCATATTAATAGAAAATACCCCATTTTAGGGAAAACAACACCATTCCAACAAAATTCAAAACATCTAGACTTAAGTCTATCCATGTTTCCTAACACTTCATAGCCTTTTCTTGCAAAATAGGAGCCTGAAGGAGATGGCATCCAAGGCATATTATCATCCAAATCTGATAAATAAAAATATTTTTTATTTACCTCAAGAAGAATAATGTTTTCTAGAGATAGTGTAAATGGATTTGAGGATAACTCCTTTATATGGGTGGTCTTTAGACCATTGGAAACTTAAAGTGTACAGTACTTTCCTGATTAGTCACCACAAACTAACAATCTCCCACTTGGTGACTGATCAGTATCCACACTATACTAAAAAACCTCCCACTTGGAGACTGATCCTGTAGCAATACCACTACCCACATGAGGCTCCCACTGGATTGAACCACCTTGGACTCAGTTGTTCCTTTATTTTGTTCAGTCTAAAAGACCAACTAAAGCTGAACATGAGTTCAACTTCTCCCTTGTTACTACCTTGGTAAACATATCTGCTGGATTATCATCAGTATGAATCTTTTCCAGCCTTAACTGTCCATCATCCAAAACTGATCGAATGAAATGGTACCGCAACTGTATGTGTTTTGTCTTTGAGTGCAAAGCAGAATTCTTTGCAAGATGAATGACACTTTGGCTATCTGTATGTAGAAAATTATCCTTTTGTGGATGTCCCAATTCTTCCATGAAGAATTGAAGCCATATCATCTCCTTGGCTGCCTCTGTAGTAGCAACATACTCTGCCTCTGTAGTGGATAAAGCAACCACCTTTTGTAGTCGAGAAATCCAACTCACTGCTGTCCCACCAACAGTAAATATATAACCTGTAGTACTCCGCCTGCTATCTATATCTCCTGCCAAATCTGAGTCAACATAGCCTTGTACAGTAGTAGTAGAACCCCCAAAGTGTAAACACTTACTGGATGTGCCTCTCAAATATCTGAGAATCCATTTGACTGCATTCCAATGCTCAATACCAGGGTTACTCATATAACGGCTAACGACTCCCACTGCGTGTGCAATATCTGGCCTAGTACATACCATAGCATACATTAAGCTCCCTACAGCTGAAGCATAAGGTACCTTAGACATTTTAGTCTCTTCTTCTGGTGTCTTGGGACACATATCCTTAGTCAATTTCAAATGACCAGGCAAAGGTGTGCTGACAGCTTTGGCATTTTCCATAGAGAAACGTTGCAACACCTTCTCAATATAATCAGCCTGAGATAGAGACAATTTCCTATTTTTCCTATCTCTACAAATTTTCATACCAAGGATTTGTTTTGCTGCCCCCAAATCCTTCATAGCAAAAGATTTTGCTAACTGTTGTTTCAACCCCTTAATGTGATCCATGTTAGACCCAGCTACAAGCATATCATCAACATATAAACATAAAATAATGTAGCTGTCATCATCCAACCTCTTAAAATAAACACAATGGTCAGAATGACACCGACTATATCCATGCCCATTCATAAAAGTGTCAAATTTAATATACCATTGCCGAGGTGCTTGCTTCAAGCCATATAAACTTTTCTGCAATCTGCACACCAAATTCTCCTTACCCTTGACCTCAAATCCTTGTGGCTGAACCATATATATTTCTTCATCCAAATCACCATGAAGAAAGGCTGTTTTAACATCAAGCTGCTCTAAATGCAAATCTTCAGTAGCCACAATACTTAAAACAGTACGAATAGAAGTCATTTTAACAACTGGAGAAAATATCTCATCAAAATCAATACCATGTTTCTGTGCAAATCCTTTTACAACTAATCTGGCTTTAAATCTTTTCGTACCTCCATCCTCTTCTTTGATCCTGTAAACCCATTTATTCTGTAAAGCCCTTTTACTTGCAGGTAACTTACATAAATCCCATGTCTGATTTTTCAGCAAAGAGTCCATTTCATCTGTCATTGCAGACTCCCACTGAAGCTTTGTATCCACCTGCACAGCTTCATTATAACATTCAGGTTCACCAGCATCTGTTAACAGAATAGAATACAAAGATGGAGAAAATCTTTCTGGAGGTCTACTTAGCCTTGTTGACCGTCTAACACTCACTGGGGTGTGTGGTATTTGTTGTTGCTGTTGTTGCGGAGCATAAGGAACTACTGGAACATGAACTTGTGGAGTATCATCCAGTACTACATAGTCATTTTCTTTCTTCTCATGCTGCAGCAACAGATCTTTGTACAATACTTTCTCATTGAATATGACATCCCTGCTTCTTACAATTTTATGATTTTCAAAATCCCAAAGCCTATAACCAAATTCATCAATGCCATACCCAACAAATACACATTTCTTTGACTTAGCTTCCAGCTTGGTTCTATTTTCAGAATCTATAAGTGCAAAAGCTTCACAACCAAAGGTTTTGAGAAAAGAATAACTCACCTTCTTACCACTCCATGCTTCCTCTGGAGTACCACAGTCCAAAGGAGTAGAGGGGCCTCTATTGATTAAATAAACAGCAGTGTTCACTGCCTCTGCCCACATATTTTTGGGCAGCCTAGCATGCAACCTCATACTCCTTGCATGCTCCATTATTGTCCTGTTCATGCGTTCAACCACTCCATTTTCTTGTGGAGTCCTTGGTACAGTTTTCTGCCTACGAATACCATTAGAGGAACAATATTCTTCAAATTCTGTGCTGCAATACTCACCACCATTATCAGATCTGAGACATTTTAACTTTTTACCAGTCTCAGTCTCAACCAAGCATTTCCATTTCTTAAAAGTTTGAAATACATCAGATTTCTGTCTAAGGAAATAAATCCATACTTTTCTTGTTGCATCATCTATAAATGTAACATAATACAGAGAGCCACCAAGGGAAGATACCTGAGCTGGTCCCCATACATCTGTATGCACAAGCTCTAATCTCTCATTTTTCTTTTCCTTCCCACTCTTCACAAAACTAACTCTCTTTTGTTTTCCATAAACACAACTTTCACAGAAATCCATATTGACACATTTCAGACCAGGTAAAACTTTCTTTGAATGAAGTAATTTCATACCTTTTTCACTCATGTGCCCGAGTCTGTTGTGCCACAGTGCTGTGTCAAAATCTACAGCAACAGTTTGATGTTCTTCCTGCTCAACTGCAGCCACTCTTCCTGAGCATTCATTATCTTCTGAAACAATTAAAGTAGAAGGAACAGTATGACCTGTACAAAGATATAAGGTGCCTACTTTGACACCTTTTGCTACTACTAAGGAACCTTTTGAAACCTTCCAATTTTTATCATTAAAAGTAACTGTGCAACCCTCATCACCCAGTTGCCCTGCTGAAATTAAATTCCTACTCAGCCTTGGAACATGTCTTACCTCTTGTAGTAGCCAATGATTCCCATTCTACAACTTAATCTTAATTTTTCCCTTTCTAACAATCTGACAGGGTTCATTATCTCCCAAATAAACTAGCCCAAAATCCCCTTGGACATAATCAACAAAATAACTTCTATGGGGTGTAGCATGAAATGAAGCCCCAGAATCTAAAACCCATGAATCATCAATACTTTCTAAGGACAAGAGCAAAGCATCCTCCTCAGATTTGTTACTTACCACATTTGCCTCCTTGTTTCCATCATTTTTGTCTCCTTGATCTTTCTTCCGAGACCAACAATCTTTCTTCTTATGACCTGGTTTTCCACAGTACCAGCAATCATTTGGCCCTTTAGATTCAGACCTCTTTCCCTTTGATTTTCCTCTTGATTTCCCACGATTTCCAGAGTTGTTTCCTCTATCTCTTGTTCTGCCTCTACTTTCTGTGTTCAATACACTACCCGATGTGGATGCCCCTGAGCTTTTCCTACGAATTTCCTCACTCAATATAACACCAATAACATCATCATACTTTAGGGTATTAGAACCAGAAACAGAATTACTAACAGCCATTACCAAGCCATTCCAGCTTTCTGGCAAAGAACACAAAATCAAGAGAGCCCTAACCTCTTCATCAAAAGTAATTTTAACTGAGGTTAATTGACTTGTAACTGTATTAAACTCATTCAAATGATCAGTAACTGATCCACCTTCTACCATTTTCATATTAAATAAACGCTTCATAAGAAATACCTTGTTTGAAGCTGAAGGCTTTTCATACAACTTCGCTAGGGTTTCCATCAGATCTTTAGCTGTCTTTGCTTCAGTAATATTGAATGCGACCGATTGTGCCAGGCATAGACGAATACTCCCCAGTGCCTTCCTATCCAAAATATCCCAATCCTCCTGAGACATTGATTGCTCTTTCTTGGCTACTCCCTCTAATGGCCGCCATAGATCCTTCTGATAGAGATAATCCTCCATTTGCATCTTCCATAACTGGAAGTTCTGCCCATTAAACTTATCAACCTTCAGCCTACCCTCTTCTGCCATTTCTCCCACTTAACTGAGAGACTCTCCCACTAACTCGTGAGACCTGCTTCAGAGAATAGATGAAAGAATGAATGAAATAACCTCGCTCTGATACCACTTGTTAGGATTAACAAGGCAGAAATAACAATTATGTGCAAATATAACTAATATCAGAAAATAATAAACCACACAGAATAGAACACAATGGCACACAGATTTAACGTGGTTCACCCAATCCCTGGGCTACGTCCACCAACAGCGAGTCCAATATTATTATTATCCAGTGATTACAACCTGATTACAATCCGTAATCCCTTACAACCCAATTCTACCGCAAGTACTAAAATCATACATTTTAAAATCCCTAACCCTAAGCCATATTATACAATATTTTTCCCGCTTTAGGGTTAGAATGAGTTATAAGTAGTCGGCCCAAATAACCGAAAAAAAGTAGTCGGCCTCAAAAAAATTTTCCTCGGGGGCTGCGCCCCCGAACCCCTGCTCTTGGGGGCTGCCGCCCCCAAACCCCCGCTCGGGGCCCGGCCCGGCCCCGAACCCCGACGAGGTCGGGAGGAAAAGTGTACAGTACTTTCCTGGATAGTACTTCCCTGATTAGTCACCACAAGCTAACACTTGGTTGTTATATAATTAAATTGTAAGGATTTTTTGCATTGATCAATCTTTTGAGAGTATACAAAATCTAGGAGAACATTCTTCAACTATATTAATGGTCCTAATAAAACTCCGCAAGATTACTTTTAGAGTGCCATAACATGTCATTTATGCTTGTGCTTAGTCAACTCTAGACAAGAATGATGTTAGAAAGTTGGTTAGATTTCTATTTAAATCTAATATTAGTGTAGAATGAGTCCTAGCCTACAAAAATAACATTATTATTGCGAACCAATTTAGAGTAAAAAAGGATTAGATCAAGTAGATATTTTATGCATATGAGTGATAAATAATTGAATATGATAAATACGAGCTATGTGAAATAGAGAACCCTCATAGATAATATAAGACAAAAGACCCAATTTTATAGAAGATTATAATATGTTTCAATAAATTTATGCATCAAAATACACCAATATAAATACAACTATAATAAAGCTGTAGAGCTGCTAAGTTCCTGCCCAAGCATGACAATTTTGTAGAATAATTTTAAAATTTAAAATAATAATTAAAAGTGTAATATTATAATTTCATGTTTACAAATAAAACTGAGCATAATTAAATTCACCAATATATTAAAAAATATATTTACTATTATAAATTTAATTTTTAATTAATTTTTTAATAAATTTGATTATATTTTTAATATTATAAACATAAAAAGTTCTATTAAAATAATTAAACTCAAGAATATATAAATAATAAAAAAATTAAATGAAATATTTTAAAATATTAAAATATAATATCAAATAAAAGTTAATAATACATTTTCAAATATATTTATAGTAATATAGTTCAAGATAAAACATTAATAAAAAATAAATTTAATAACTTTAATTAATTTTAATACTATTCTATTAATTTTTTAGAAAATCCAAACCTTAAAACTAAAATAAATGAAAACACTTCAAATAAGATTTATAAAATGGTGAGCATATTGGCAAATGTTTAAATATTTGGTTTTGCAGATAAATGTTTAATATTACATAATAGTTCAACCTAATTGTACTAAATCTACTTTATAAAGCACTTTCATATTTTCAGAAAAAGCGTTCTTATGCTAAAAGTTTTTAGCTAATGAAGTGATAGAAAATTAATTTTGTAAATATGTTTTGTTAAAAAAATTGCAACTACACTTTAGTTAAGATAAAAAAATTTGAAATAAGAAAAACTATCTTGCATTTGATTTGCTAAAAAATGAATTATTAATAACTAGATAAGTCCAGTCCATACCTATAGTTCTAGGCCTGGAACTAAAAATTCAATCTTACTCTCTCTCAATATTAAATTTAATTCCATAAATATAATGATATTTTTTTAATGAATAAATATCTATTCAAATATAACGAAACTTAATATGGAAAAAAAATAAAAATGATCATAACCTTCCTATTATAGAAAAAATCAACAGCCAAACAAACAACCGTTGACCACGCTTAAACCTGTTTGCTTTTCGTTTTTAATTTAACTTAGCCAATAGACTTTTGTGTAGGATGTTTAGCTCAGAAATTTGTCAGCCTCCCGTGGAAATTTGACATTTATTACCGTCAAACATCAGATTTGCACCATTAATAAGCAAATGTTTTTTTTAATTAGCACTATAAATGAATTTTACAGAGATTTTTAAGTTCTGTAAATTACTTTTTCCTCATTCATCGTTTTGGACGAGATTGACGACGCTGGTATTGACAGGGAGAGCAAGCAGCAGAAAATGTAAGAGAGATATTTGTATTTCGTGGTTTGCTCTGTTTTCTTTTGCGCTTTTTTTAATGCAAACCCTTTCTTTAAAACACAATTCAGCTGTTAACCCTCAATTGTTTTATGTCCGTGTTGCTCAATCTTGTATGTCTTGTAACCCTCAATTTTGTATGTCGTGTTTCGCTCTGTTTCACTGCACGCGATTTTAATGCAAACACTTTCTTTAATAACAAAATTTAGCTGTAGTGGCCGCTAATTGACAGTGAAGCAGAACCCACTTATTCAGCAAATCATTAACATCTAGGTAGATTAGTGAGAGGAATGTGGAAAATTTGAGGGGATTTTAGGGTTTTTTTTGTTTGTAGAAAATACCTCTTTTGCATACGTGTCTTCAACATCAGCCTTCTTTATTGTATAAAATACAGGCTCATAAAGGAAGGAAGTGCAAGTTTAGGGGGCACTACAGGTGAAAATTATTCGATCATGCAACAAATTTGTCCTGCAATAGTATATGTTGCACAATATTGTTATTGACCATGGCTCTGCAACATTTTCATACTGATACATTATAAACTACAAAGCCCCATGCTTCACATTGTTGTGGCTAAATCACGATTAGTGGCTAAATCACGATTAATGGCACTAGTCTTTTCCCCACGTGGCTCTGCAACATTTTCATAAGGGTATATTATTGAACAAGATAAGAGATAGGAAGGGCAGTGTACATTGAGTGGGGAATATTCTGCCAAGATAAAAAAATGGCTGTCCTGCGGCACAACAATAGTCACCACTCACCTACTGTTTATTTTTCAGTCATGTTGCATGTTCAGAAATGTAAAATAGAAAGCCCTGAATTGAAAAGCGATTACGTATTTTAAATTTTAAAGTGTTATTAAAAAAATGCCTTATGCACTTTGACAGCCGAATTTGCAGGTGTATTAGAATGCCATGTTTCAAATTTGAGTAGCGAACCCCCATGTTAGATGATGCTACTAATTGAAATTGAAATCAGGGGCCATGATGGTATTGGCATTCATCTAAAAAAGGGATATATATATATATATATATATATATATATATATAAGTCAAGGGAACTTTAACAGAAATGTTTGAGTCAAATCTGTCTTATGATGCTAGCATGGATTTCCTTGCCATGTTCCAGAGCTGTCATATGCACTCATGCCCTCATAATGGTAAAAATTTGAATGGCTTAGCATCATATCTACATGTTGTGATTTGCAAATTAATTTCAAGGTCTCCCAATTTTTCATATCAAGGGAATATCCTGAAATCAACTCTATTCACTTTCATTGAGATAAACATTTGTTTTTCTATTTTCTTCAACTGTTCACTTGTGTCCTCCAAATTCTAAATATCAATGCTCTTCTGAAGAACTTGGACCTTTGTATGACTGGAAGTAAAATTTCATACTCATTTAGTCCACAAAGAAACTTATTCGTTCCTATATATGTAACTTTGTGATTGTTATGGTTGATCAAAGCTCTTAACAAGGTCATTTGATGCAAGCACACAGATGTAAGAATATTATTTTATTTAAAATAATAAGCCTTTGTGAATCTTATAGTAGACAAAAGATCTTGAGAAAGTCATTCATGCAAGCACATAGCTGTAGGAATATTATTTTATTTAAAACAATTTTCCCAAGATTCACTTGATTTGGGTTATATATTGGTAACTTTAGAATAGAACTCTATCATACATTTTAAGTTTAAACTTTATATTTCTCAAAGTTTATTTTGTAGAAAAAGTTACATGAATCCCTTATTTGTCTTTCTAATTTTTATTCTCAATGACAAGAGGTGGATTGAACTAATCCTTTTGTTTGTGTAGTTGGTTGTGCAGTTTCTTGTTCTATGAATTCCTCTGGTGTATTAATTTGGAGAGAGCAGCTTTGATGCTATGTATGGAGGTGATGTGTAGTTGTACTATTTCTTTTTTTATTTATGAGTCTATGACCCATTGGACCTCTATTTCATATGTGATTGAGTGTTTATACATGGTCATTTGTGCTGCTTTGTGTAGTAGAATTTTATGGAATTGTTTATTTTCCATCCATATCAGAATAATCAAAATCTTAAGATCTTGCAAATACATTTTAGAATATTTATATGGCTGTCTTTATTTGCTATGATCTCATTTTGATTTGGTAGGCCAGATTTGCATCATTTTTTTTTTCTAAAGGTTTCTTGTTAAGGGAGTTGGGACCTGTTGATGTGTGTTTTATAACCCACCAAACAGTAGAACAAAATACCGAAATATCTTATCCTCTCTTGAACAAAGTACTGCGTATGCTAAGATTGCAAGAAGATCACATGGTGACTCCAAGGTTCCTCGACTCGTGGATAAGCTCGGTGTTGATGTGATTTGCTGAATATCACAAGGGGCCTTACGTTTTGACTTCTTGAATAGATTTTAAATCATGTAAGATGGGAGCTATCGAAAGATTTGCAATGAAACACTTTTTTGGATTTTCAGAAATATTCGGAAAGTAAATGGGATTAGGGTTCAGAGATTCTAATCTACTCCTAAGGGTAATGGGAGCAACATGGAATACTTTGGTGGACAAATTCCTTTATTACCAAGTTCCGCTTCGCCAAGTTATACTACAACTACGCGTGAACTGGTGCAATCTTCAAAGGTTCTGCAAGAGATGTTCATACCACAACAAACACCATCATAAAGAACAATGTATGTGAATGATAGAAGTTAAGCATATGCAGGAATGGGGTTCAGGCTAACTTTGCACAACGATTTAGAATCACTAAAACGTCAAAAGTATGAACCAAAGGAACTCATCAAAACACCATCATATTTGCCATTACAATCACAACACTTTTATCCACTAAACTTAATCTAAATGAGAGAATTATGAAACCAAACAAGCATCAAGACACATCAAATTATCACCACACTTAAATGAAAATTTTATTGTCTCGATAGCTCTTAGGCAACAATCTCACAATTCACTCTTTACAAACGAGAAGAAGAGGCCTTTATATAGGTCTTTGAAAACAACGAGTGACCCGAATTGAAACAATGACCGATGGCTCAAATTTTGCCACATCTGCCCTAATTAGGGTTAGGGCAAATAAAGAGGAATCTATATTAATGCCAAAAGGAATCCACTACCGTAGTGGGTAATAAATGCCCACCATGCATGCACACTTAGAAGGAAAGTGTGTGTGGGGGGGGGGGGGGCGGGGAATGGGCTATAAATGACCACTATGTATGCCCACTATGCATTATATGCATTCGTTGTCTATCTTTGACCTCTCTGCTTGAATGCTTGGAATCTATCCAACACTATTTCCAATTCTTCCACGTTGATGCTGGGTGTCGATTCCTATTTGAAATCCAAGGCAACCATTGCTTGCTCAAACTTCTTCAAACTGTCATCCCAATCTGGTACCAAGTCTTGAGCAGTATGCATATTATTTGAGAATATAAAGAGGTTCTCGTAATCATGCTTCGTGAAAATGATCATCTGAAAGGACTCCTCCAACTTGCTTTTCAGATTGCTCAGAGTTATCTCTTCTTCAGTGAGCCTTCGTGATAATAGCAAGGCGACATTGTTGGAGACCTCCTGTCGGATATTATCAGTTATTTCTTTCAGTCAAGTGGATTCCCCAACGAAATGATCAAACATTTCCTTGGCCATGAGCACTGCGCTGTACCATCTGCAAAAGTCATATGATTCACCTTCTCTAACAACTCTGCCATCAATCAATTTCTTGTTGGGTATCTCCATCAGCGCATGTAATTCTGTAATTATCTCATCCCTATAGATGCGCTCATCCTCCCAAGATTCCTCCATATGTTGAATTATGGAAAGGATAGCAAGTGCCCTGTTATGGATTTTCACCACATCTTCAGCATGTTTGTCGGCTTAATTCTGGATGCCCTCTATCCAAACCTTTGCTCCTTGTGCAATCTACCTGATTCGGTCTATCCCCTCCACTGATTCCGTCGGAATAACCGGAGGAACGAAGTGTTGGGTCTCAAAACTACAATTCGGACAAGGGCACAAATTTTCAACATTTATAATCCCGAACATAGAATTATGGCCAATGAACAAGAATCACCTAAGGACTTATTCCTCTACTCTTTTGGCTCTACCAAACCATGGCGGGTGCACCTAATGATCATCTTGACTTACTTCTTTAAAACAATCACTTCAATGTATTCCTGGCAGATTTAATTTTCTTTCTTTATTGATTATTCCAACTTGGCAGGAGAGCTGAAAATAATGCGTGCTTCTCCTGCTTTGCTTCTTACTTCTAACTTCTATCTTCTTATATCTCCTAATCCTGATTATCTCCTACTGCTTTACCTTAATTAATCTTCTACTTGCTTGACAATAAAATGAATTTGATAATGAAATAAAAACCCTTGTTTTCTAAAATAACAAAAGACCAGTCCCTTATCCAAATTGTGCAATAGAGTCACTTCTTATCAAACCTTCATGTACAACTCTGTAAGATAGTTTTGTAGCCTATAGATATGCCATCAACCACCCAATCCTATTAATGTAGAATAATTAAGTACACAACACTTTAACCAGTGCAATTGATTTTAATTTATCTGTATTCCACGGAGTTTTCAGGACAGGGACGTTTTAGGGGACGGGGACGTGTTTCCGGTACGGGTACGGGTCAAAGCCAAAATTTAGGGGACGGGACCTTAGGGGACGGCAACTAAAAACAAAGGGAATTTTATATAGAGAGAGACAAAATTCATATATGAATATCATAACATTGATAAACCTTTCACCATAGAGTCATAGACATACATGGAAATTGAAATGACAATATGATATAAATTATAATATATATCATATATCTGAAAAGCATATATATCATATATCCGAAATGACATATATCATATAAACGTCTTAGGGGACGGGGAAAAGCTGTACCCGCGTCCTCGTGGAACAATGTAATTTATCTTTCAGTAAGCCAATTAGACAAAAAGTAAAAGGACAACAACTTTACGAATGTCTTTTGATGTTCAAATTAACATGAAGGATACATAACCTTTCTACATAAGTTTTAAAGATGGCAATTGATTTTCAAATCAATAATTACAGAGGACTGATCTGATAAGAAAACAACTTTCGTACCATAATTTCGGACAGAAAAGATGGATCTGATGCCTCATTCTATTCTATGATATTCCCCCCTCAAACGGTCTTGGTATCCCTTCTTACACAAAACGAAAGGATGCAAACAAGCTTCAGACCGTTTCAAAACATCCCTTGAAGGTGAAAAGACATACCTATTTTAAATAAAAAAATAATTCCAAAACCGAAATTGCCTTAGTTTATGTAATTAATCGCCATTTTACAATTTGTTTAGGCCTTTTAGAGGTATTTTAAGGCTATTTTAGGGGTATATAATGGATAAATGGTCTTTAAATGGTGTAAATATCCCTTCTGATGCTTCATAGTTCATTTTCCATGCCCATAATTATATTTATGTTCTGTAATCTTTATTAGCAGTCTCGTTATTTCGCAAATCTCTTCTTCTAGTCTCGGCGAAAAGGTGACATCGCCATTTCACGATGTCTTCCTTTTGATGTCTGCGAAACAGCGAAGCTTCGCTATATCGTGACCTCCTTTTGGTGCCCCATGCGAAATAGCAAAATGTTCGCTATTTCACAACTTCCCTTTTTGAGCTTCTGCGAAATAGTGAAACATGATAAGGGTACATTTTAAAGTTCTTTTTGTGGTCAATGGAATATATTGGATATTTAGAGGGGTAGTCAAGGCTTAATATGTAGTGGAAACTTTGGTAATTCTTATCATCGTGGGATTTTATTCTGGGCTTGAATTATGAATCATTTGGGGATTATGTGGAGGGATTTTCTATCATGGGAGGGGCAATAAATTATCAAATTAATAGTCCCAATTGTGGCTCTATCTGGTGGATGCATACCCCCTGCGGGTATGGCAAGAATCCAGCTATCTCTGGAGGAGCAGACCCAAAATTCAATCAACACGGTGACCAATGGTCACCAAGATGTAAACTTCTATTTTTCCTCGGTCAAACACTTTATTCTGCAGGCACCTCCAGAGTATAACAAAATATATTTCCTTCCAGACCAATGTATTGGGGCAGTTCTACATGGAATTCTTATTACATACCTGATGCAGAGCAACATACAAAACCAACCAAATCTTAGGATCCTATTGATCCACCCAACAATCCATCCAAAACAACTTGTTAAAGGCAAATAATCTCTTCATGATTCTAAATATGATAGATTCTTCAATACCCGCAATCAGACTCCAACCATAAATCACTGTGATCTCTATGATAAGATCAACAACTAGGCCTATCCATTTAGATACTAAATTTCAAGTCCACTCAAACTTCTTGTTCATCAACAATACTAATTGCCGTGTCAAAGTCATTCATATCTTGAATACTGACACATCCTGATAACTCTCCTTTGGCATATTCACATTATCAAATCATGCTAAACATCAAGTTTCAAGCACTATCCTTGAAGGATCCAATCATTACCACTTACCTTGTTCCTTGAGGCAAGCATACCTTGTCCTTCTTCAAGACTAGTCCATCGGCATGTTTGAACAACCATATCATCTTCTCAGACCCTCTTTCATCTACACACAACATTAGCAACTCTGTCTACAACTTGCAGACGAACTCTTTGTAGTTAACAAGGTTTCCTGCCTTGTCTACAATGCAAACACATTAGTCATGAATACAAGGACTGTCCACATAACATCAATACATATCCTTCTTACATATTAAGGGAAAATACAATTTGGGAAGGTTCATTACCCTTTCAAATCAGGGTCACTAGATTTTTGCAGTCCTATTGCCAAATATCAGAATGTGAATGATTTATTCCTGTCATACTTGTTACAGTCAGACTGTTCTCCCAAATGTTCTTTAACAAACACGTTAGATTCATGGCTTCCCCTTCAACAAGGTCCCTTGAGGGTTATAAACATTTAGTGGATCAATTCATACCATTTTTTATCCATACAAACCAAAAGAAAGTACAAACAAATTGACTGTCATTGACAGTTTAGATATGCTGAATTCTGTTATTCACCACTTGTGTTTTATGCATCACCTTGGAAATCCCTTCGGTGGAGTTGTTAAAACCTAGGTCCTTTAAAACATATCAAAATCAGAGCACAATCCAACGGTTAATTAAAAAGTTATGGCCCTTGGACAGAGACCCATGTTTCTGTCAACACAAAACTCAGAAAATCCGTCCTTTATGCTGCTAGGGCATCTATTTACTTTGAAAATACATAACCAAACAAGTTTAAACCAAATGCATGTTAAATTTGTATGAATCCCCTCCATATAAAACCAATGTTTAGATTTTTCCACCGGTTGGAACAAAAGTTATAGACAAACCCTTACATCTAACCCAGAAATGAGGGTTTGGAACCCGTTTCCACTAAACTTCATGGATCTTCATGGATTCTGCATATAAGGACCTCTAACATGATTCCAAATAAAGTTAACTCATCCTAGAAGACTTCCAAATACATCTTGAAGGTTATTCAATCCGTTTTCTCATTTAGAAATGCACCGTAACAGCAAAACTGTGACTGGAAACAAAAGACAGTAAAGATTTGCAGGGAAACGACTTGTTTATTGAATTCTTTAGGAATACAAACTTTACAATATACTTTGGGAGGTGTCTACATTCCTCCTCAACCATCTGCTCCTGGAGATTTCCTTGGATGAGGTACAAAACTTCATGGCTGTCACCAAGAATGGTGATAGTCAGAATGCTGACTGCTGCTCCTGTCACAACTTTGTAAACTCTTCACCTCTTCCCCTGTATGTCGACCAAGGAAAGATTATATAACCTTCCTCACTTCCTCTTGGTGGTTACCAACTGGTCTAACTTCCCCCAAAACCGTACAACTGCCTCTTCATCTTCCAAGCAACTTTTTAATTGTTGCATTACAACTTTTTATGCAATATTTGCATTTTGACAAAAATAACCTCACAACCTTGTGACAACCCTCTAAACATGTTATAATGGACATTCAAGGACTTATTACACCATATTTACCTTTCTGTGGATCATTTCTCACATTTTGACCTCCTAGACCTATCTAGGACCTTGTTGACAACTTTTAACAATTTCATTACAATCCTTGCTCTTGTATTTACAAATGGATTCAACATGAATCAATACATCATACAAATGCTCATAATGATTTAAAACATTATTAAAACATCTTTACACTTCATGAGTCTTTGACCTTCTAGATTAGGTGCCCCTGCACCAATACCTCTGGATAAGAAATATTAAATACTTGAAACAATGAAACAACCTAATCCTGATGCTCATCCCGAATCTCACTGCCATCGAAAAATAGATATTGACTCACTACTGATTGATCACCCTGCTCATATTTTCTTTGTTGTTTGATCGGCAAATCCTGAATAATGATGTCATGGTGACTGTCATATAAATTGCTTGGTTCAGCAACAGATTCATCCTTAAACTGCTCAATTACCTCTGGTTCACCATCTTCATATTCCTCATATAAGGGATTTGCATATGTCTGCATATTTCCCCTTTGTAATCCAATTCAAAATTCTTGATTTGTGATTTCTACATCCTGGTCAAACAGGGGATTGATTATGTCAATTTCCCCTTCTGGTTCTTCATTTGTTCTATCATCAATTACAAGATCTGAATCATAGTGACTTTTATTATCTTCATAATTGCCGTCATTAATGCCATGAAAGGGAAACTCAATCACCCTTTTATTTTGAATTACTGGAGAGCAATAGGGTAAAGGGTTCCTGTATTCATTATACAAGCAACCTGTATTTTGTGATATCTTATTAGTAGAATTACAATCTATACAATCATCTTCATATGTTGAAAAAAACTCAACCATTTCTTTGTTTTGATCAAATATGCTACCCTTATAACTCAGGCCTCCATTATCTTCCAAATCAAGTTTCTCCTGGATTCCTGTGAGTGCATTAAAATTAGAATTTGAAAATATTCTTGTTTTGTCATCATCCATTGCTTGAGAATGCATAATGGAATAATCCATGTCTGCATTTTTCTGACAGGAAATCTGGGGCTCAAACTGCTCTGCATTGACAAATGACATTTGATTGGAAACAATAGGCTCATATTCATATGTATTGCAACTCTCAGACCTGTATGCATTGAATTGTTGATTATATCTATAATCTTGATCATTTGTATGAGACACTGTTGTGAGGTTTTTACAACATCGCCCCATCCATGGGGACCCCCTAGCTTCGACCTTTTAGACTTAGCCAAGTTTTAGCCTTGCCCCGTCCTCGTGGTTTTGATTGCTTGGATTGATTTAGTGTATGCAGTGAGAAATGTTTAAAATACGTTTGATTTTGGATTGAAAAGTTTGATTTTGGTTCGAATTGAAGGTCTTGACGATGTGATGATTTTGAATTGAGGATTTTGTGAATTGATTTGAAATAGAAAATCTGATAGTTTGAAATGAAAGATGAAGTTGGAATTTGTTTGATTATTTGAAATTTAATTTTGTGATCTTCAAAATTCTTGACGTTATGGCAATCTTGATGGAATTGAATTTCAAGTTTATTTAATTGCTAATTGTATGATCTTTGAAAATGATTTTTGGGGTTTGCAAATTTCAAGTTTTAAATTATCCTTTCAAATTTCGATTTTATGATTTTGAGTTGCAAATTTCGATTGGCTAATTTATTTTTGAATTTGCCATAGTGATGGTTTTTGATATTATGAATGGATCTAATGCTAAGTTCGAAAATCCTTGTTTGGATTAATGATTTTTTCAAATTTCGAAAAATCTGAATGGCAATTCAAAATTCATTATTTGTTGTGGCCAATTGCAAATTTTGGTTTGATAATCAATGTTATTTTCAGGATCCAATAAAATCTGGACTGAATTGTTGAATTTTCAAATTTTATGGATTACCTTGCAATTTTCAAAATTATTATGGGGTATTGGTTGATCATTGCAATTTAATTTTATTCATGCATTGGATGTTGTGTCAATTTAAAATTTAAACTCAATGCTTTTCATCATTTTCAGCCCTGCCCTTAATATTTTCGAATTAGTATTTAATGCTTTTATTTTTTTAAAAAGTCGAAAATAATTAAATCTGGCCAAGTCGGCCCTGATTTCACACATAAATTAATTATTGTTTTTTTTTGCCTAACTTGTAGGGGTCGGCCCTGTTTTAGGGCAGGGGGCAGCAGCTATAAAAGGAGACTTCCCCATTTCATTTTCACATCACCAAACCAGCTCTCTGCTCTGCTTTGTGAAGAGCGAATACCAGTCCTTATTAGCAGCGAAAATATTCATTATCTTGGCGATTTTGGGGTGGATTTGGGCAGCGAATTTAGAAAGGAAATGGCGGGCTTGAATGGAGACTAGATTTGGGCGAGTTATCCATAATTTGGAGCAGTCCCGAATCTGGAGCGGTCAAGGCCGAAAGTAGACAACAGTCTAGGGCATCCGCGGCAGTGTGTAGCAGAGCTTCCGCAAATCAGTATAGCAGGCCCTAGCCTTGTGGAGGGCGAGATTAATAGCAGGCAAGCCTGTAGAGGCCCGGAATCAGTCCAGGAAGTCCGAAAATCAGAGCAGGCCATAGCCTTGTAGCATCTCCAAAGTTGCAGTAGGACAATCCAGAATTCTGAATGTGAAGGCCCTAGTGTGTAGCAGGCCTAGTTGGAAGTAAAGGGAGGATTGAAAGGAGGTTGGAAGGCAATTTGGAGAGCAGTGGGCTTGACTTGAAGTGGAGCAGACCTGGGCACACCTTTTGCTCAATTTCAAGGCATCTTCAGGCCATTCTTAGGGTGTCTAGAGGCAGATTTTTGGGGACAGTTTACATAAGAGACAACAGTGTTTGACAAGATATCGCTTGGAGGCTCATTTTCACTAAGTTTGGCGCCCACATTTTGGAAGGATTGAAGACTTTTTTGTGCTAATTGCCTCAAATCCGAAAATTGGAAAGTCTGGTGAGATAAGAAGCTTATGGATTTGGTGTAATCGAATTTGTATAAGAGAAGTTTGTTGATGAGTAATAGCATAGCAATCAGATTTTGAAAGTGAGTTGAAGAAAGAAGAGATTCTCTTGTGGACTTAGAAATTTTGGAGGTCGAGCTCAGCTAATTGCATTGACAAAGGACTCCTAGCTTTGTACTTGGGTAAGTAGCCTATCTTTTCCTCTCTTTCCAATTGCTTTCATTTCATTGGTGCTAGTGCCAGGTGTTGAAAACTAATTTCAAGAGTAGAGCTAGAAGTTTGGATATTAAGTTGATTACTCGATTGTCTTGATTGACTTTTTTCCCCAAGTTCTTGCTTGCATTTCATCATTGCATTTCATCTTAGGAAGAAGTTTGGAGTGATAAGTGTAGCCCATCTTAAAGTAACGGCGGGGCGTGATAAGTGTAGTATTCCACCCCTAGGCGAAGTTTGGAGTGATAAGTGTAGTTCCACATTCATTGTAGAAAAGGCGGGGAGTGATAAGTGTTTAGGATGGCTGATGCCAATGCAAGCAAGCGACCCAAAGGAACTAATGCTAAAATAGGAGACAAGGAAGTCATGATACCCAATTCCAACTTCCACTCAAAATTGAAATACGTTGGAGACACCAACATTGGTACCATTGATATGATTCAATTGAGAGATAGGTTGAGAGACGGTCAGTCTTCCATTGCAAAGAAAATCTTCAAGTCCGGAGTTGTGCATGCAGCTGCCTTCCCTCCTACCTTGCCTTGTCCAGATTTGATCATGGAGTGTGCATCTAGACTTAACATTCAGAGCAAGTCAGTCATGATGGATGGAGAGAAAGTTTTGGTAAACATCAGCAGTCCGTTGATTGAGGAGACATTCAATATACCTAAGCAAGATACTACAGAGGCACTATCTATTGATCAAGCCACCAGATTCTACCATGACAACCAAGACACATACTTTGCTCAGCTGAAACAGAATTGGTTACATGAAAGAAAGAAGGGAGTCACCAAGACCTCAAAGCTCACCAGGTCCGACTTCAAATCAGAATATGGCGACCTCTATCATCCTCCTCAATAGAATCATGGGCTTAGCACAAGGTATGCAATTCGAAACTTGGATGTACTATTTCATTGATGGCATAGAAAGTGGAAAGAGGAAATTTGATTGGGCTGCAATAATTAGTGAAAATCTAGAGTTACAGCTTAGAACAGTGTTATCTCAAAAGCAGTTTTACATGGGATCATATCTTTTTTACTTAATAGCAAGATTATTTAGACAACCGGGACTTAAGGCTAGGGGAGAAGTTGGTTATGGGCCTAGGCAATACTTGGTGTATGAGTGCTATCCACAGCTTCATTTGCGCAACACCAAGGATTACAAGATATTTTATGATGCCTTTGCCATGAAGTTAGTAAGGATGTTGCAAGGAACTCCTGCTCGGAGACTTTCTTCGAAGGCCGAAGCTAAAGTTAAGAAGTATGGGAGTTGGTTCATCCAATTTGCACGATTCACATACATAAGAGTGGCTGGATGTACAACTTGTCCCAAAAAGCTTCCAAGGTATCCACCCGATTGATTAGTTTTGATGGAGTTGACTAGATAACTTGAGCAATATGATAAAATGATGAAACAGAAAGGTGAAGCAGGGGTTACCCTCTCACTTGTGATAGGCAATGATAGTTGTCCCAACCATGTTGCCTTTGCATCTGCTGAAAAGGAGTTAGAACAATATCACCTAGCTTGGTATAAGGCGAGACAAGGGTTCGATCCTCATGGTCTAATCAAGTCCGCTCAAGGAGGAACATTCAGGCATGTGCCTACGATAGAAGATTTTTGGGCTAATGCACAAGATGACTTTCATGTGAGGAAGCTAGCTTTCTCAAGACTGTCACTAAGCCTGATGAGAGCCATAAAATGAAAAAATCTTATGATCCCAGACCAGCTGGAAGAAGATGAAGATGTGCTAAGAGAGGACTACCACACAGTAGAAGGAACAGAGTTAGATCCAGTCAACTGGAATGATCAGCAGGATCCATCCTTAGAGGCAATTAATAAGACAGTTGAACTGCACACTCAGTGGTGGTATAACAAGAAGTTAAGTCAGTTGCAAAGATCAAGGGTACACCTCACTTATGAGAAAATGAAGCTGGTGGAGGTCCAAGCAGAATCAGTTAGTCAGCAAGGTGAGGGCGGTGGCCGACAGCAACCACAGCAGCAACAACAGGCCAGTAAGGGCAAGAAGAGAGACATAGAAGTTGAGAATGGTAAGGAAGATCAAAGGCCACCAGCAAAGAAACAGAACAAAGAACCATCTAGAGAAAGTATATTTGAGGCTAGAAGACAAGAGCGTGGAGTCAGTACACAAAGTGCAGCAGTTGAAGTGAGCTCAGGTTCAGAGTCAAGTAGTGAAGATAGCAGTAGTGGATATTCTCCTCTATCAGAAAATCAAGTAAATGAAGATGTGGCAGTCTCTAGTGATGAAGAAGATATACAAGTTGATATTGAGGGTGAAGCGGTACAAGACGAAAATCGGGCACCCAATGATGAGTATGTAGGGCTAGTTCAGCCAAATCCAGCAGTGGGAGTTTTCACTGGGCCCGCTTGGATGTTGAGGATGCTCTAGCCGATTATCCCGGAGCCACCCATCCAGACAATTGAAGAAATTCAAAGGGATACTGAAGGAGAGGATGATGCTAGACAGAGGCAAGCAGAAACAGTAGCAAGGGTAATTAGAGATGATGGTCACAGGAAAGTTCAAATTGCCATACCAAAGGTGAACAAGACAATGGAAGAAATTTCAATTCAAGACTATGAGTTTCAAGAGCATGACTTGGGAGCAGCGACTGATGAGATAGAGTGTGAAGAGCTTCAAGAGAATGTAACTTCAGTAGTTGAAAGGTTAGCAAGGGCAAATGCTACAAATGCTAAATTGAGAAGAGAAAATGAGTATTGGAAGGGCATTTACGATGGAAAGAGTCAGCCAATCCAACAGGTGCCAAGGGCAGCTCTCCTCCAAGATAGTGAAGACAATTTTGAACAAGAGGTTAGGGAGTGGATCAATGACACCATCCAAGAAGGGCGAGATTTCTTGCTTCCTTTCATTGCTATTTTCAGAGCATTTATAACCATCAAGAACAAATTCAAAGCGTTTGAAGTAGGATGGAGGGATTTCCTTCCAACTCGTGAGTATACCATTCCTAGGTTGGAAGCAGTTACAAGAATATCAGAGGGAACATTGGTGAAGGCCAAGGTGATAAATGAAGGAGAGAAAGGAATGGTCGATTCTTGGTTCATGGCCTTGACGTTCAGATTGGGAATGCTAGAAGAAATACAGGACAGAATGGCACAGCATAGTCCAGGCATCGAGGCTTTCATTTCAAACACAATGAATGATGCTAGAGTTGCACTAGATTCGAAGGAATAACAGAGGAGGATTTCAGTGAGACAGAGTTTGGATCGAGGTTAGATGATTTGGGAAAGATTGTCCCTTTAAAGAAAAGATTGGATATCCTTACCTCTCTCAGGGCCTTAGTTCAATTTGCAAAGGATGATGAGAAGGAGAATGAGCAGGTACTACAAGCAGCAAAGGACATGGTCATCACAGCTGAGCTCAAGATGAGGCATTCACCTTGCCCTCCTATGGAAGAAGTTGATAATATGTTGGCTAAGTTCATTACTTATGCCAAAAGAATGAAAGAAAAGGGTAGAGTTATATTAGAAGACCATTTGATGTAAGCCCATGTGGCATTTTCCCCTTTCTTCTTGGGTAGGATAGGTGTCAGTTTTGGATTGGCTACCATTTTTGGTGCCTTCTCATTGGTTACCACTATTCTTTTTTCTCATTGGTCCATTGATGAGGTGGCATCTTTTCATTGGCCGATGGGGTGGTAACCCTAATTAGGGTTTCTAGGATTCAATCTGGATCGTTGGTTTTGCCTCTTAATCTTGGCCATTCATTGTAATTTCAAGCCTCTATATAAGGCCACTTGATATCATTTGTAAAGGGTTGAAGAAAATTGTTGCTAATATAATACCAAAATTGCTTCTCTTATCATTGTTGTGTCTTGCATGGTGATTAAGAACACTTGGTGTTATTGCATGGTTTCTACTTCCAATTGTTAGAGATAGATTTCATTTCAATTAAGTTGTTAAAGCATTTTCATTTTCAAGCAAGTGTTAAAGGAAGAGTAGTGATAGATGATTAATTGCATGGTGATATTGGTAGATGTTTGATAGGGATCCTATACTAGGCCACTAGCATCTTGGCGGCTTGTCAAGGAGCCTTGCGTGGTAATCTAGTCTTCTTTCCTTAGAATCATTGCATCTGTGGAGGTAACACCGCTGGTATGTCTTCATTAGGTTGATCCCCGTCCATTTGCCAATCTTTCCATTCTTAGGAGTAGAAGTAATCAGTAACTTAGTAGTTGAAGTTGAGAATTAGAAGTTGGAAAGTGAAGTTTGAGAGTTTGAAAAGAGCAAAGTTGAAAGTGATAAAAATTGAGAGATCATTTGAAAGGGTTGCGAAAGCTAGAAGTCTTATCATCATCATAGTAAGAGTTGAGATATTTCCAAACAAAACATACGTAAGGCCGCCAAGTGATTATCAGCAAATCACATCATTTTAACTGAGTTAGTATCCACAAGTGTAAGGAACCTTGGAGTATCTTACATACTTTTCAAGAGAGGGTTGAGTGTTTGGTACGCTGTATCAAGTATTTCATTTGCTATATGTTATATAGTGGTACAAAACTCACATCAACAGACACCTCTATTGTTCTTGGTAAGTACACCTTATTCATATGCATGGCATTATGTTCCAGTTCAAATCTCATTCCAAGAGAAGCACATTCCCTATCATAATTAAAAGATGGGGCAGTGAACTGATGGTTATTTGATTTATTATTATTGATTTGTGGGCTGCAGTGTTTGTTTGCATAAGAGGTTTTCTTTTCTGTTTTTAACCTTCTACACATTCCATATTTTGATACCTTCTCAATATTCATAGCAATCTCAAATGCCTTGTACAAATGTTTAGGTTCTTTGCTCCTTAATTTGTAACTCATCTCTTTGTCAAAAGATCCCAAATAAATGCACAAAGCCCATGCATCATTAGGCTTCATGCTTTTAGGAATTCTTCTCATTGCTTTCAAAAATCTGAGATTAAAAACTGATATTGATTCATCCTCCATAATGTGAATATTTACAAGCTCTCTGAGTAATACCGATTCACTAACCCTTTCACCAAATTGATCAATGAAAGCTGATCTGAGTTCCTCCCAAGAACTAATGGAGCATGTTTGTAGGTCTGAAAATCATTCCCTTGCATCATCCTTCAAGGATTGGACAAAAAGTTTCATGACTACATCTTCATGATCAACTTCATAGTCTTCCATTAAGTACTCGAAATTCTGTAAGTGTTTCTTTGCCGATTCTTCCTTTGCACCACTAAATTTTGGAAGCCTGTTTCTGATGTCATGTGGAATATCATTTGGATAACCAACTATGCCCTGGAAATCTAGTGCCTTATATCTCTCAATTCTGAAATTCCTCTTATCATGCAACCTAGATTGGTCACACAACATAGTTTCTTGCTTATATGGATACGTATATGTATACATATTGACTGTTTGAGAATGCTGCAATTATTTTCTTTTCATCAGGTTCTTTTCAACAGAGTCACCACCTCTTTGTGAGAGGAAATTATTTTCTTTTCTTCTGGATCTTCTCCCTTAGCAGTCACTTTTCCAATATTGCAACAAACTCAAAATTTTCTAACTTGCCCAATGATAACTGAAAATTCTGAAAGCTCTCCCTAGTGGAGTCACCAATTTGTTGGGTCTCAAAACTGCAGTTCAGAAAAGGGCACAAATTTTCAACATTTATAATCCTGAACATACAATTATGGCCAACGAAGAGGAATCACCTAAGAAGGGCTAATTCCTCTACTCTTCTGCCTCTACCAAACCATGGCGGGTGTACCTAATGATCATCTTGACTTACTTCTTTAAAACAATCACTTCAATGTATTCCAACCTGGCATGAGAGTTGAAAATAATGTGTGCTTCTCCTGCTTTGCTTCTTACTTCTAAATTCTATCTTCTTATATCTCCTAATTCTAATTATCTCCTACTGCTTTACCTTAATTAATCTTCTACTTGCTTGACAATAAAATGAATTTGATAATGAAATAAAAACCCTTTTTCTCTGAAATAATAAAAGACCGGTCCCTTATCCAAATTAGGCAATAGACTTAATTCTTATCAAACCTTCATGTACAACTCTGTAAGACAATTTTGTATCCTATAGATATACCATCAACCATCCAATCCTATCAACGTAGAATAATTAAGTACACAACGCATTAACCAGTCCAATTGATTTTAATTTCTCTTTCAGAAAGCCAATTAGACAAAAAGAAAAAGGACAACAACTTCGCAAATGCCTTTTGATGTTCAAATTAACATAAAGGACAATTAACCTTTCTACATAAGTTTTAAAGATGGCAATTGATTTTCAAATCAATAATTACAGATGATTGATCTGATAAGAAAACAACTTTCATACCATAATTTCGGACAAAAAAGCTAGATCTGATGCCTTATTCTATTCTATGATATTCCCCCCCTCAAAGGGTCTTGGTATCCCTTCTTATACAAAATGAAAGGATGCAAACAAGCTTCAGACTGTGTCAAAACATCCCTTGAAGGTGAAAAGACATCCCTCTTATAAATAAAAAATAATTCCAAATCCCGAAATTGCCTTAGTTTATGTAATTAATCGCCATTTTACAAATTGTTTAGGCCTTTTAGAGGTATTTTAAGGCTATTTTAGGGGCATATAATGGATAAATGGTCTTTAAATGATGTAAATACCTCTTCTGGTGCTTCACAGTTCATTTTCCATGCCCACAATTATATTTATGTTTCACAATCTTTATCAGCAGTCTCGTTATTTTGCAAACCTCTTCTTCTAGTCTCGGCGAAAAGGTGACATCGCCATTTCACGATGTCTTCCTTTTGATGTCTGCGAAACAATGAAGCTTCGCTATATTGCGACCTCCTTTTGGTGCCCCATGCGAAATAACAAAATGTTCGCTATTTTGCAACTTCCCTTTTTGAGCTTCTGCGAAATAGCAAAACATGATAAGGGTACATTTTAAAGTTCTTTTTGTGGTCAATGGAATATATTGGATATTTAGAGGGGTATTCTAGGCTTAATATGTGGTGGAAACTTTGGTAATTCTTATCATCGTGGGATTTTATTCTGTGCTTGATTGATGAATCATTTGGGGATTATGTGGAGGGATTTTCTGTCATAGGGAGGGGCAATAAATTATCAAGTTTATAGTCCCAACAGGAAGGATGGACCCTCCTTGCTAACTGGACGAGACAAGTTGTTTATGTAGTCACACAAGGCCTTAATTTCACCCTTTTGCCTTTGATATTTCTCCTCAAGCTTCTTCATTTTGTCCTTTACCGCCTGCGTTGAATCATCAAAATCTTCCATGACCTGTGTTCTAGATGCGTGGCCCAAATCAATCTCAGTTATATTATATTCCTTAGGAGCAATTTGATCCTTTGCCTTATCCATTGCTGATGTTGCTACTTGCAAGATCCTGGATCTAGATTCTCCTCGGATAATCTTCGTGAACTTCTCTGCCTTTCCCTTCTCATCTGATCGGTTGACTCGGTCTAATATTTCTTGTAATTTTACCGTCGGGTCTACCTCCTTTTCTTGACTTCTTTGAATTCTCTATCTCAGCCATTATGGAATATCTATATTCTAATCTCTTTGCATTGCCAACTGCTCTTGTCCTTGGACTGCTCTAATATCAATCTCTTCCTCGGCTCTCAAACTCTATGCCGCCTCCTCAGGAGCTACGACTTCTACTGTAGTAGTTCCTTCCTTTATCATAGGAACTTCTGCTTCTGCTTCAGGAACTTCTTCCTCCATCATCTCTCTTTCTAGAAGCATACCAAGACTTTCTTTGATGGTGATATCTTGTTCTCTGCTTCTTCTTTGTGGAAACCCTTCATTAGCATTGATACTCAATCTATCCTGTACTGATCTGGTCATGCGTTCTTGTTCTGTTATCCTTCCGCTTGTATCTGCCTCCTTGGCGAAAGTTCCTATTTCTTGCACACTCAAAGCCCGGCTAGGTGAGGACGACACATTTTCGGGCCTCTGCCTCTTTTGTTGTGGATCTTCAATATAAAGGTCCAACTTCCTCTTTGTGTGTGTTTCTTGAGCAACACCTTTATCCTTTCTGCGTTCTACACTACCTGATGGAATTTCACCCTCCTTTGTTGCTTTTCCTTGCGGCTTCCTTGGTCTCTCATTCCTTAGCGCTTGAAGGCCCATCAATTGGTATGTCCATTGTTCCTTCGGCGCGGTCACTCAACTCAATTGCCTCCCAATCCAGTACTTAGTGAAATCCAGGACCGGCTTAGACAATGTGTCGAGGTCTAGAATTTCCTTCTTCGACCAATCATAGGCACCAATTTCTTCTCTCTTGGGATAATATCCTTTCTGGACCACATTCAACTCTTCCTCCATCTGATCAGGAATATGAAAAATTTCGCATGCTTTATCATGTTCAATGGCAATTTGGAATGCATCCTTTTCTTCACTTCATGCTCATCTGCAACATTCACCCAAAAATCCTCAAGGTGGGGCCCTATACTAATATCTAATTCCTGCCATTGATCGTATTTTGTTATAAGGGTCAAATTCTAGCCTCTCTGTATACAATAAAAGACAGAAGAACAATAACTCATCATGAGACCTCTTAGCTGCCTTAAGGCATGGGGACATTTCAACTTCGTCCTTGCCTATGGAGATTGGAAAATCTAATCCCAACTTCTTTCCTTTCTGAATCTTGTCATAAATAGTCAGTTGTCGGGTGATCTCTAACAGGATCATCTTGTCTGTAGGATATCTAGGAAGCTTGTATGGTTGTGCTTTATCCCCTGCAACCTGATGTAAGAGAAATTGGGAAATTGAATAAACCAAGCTCCATATTCCTTCACTAACTTCATTGCTTCAATTGATAGTCTCACATGCAGCCTCTTTTGTAGAGTTTGTACAATACGCATTGCAAATGCGTCGTTGACCCAGACATAATCATCAATTGCATGCAGATGCAATTGAGGATAGCAATCATACACTTACATTTGCTGAGTACCACTTTTAATTGCTCCCTTGCATCTTAGTTGTTCATATCTTGTTTCCCGTGCCAACATGTAAATAACATATGAACTCATGTAAAATTTCTGTCTTTTCCAGGTTCTCTAGCTGCTCATTTAGGTTGTCACTGATCAACCTTGCCCAATCTATATGATTATGTTCTTCCACAACTCGTTCAACAAAATACCACATCTAGTTTTTGAACAGATAGGACTGAGGTAGGCCAAATATCTTGCTCAACATCATTATCATATCACTGTATTCTCGATGAAAATCCAGCCATACCAACTCTTTGGGCAGCTTGGAAAAATGAGACCTATTCTTCCATAGCCACTTATTGTTTATAATTTCTTCACAGTACTGAATTCCGACAGTGAAGACCCTTTCTGCTTGCTCCTTTGTTTTCATCACCAATCTCTTGGAGGAAGGAATTCCGAATGCCTCTGAAATAGCCAACAGAGAAAGGTCTGCAAGTATGCTTCCATTGGAATCTTTGATCATCCTGTCCCTTGAATGGTAGTGTCTTGCACATTCTTGAATCAATTCAGGATGTTGAAAGGCAGGAGGGAATCTAGCTGCAACCACCATACCACTGTTGACGATCCGACTAGCTAAGTGTGTCGGAGGATGGTCTTTATATCTGAACATCCTCCTGTATAATTTGTTCAGGTCTAGGCATTTGAGGCTGGTGTCACTGATTTCTGACCACTTTGACATGATCTTGGATTTCGGATAGAATCTACTTTGCTCATTCTTTATCAATTACCTTCTGTTCATGCTTGTTCCTCTAGGTTCTGCCATCTTGTTCTCCTACAAAACAAAAAAGAAACAGACATAAGAGCATGCGGGAAAACAAAAGACAAGAATTTCTCCAGAAAAGAAGATTTTGGAATTTCGAAAATTGCTACATTTTCCTTTGGAATAGGAATTTCTCTCTTCCAAGAAGTGCTTTTTCATAAACTTTTCCACTTATTGAAAAAAAGAAAAAAAATTCCCTTTTTCTCAAATGACACAATTTCTCTTGAAAAGAATTTTCACGCTTCCCAAGAAATATCTTTTCTCCATCTTCAAGGAAATTCACTCAACTCTCCTGTTAATGTATTGGTAACTTCAAGAGAGATTTCTGGTTACTTGCTATAATGTCATGGACCCTTATGTTTGGATTGAGGGTTCTATGTTGTGTATTGCATATTTGGCATCGTGCGTTAGAGGCCTTATGTCTACATGACACCGTGATTGCTTGGCATTATGTCTACATAGCATCATGACCGTTTGGCATCATTATTACTTGGTGTTATGATTACTTGGCACCGTGTGTGGTATCTCTTGTCTTCATGGACTCGCTATGCGTAGTTGTCGACGATTCATGGTATTGATTACCGTAAATGCTTTGAATGGTATCCGTTATGATTGTAACAACTATCTCTTTGTGTTCCTTCGTGGAAACCTTCGGTTACTAGGAAGTCTATTCGACTTACGCTCACGACAAGAGAAAGTGTCTTGAGATGATATATGTGATTATATCGTTTTGTATTCTAAGGGTTGTTCGTGTGTATTACTCTCTGATTGAAGATAGTATCGCAGCGGGTGTACTCTTGAAGATGTGTGAAAAGCTTTCGGCCTTACTGTGTTTTGCTCAATCAGTGAGCCGAGCCTCTACCGTATTGCTCAATCAGTGAGTTGTGTCTCTTTGCGCGTGTTCACTACTTAGCTGTGTCTTCATGTGTGCATTTGATCAATGAGCTCCTAACATTGTTATCTTTCATTCTCATGAGATTCTTCACATATTGTATTTCATGCTTTGAATATAAATAAAGAGGTACTTTTAGTGGGCTGGGTTGTTTCCCTCCTCCAAGAGGGTTTTTCCCAGGGTAATTGGAGCGTGTTCTCTCTTTTGTCCTATCTTGTTTTGTATATCTTTTTGGTTCAGTTTTCAACATGGTATTAGAGCCAGGTTTAAGCATTTATTACAAAACAGATCTCATGAAACCTTACTAGTGATTGGACCCAAACTACTGAGGAGATTTCTGAATGCATACTCTAGGCTGGAGGACATAAACATGCATTTCCTGGATTGTAGACAAACAATGAAGGAATCAATTGATATGTATGAACAAATATATGCTGATTTGCCGGATGAGGTGGGAAGTGGTGAAAGTTCAGGATCTAAGCAAGTAAATTCAGTTGTTAGCAATCTAGTTAGTTTAAAAACAAAAAAAGGGAAGCTCTACATTCTATGCAGAGTCAAATGCAGAGTTATGCACAAAGACCTAGAATTCAAGATGGAACTGTATTGGATCTCATAGGACTAAATAAGCTGAAGAAAATTTTGTCTGCAACTGGGATAGATGTTTTATACAGTGTACCTGTTGTTCATTGCAGAGAAGCATTTGGTGTTGTCTTGCAAGCTATAGGAAGAAAGAATAATGCTAATGAAATAGTGCCAGGGTGGAAGCTTGTTTGTTCTGGTGATACTAGACCTTGCAAGAATCTCAGGGATGCAACCTTTGGGGCCATTGTACTCATACATGAGGATGGATCGAGGAGTTCAAGGATCATAAGAGACTGCAACCTGAGCTGAGTTGGTGGATCTTGAAGAAGAAGTTCTTATTACCTTGTGATTAGTTTATTCTAAGAGGAGGATATGAGATTCAGAGAGAGCTTGTATGGCAGAGGAAGAGTGTCGAGTCCTTTTGCAGAGGATCGACAAGCTCGTATAGCAATATGACTGTTAAAGTTCTTTGTTTGGTCAACATTGGAATCAGCTCTATTTTGTTATGATAATCAAAGTAGCGAGAAGGCTGCCCCTGTTGAGAGGAATTCTTATCTGAGAGGGAATCTCAACATTTAGTTGTTCTTATTATGAGCTTAATGCATTTTTCTCTGAGAGGGAGAAATTTGAGGTGAAAGCCCTTGTTAATGCATTCTTCTTTGTGGAAGAAGTTTGAGGTGTAAGCCCTTGTTAATGCATTCTTCTTTGGGAGAAGTTTGAGGTGAAAGCCTTTGAACCACGCTCTGCGAGTAGGCAAGGTGGTAATGCATTCTTCTCTGGGAGAAGTTTGAGGTGAAACCCCTTCTTCCACCCTTTGCGAGTAGGCAAGGTGGTAATGCATTCTTCTCTGGAAGAAGTTTGAAGTGAAAGCCCTTGTTCCACCCTCTGCGAGTAGGCAAGGTGGCAATGCATTATTCTCTGGGAGAAGTTTGAGGTGAAAGCCCTTGACTCACCCTCTGGGAGTAGCCATTGTGAAAGTCATGTGTGTGACTCCATGACTTTATTTTTCTGTGCTTCTGACTCACCCTCTAGGAGTAGCTATGGTGAATATTGTTATGCTGAGATAACAAAGTTTTATTGAGAAAATCTAAGATGAGATTTTGTTATTGACATTTTTTGTTGCAGCTTCATTGTGCTTGTCAGGTTGAGGCACTCTATGACATTTGAATGACCTCTCTCTTGCTAAGAGGGAGTGTTAATGTATTGGTAGCTTCAAGAGAGATTTCTGGTTACTTGCTATAATGTCATGGACCCTTATGTTTGGATCGAGGGTTCTATGTTGTGTATCGCATATTTGGCATCGTGCGTTAGAGGCTTTATGTCTACATGACACCGTGACTGCTTGGCTTTATGTCTACATAACATCGTGACTGTTTGGCATCATTATTACTTGGTGTTATGATTACTTGGCACCGTGTGTGGTATCTCTTGTCTTCATTGACTCGCTATGCATAGTTGTCAACGGTTCACGGTATTGATTACCGTAAATGCTTTGAATGGTATCCGTTATGATTGTAACGACTATCTCTTTGTGTTCCTTCGTGGAAACCTTCGGTTACTAGGAAGTCTATTCGACTTACGCTCACGACAAGAGAAAGTGTCTTGAGATGATATATGTGATTATATCATTTTGTATTCTAAGGGTTGTTCGTGTGTATTACACTCTGATTGAAGATAGTATTGCAGTGGGTGTATTCTTGAAGATTTGTGAAAAGCTTTCGGCCTTACTGTGTTTTGATCAATCAGTGAGCCAAGCCTCTACCGTATTGCTCAATCAGTGAGTTGTGTCTCTTTGCGCGTGTTCACTACTTAGCTGTGTCTTCATGTGTGCATTTGATCAGTGAGCTCCTAATGTTGTTATCTTTCATTCTCATGAGATTCTTCACATATTGTATTTCATGCTTTGAATATAAATAAAGAGGTACTTTTAGTGGGCTGGGTTGTTTCCCTCCTCCAAGAGGGTTTTTCCCAGGGTAATTGGAGCGTGTTCTCTCTTTTGTCCTATCTTGTTTTGTATATCTTTTTGGTTCAGTTTTCAACATCTCCAAGATTTTCCTTCAAAAAAAATCTTCACTATTGATGCATATTAGCTTCGGTCAGATATAAGGAATCAAGATGATTGTTTATATTGATTATATATATATGAGTATGTATGTATGTATGTCAGTTCACTATGTGAATTGACATACACTTACACATTTCCTTGTGCCTATAAGAATAATCATTTCAAATGCTTTGTAAAACCATCATCCTTGTATTTGATCGAAATACTATACAGATACAAGTATATTAATCTGTGTAATCAGATTCCATTTTCTTGCCATGTTTCGAGCAATGATCATTGACGGCAACATTGTTTATAACAGATCAAGAAATGATCTTATTTATTATATCAAACATACCATGTATCGAGTAATGATCAAATGTAATGCACAACAGATTGGTGGCTTTCATAATATTGGTTTTGGTTATTATGTTAACTAAACCGATTAAGGATCGGGCCTCTTGAAAGCACCCTTTGGCAAGTGTTGTATTGTTTGAGAGAGGGCCATGTCATGAGCAGACATGGCTCCACATTGTGGAGACATGTCCCCTCATGACATGTCCCTCCACATATATATTTATCTTAGTTACCGATGCGTTTCCTGGAAGCCTGGATGTGGAGCCGAATGCGCTCTGGATGCGTCTGGGAAGCGCATCCCATGGCTGTGGATGCCCTGTGGATGCGTTCCACAGGGCATCCACAGCCATGGGATGTGCTTCTTGGACGCATCCAGAGCGCATCCGGAAGCCTCCAAGCACAAAAATGTCAATATTGACATTAAAAAGCAAAAAACACACCTTCATTTCCTCCATATGAACATTTTGATTCTCCTTTTTTTTATTCTTTTAATGTATAAAATATTAAAAAGGATACCCACGCTCCAAAAGACAATTGATAAAAGCAATCACGATAGGTATGCAATATTCTAATTATTAGTTCTTTGTTTGTTGGTTGTGTCAATTAAGCTACACAATTTTAAGGCATATATTGATAGTGTTTTTTAGGCACCCTATGATCTGTGATTGGATTTCAATTTGAGTCTGCATATTTTAAGAGACTCTGCAGACAGAATGCACAAATATTGAGGTTTAGGGTCATCAGAATATGTGTGTTACAGACTGTCAGAGGCTCCTGTGCACGTTAGGGGAAGGTGCAGAAACCTAGACAAATGGCTACAAATGGATTAGAAGTCTCAAGATATAAAGCTTACATGGCATTGTTTTGAAAGTATCCTCTTGTTGCTGCCAAATTCAATTAGGGCTACTAAATCAGTGTTGTGTGAGCTAAAAGTTTTATATATATATATATTTTTAAAAAATATATATATATATATATATATATATATATATATATATATATACACGCATCCAAATGCATCCGCATCCCCTAAAAACAAATTTTCACGCATCCGCGCATCCGCACCCGAATCGGTAACTTAGATATTTATACATGCTGATATCATAAAGACAGATAGAAATCGAAAAATACTCTCCCTTTGATCGGCAACCTTAGACTTGAAGAAATCAGTACATTATAATCTGCATATTGTAAGAATTGCATCAGTCTGAAATAAATTTAATATACTTTAACATTCACAAACTCTTCTTGTATCTTCTCACAAATCATCCACTCTTAAATTGCTTCTCGGTTTGTGCGACAATGAAATGAGAAGAGGTTCTCTTTTATAGACTTGAACTACAAAAAAATTGCTTTAAAAGCTGTACTAAAATTAGGCAGTTGCTTTACTTGCTACTGAAGATTCCGATTTCGAAGAGATTCCTTGCCATTTGTCACTGCTTTTCTTCCAGTTTTTTCAAAATCTGCCAATTTGAGTCTCTGACTTCACGAGGAAGTTTTATCCATCTTGAGTTGCTTTTTCCAATTTTTTATTCTTTTGCCCAATTATTGCATTAATTAAATATTAATATGAATCAATATTTAATTAATTTTAAATTTAAATCCAAAAGCAACTTCAATTTTGATTTTTTTTAATATATTAGTTAAATATTAAATAAAATTTAATATTTAATTACTTTAACTTTTATCCCAAAAAAATCAGATTTTGTTTTTGAATTTTGCATATTTTACCAATTTCAATGCCTTTTTCCACAATTTGAATTTTTTCACCACTTTGAAATCTTCCAAGATTCCCAATTTTTGAAAATTCTAAATTTTTTCAAGATTTTGAAATTTTCTCACGATTTGTAATTTTCAAGATTCTCATGAGATTTCCAAATTTTCAAAATTTGTGAATTTTTTCTAAGATTCCAAGATTTGAATTTTCAAGATTTCCACTTTTGAACTATTAATTAAATATTAAATAGACTTCAATATTTAATTAATTTTTGATATAAAATCCAACAAAAAAATCAATTTATTTTTGCAATTCTCGTTCGTCTTCTGATCTTAGTTTGGATTTTGAATTTGATGAATGAATTTCAAAAAATTCATATTTCTTCAATTATCACTTCAAATCCAAATTTGATATGCGCTAGAATCATTCATGGTTATATCCATTATCTCCAACCTTAGTCTCAAGTTCCTCTATCAATTGCGACTTAGTCTTTCCCACAAATTTAATAGTCCAAGCTAGGTTGCACCTCCCTATCTTTTAATTGCTCGACACTTGATGGATCTCGTATTTGGAAGGAGTTCCAATTTTCAAATTTTCACAATCCGCGGGTCCTATGTTTAACAAACATACACAAACCTTACTTAGCAAATGATATTGAAATATTCAATTGAGCACATTTGGGCCCTCATCACGGACTATTTATTTTTTAAATTTCTCCATGACCACTTTGTATTTGCGCTCCAAGCGCAATTTTGGGCTTGTAGTTGATTTTTTTTCTTTGCACACCGGACTAATTCCTTGACATATTGTGTTTTGCGCTCCAAGCGCATTTTGGCATGGGTCGGGGATTAGGCTTTGTCAGACATTCCTTGATGGCATGAACTTTGCACTCCAAGCGCATTTTGGCATAGGGTGGGGATTAGGCTTTGTTGGACATTCCTTGACAGCATGAACTTTGCGCTCCAAGCGCATTTTGAAGGCATTGACGAATGTTTTTGCTTTCACTGCATGCAACTCTCCTCATCTTGCAATAAATTTCTTGGCATGGGCGAATGACCTTCTGCAAACCATTCTCTGTCTATGACATTTTTCTTGTTGCTATGGAACTTATTTCCTTCTGCACTGGCATTGCCTAGCATATAAGAGGATTTGTGGTAGACCATTTGTACTCTGCATTGCCTTCTCTAGGTGAGAACAGATCTCTTTCTTCGTAATCATTGATGCTGAGTGGGTATCATTTTATTTGCCTCATTCTAATGGGTTTCAACAGATGTCACTCACAAAAACATCACCGAGTTTTGTTATCGTGCCTCTGGTTTAAACCCTTGACAAAATTGTAGATTTTTAAAAGCACTTTGCCTGCGATGGGGATTCTGAATTTGGACCAGAACTACGTTTGTGCGAGGATTCATGGCATTGGAGACTCGCTTCTCTTATCTCGTGGCTTCTCTTCATGAACCCATACGGGTCACATTTAGGGTCTTCCAGGGAATTCTCACACCTAGGGAGACTTTATCATCCCTTCTGTCTGCGTGCATCCAAGACATAATAGTGGAATTCATTAGCTTGGACTAAATCCTTATTTGTGAGGACAAAATTTCTTTAGCGTGATATCTCAAGATTTCAACATCTCTTTGGCAAATTACGTTCGTTCCATGACACAATTGCAGTTTGTCTTTGGTAGAGATCTTCGAAGTTGGGGGTAGTTAAAGAGGTGTGAGAATTCTTTAAAATTCCTAATCAAATTACTTTCCCACACCCACTTGTCCATCTGCGCTGCAAATGTTCTTACTTCTCAATTAGGATTGAAGAGAACCTGCGAGACTGAAACCATAGCTACTGAAACACAAGTAAAAAATGGGCAAGAAAGAAAAAAGACAAGGGGTCCCATTACAATGGGCGATGTTGTGATTAGGTCATAACAGGACCATAGGCCCAGATTTTTATCCGGGGAGATATCAATTGCCTTTTGGTGTTAAATAACCAAACTGGGAAAATAAATGTAATATTGAATTTCAAAAGTAAAATGTACCTTTCAAATTTTCTGCCTAAAGGGAAATCTCTATTCTTGGGCTGCAAACATATTCCTACTGCTAAAATAAAGCTAATTGCTTTCATATTTTATCCATCACACTTTATTCTTTTCTCTTTCTCCTTGTATTAATCCAATCATGAAGCATACCTAAGAATGCATAAATTGTCTTCTAGACTACAGGAATACTTAAATAGATTTTCAAAATCTGGAGCTGTATCCGTGTTAATGATCACGCTAATAAAAATGGGAACGATGAATTGAAACTATGAACAACAAAAAGCTGGCCTATAGAGCTTTCAATTTGTAAATTACTATTCAAAGTCTCTCAAAGTAGTATTTACAAACTTTTTTTGTTAAGAACAGAGCTTTGTGGAATGTTTATGGAGACTTTCAGATTGCTGCTTTCATCTACAAGCAAAATTTCCAGCTTCAAATCTCCATGATAAACTCTCCTACTGTGACAGAAGTCCACTGCATTGATAAGCTGCTTGAAATACTTCCTTGCCGCATCCTACTTTAGCTTTCCTTTAGCAACTTTGTTGAAGAGTTCTCCACCTTTAACACATTCCATTACAAAATAGATTTTGGTTTTACTTGCCATGACTTCAATTAGCTGTACAATGTTGGGATGCCTGACCAGTCTCATGACAGAGATTTCTCTTTTGATTTTCTCTTTCGTGCCCACTTCAAAAGCTTTTTCTTTGTCAATTGCCTTGATTGCCACAACATGACCTGTCTTTGTATTTTTTGCATAATAGACCTTCCCAAACATGCCCTGTCCCAACAGCATTTCTGCAATAGTAATTAGGAGATTGGGATTCGTGTCAGCTTAATTGATTGTCATTGCCCTTGTGGAATGGGTCTATTGAAGATTATGTGCATCTCCATATCTTTTTCTATAATGTACTGTTTTCTGTTTAATGTTACAGAGCATCACTGCCTGTGTTCAGGTATAACTTTTGAACTACTTTTCTTACTATTGAAAAGAAGTTGGAGAAAATTCCATTAATTTCCTTTTACTTAAGGATAACAAGCAGAACTCGGGGATGAAAAACACATAAGAATGGAACTCTTATTCAATCATGATTAGCAGCACTTGCAAAATCTAATGTCTTGAATTGCATTATGTATATTTGTAATCTAACAGGATCCTACAAGCACCTTTTAGGTGTTCAGAATTTTTTAAATTTTCATTTGTTTACATGTCATTTAATGCCCCAAAGTGGTTTTCTAGATATCAAATTGCAGGTGTGTCATATTGACACATTATATTCCATATACATTTGGCTCTCTTTCCTGCCTGCATGGGTTTTGTTAGTGAAAATAAATTAGTCCTTGTGATCTACATTTATATTGTTTGATCTAGATTTTTATGAACTAAGTATGTGTGCATGCCTGCATACATAACAGATATAAAGATATCCTTACTTGTACCGAAGACATTTTTATTGGGTATCATGCCTTCTCCTATGGAACCTACTTGCCTATGACAGAAAAGGATGCCCATATGATCATCAAATAGCTTCATAAGCAGTATTTCTTTATTTTATTCCATTGTTTATGTTTCGTGCTAATGTAGGATGTATTTTACAAATAAAGTACAGATGCATGCAAAGCAATGAACTCCCAAATCAACGTAGATTACTGCCTGGCCCAAAATTCTCTCTAGAAATTTCAACGTCTTCTCTTATAGATTAAAGAATTGGCTTAAACAGAACATTTTTTTACATGTAACACAGAGGCTGTGTCCCAAATATATCAAATTAATTTTACCAAATTAAAACAAATTTTTTTTTTCTCAAAACAATTACTACAGAGAAAAAGACAAAAGATGCTCTATGGGATAATATGTGCCTCCACATGGAAGCTGTGGCGGCTGCAACTTTTTCATTATTGATAATATGTACTATGATATAGTCGCCTTGTAGATTTGACATGTAGCTATTTAAGAGTAGATACATCACATATGCATGTACATATATATTTATGTATATGTGTCTCTACATGCACGCTGTAATGACTCTTTCTATCATTGATAATATGTCATATAGTCATCTTGTAGGTTTGACATGTCATATTTTAAGAGGAGAGACATCGCATATGTATGTATATATATGTATGGATGTGTCTCTACATGAATCTATAGCTGTATTTATACATTCATGTATCTCATATGATTTGTCTCTACATGTATTTAATACTTTATACATTCATGTATCTGATATGATATGCATAATATTTATACTGATGTCGAGGTGCTGTTATTTTTTTGCAGGGCGGGCAGTTTGAACGTTTCAGCAACTACTTATATACACAATCACAACTACATCTGTGGGGACTTCCCACCACCATTTTTTGGCATAATAAGCTTTCACTCAGAAACAGATTCTACTACTGCTGAAGCACAAGCCAATTGTTTCAGCAACACTCCAGGAATTAAACAGTTCCAACCTCATGTAAGTTGCAAGATTAGGTTCAACTTATCTTTTTAGTATTCTGTTAGTCAATGTAGTTTAAAATTATAATACCAGGAAGACAATAAAATCAAGTACCAGCAACAGAAGCTTTTCCCTTATTGATGGAAAGCAACCTAAACCTCCTAAAATGCCATAAAGAGTTTTGTGTCTAGACATTTAAGGCTACAACATGACCTGCAAATTTGTTAGAGGCTACAAAAGTACTTTGTTCACAGTCTTAAAAATCTTCAACAGTTTATTTTTAAATATGAACCTAGCAGCTCACGGTTGCACGCAAAAAAGTGCGCAACTGTTAGTTAATCTTATTATAACTTACAGAAGGGAATGTTTTTAATCATAGTGCATGTTGGCTCTGGGTATTTCCTTTTGCAATTAATCATTTTTAGATGTTTATAAAGTCCATTGGATTTTTCTAACTGTGCTAACTGCTCTCAGGTAATCATACATGGCTCCTAAAAGAAATCGATTAGGGCTAAACGATCTCCCTGATGGCTTGCTGATCTTCATCCTGAGTAAAGTTCCCTTGAAGCAAGCAGTTTGTTGTTCTATTCTTTCTAAAAGATGGAAATCCCTTTGGCAGTTCTTACCCAGCCTAATACTATCATCAGATAATTTCTCCTCCTCTTCCTCATGTAGCAGCATAGTCGATGGTATTTTTAAACTTCATTCTGGTAACCTTGAGCTTTTTGAATTCAGCAACTACCGCGTTACCTTTGGTAATATTAGAGAGAAGATTTGTGAGTGGATTCACCATGCTGCTCAGAAAGATGTGAGAGAGATTAGAATTGGAGAGTACTCCTCACGCCTGTATGAGGTCCCCACATCCATTTTTTCATGCCAGAGTCTCACATGTTTGGTTCTCAAGAATTTTCTTTTCACTAACATACCGGACTATTTTGGTGGCTTAGCTAGTCTCGCAACACTAAACCTTTATAATGTGGACCTGACAGACAAGACCATTGAGATGATCTTGCAATTATGTCCAGTTCTGCAGATTTTAAGCCTCCGTGATTGCAATGGACTTCAGAGATTAAAGATATGTTCGCATTGTCTTACTTTTCTTAATCTCTCCTCTAGAGTCAAAGCAGTAATAGTGAATTGCCCACAATTGGTGAACCTTATAGTAACAACCAAAAAGAAGTTGGGGGATATGGATGGGAAGGAAATGGAATTCTACTTGCCAGCATGTATAAATCTATGTACAGACATTACAGGACTTGAACTGTTTACAACTCTAAAGTCACTCAAAAAAATTACATTCTTGAAATTGATTTCTAAGAGTGATTTCAAGATTCTAAGTGAATTTCCGGAATTAGAACATATGTGCATGGACATCCCTCATTATTCCTCATACGTAAGTTTTTAACTTCATATTTTAATGCAAATATTATGTCTGTTTTTTCAAACAAAAGTGAGAGCATGACAAACTGACAAGCGCTTCAGTAATACTATTCTCTAATTATTGCTTTTATTTATTTTGTTTAGATGGTTGTAAATGTCTGGTTGGAACCTTCAATCTTAATTTAATAGAAGAAAACTCGCTGATTTAAACATCTAAACTATATCCTGGTACATTATGATTCATTTTCTATATCATTTCCTCATCTCTCCAACATATTGATTTTTTTAATCTGATGGTGCAATGCAGGAGCTTCCTGATTTAGGGCTGCAGAACAGCTTGCTTTGGGATTATCGTGCAATTTCAGAAATCTCTACAACTTTTTCACTGAAAAATCTGAAGCGGTTTCATCTGAATATGACCAAATTGTTTGATGCTACACCTCTACTAAGCTATCTACTTGGACACACTCCTGCTATGAAAACTTTACTAGTTTCCCGGAAGAAAGGATTTGATAGCATCCAAGCTCTCCAATTTGTCAACAGATTATTCAATCTTCAACGAGAATACAAAGAAATTAGAATTCTCTTATCACGGAATACTTCAAAGGAAGAGAGATGCATCCACTGTGATCTTGAGAAATTTATCTCTAACTGAGAAAGAGTGTTAAAGAGAAACACTAATGCCTCGGTGATGACGAGAATTTGTTTAGCTTATGTATTTACTACTTATTTTCATTGATTCTGGAATTAGAAGGGTGAATGACATTAATAAACATTGAGGCTGAAAAAAGTATATATCAATTTTTGTTTGAATTTAATGATCTAAGTGTAAATTTTAATGGATTCAATAAATCATTCCTATAATTACACCGATAGTGTCAGATGTAATTGTTGACTCTGTCAATTGTAATAGTTGTCTATCGGTTAACTTTGGCTGTTAATGTCAGTTTAGGTCAATCGGTATACATTGGGTTAACCGCACAGGTGAGTAGTCAGTCGGTAGTTGAAGTTTTTGATATGAACTTTTCCTGTCTCAAAGTTTCCAGTTTTTGGCACCCATTTTTGGCGCACTTTTCATTGCTCTGTTTTAGATCTAATAGATATCATGTAAATGTGTATAGTAGATGAAGTAATAGAATGAATGTTTTCTTTGCCTCTGGATTCAAGTTCTGCTATGTTTTTCCTCTGTTCCAAAATATCTAATATGGTATTTAGAGCTGATGGCTGGGTCAAGCTGAAGGAGTTTGAAGAATACGTGCCTCCCAGAATAGTAGTTTGAAGTTAGTTAAGGATTTGGATGAACCAATCATGTTCTTACCCCGCAAATCGGAAGGTGAACCAGCCATTTTTAACTTGCAGAGATAGAAGCTTCTACACCAAAAACAACCAATGCAGAATAGATCAAGATATAATCGAGATTCTCAACATTTTTTACCAAAAATATTGTTGTTTAGTTCAGGAAGCAGACAAATAGATTGAAGTAGTCATGGCATCTACAAGTAATCCTAGCACACAAGGTCCAATATTGAATGACAAAAATTATGCCATGTGGGCCATTAAGATGAAGAGCTATTTGAAGAACTTAGATTGTTGGGAGGCTGTAGAGACCAAGTATGAAGAACCTAGTGCACATGATATAGCTCAAATGACAAATGCACAAAGAAATGCAAATGCATAGAGCAAAAGAATAGATTCATAGAATCTACATAATGGAGTTGAAGACTCCATCTTTCCCAAAATAGCAGTAGCAACAAGTGCAAATCAGGCCTGAGAGATACTTGCAACAACATATCAAGGAATTAGATAAGGTAAAGAATGCTAAGTTACAGATTTTGAGGAAAAGGTTTGAAACCTTGCAAATGAAGGATACAAAAACTGTAGACCAGTTCATGTCTCAAGCCATGGATGTAGTAAACCAACTGAGAGCCTATGGTGAAGACATCTCAAACAAAAAAGTTGTGGAAAAAATCTGAAGAAGTCTTCCACAACCATATGATATCTTGGTGACAACAATTGAAGAATGTAAGGACCTTTCTTTATTTTTCCTTTGAAGAGTTGACTGGTTCAATGTTGAATCATGAGTCTAAAATGCAAAAGAGAAATGAACCTATAGAGACCATTGTATAGACACAAGCCACAATTAGTAGAGGAAGAGGTAGAGACAGAGGAAGAAGAGGTCGAACTCATTCCATTTAGATAATAGGGACAACGTTCAACATCAAGCTGAGCAACCTCTATCACAGTCACAAAACCATATAGGAAGAGGTAGAAGTAATAGAGGAAGATGCAGATTTGATAAATCAAATATACAATGTTTTTATTGCAACACTATGAGAGTGAGTGTAGGAAGAAACAAGCAGACTAGAAAAGGGGCAATATGTCCAACACAGAAGAATGAACTTCATCAATGTTTCTATCATGTTCGACAACATAAGATAACAACAAAGAAGACGTGTGGCTTTTGGACAGTGCCTGCATCAATCATATGACATGTAACAAAAATGCTTTTACTTGTTTTGATGAAATAGTCAGAACCAAGATTAAGCTAGGAGATGATCACTTGGTTCATGCTCTAGGAAAATGTACTGTTATAGTGGTAAATAAGAAAAATGAAAAGAAGGATATTCATAATGTTTACTATATTGAAAACTTAAAACATAATCTATTGAGTGTAGGCCAAATGAGTGAGGATGGGTTTGAAGTTAAATTCAAAGGATACACTTGTACAATCCTAGACAAACCCCCAAGTAATGTGGTAATAGCAAGAGTCCAAATGACTAAAAATAGATTGTATCCATTAAATTTGAGAAGTGTCAAACAGCCTGTAGCTTATGGTCAATATGTTACAAATTCTGATGAAACTTGACTATGGCACCTTGTTGATGTGTGTTTTATGACTCACCAAACAATAGAACAAAATATTGAAATATCTTACCCTCTCTTGAACAAAGTACTACGTATGCTAAGATTGCAGCAAGATCATACAGTAACTCCAAGGTTCCTTGACTCGTGGATACGCTTGATGTTGATGTGATTTGCTGATGATCATAAAGGGCCTTACGTTTTCAATCCTTTATGTCATGATGAATATGGGTACTATCAAAAGATTTACAATGAAGTACTATTTTTTGGATTTTCATTCAATATGCGAAAATGAAAAGGGTTTAGGGTTCAGAGATCCTAATATACTCCTAAGGGTTACGATAGCAAAGAAAGTACTCTGATGGATGAGTTCCTCAATTACCAAGTCCCGCTTCGCCAAGTCAAGCTATAACTACATGTGGATTGGTGCAATCTTCAAAAGTTTTTATAAATGATAGAATTTAGGCACATGGATAGGGGTTCAGGCTAACTTTGCACGACGATTTAGAATCACTAAAACGTCAAAAGTATGAACCACAAGAACTCATTAAAACATCATCATATTCTCCAAAACAATCATAACACTTTATCTACTAAACTTAATCTAATTGAGAGAATTATGAAACCAAGCAAACATTAAGACACATCAAATGATCACCACACTTCAATGAAAATTCTATTGTCTCAATAGCTCATAAGCAACAATCTCAAAATTTGCTCTGTTACAAATGGGAAGAAGAGGCCTTTATATAGGTCCTTGTAAACAATGAAAGACCCAGATCAAAACAATAACCGATGGCCTAGATTTTGCCACCTCAGCCCTAATTAGGGTTAGGGCACATAAAATGGAATCTAAATTAATGCAAGGAAGAAACCACTACCGTAGTGGGTAATAAATGCCCACTATGCATGTATGCTCAACAAGAGAGTGAGGTGTCATAAATAGCCACCACATGTATGTCCACTATGCATTAAATGCATCTACCTTTGAACTCTACGTTTGAATTCCTAGAATCTACCCAATATGGCCTCCAACGCATCAATGCTAACACTCAGTACTTGTAATACCTAAAAAATGGGCTATAAGTTCATTAACCTCCTACATCGACAAATCGAACAAAATCGACATCGAAGTCCTAACCTAAGACACATCTGAACATCATCAAATCTAATTGATTATCTTAAATTCTGCATCAGGGAATATTCCTAGCAATATTCCTAATCATCATAATTATCTTTAATTTTATAATTATTTGACAATAAATCACATTTATCCTAAAGTTTGATTAATTGAATATTTTCATATTTAATTAATTAGATTTAATATCTTGCCACTTAATTGTTTAATTAAATTAAATTTTATTTATTATTAATTATATTATTTAAATTTTGATAATAAATTCAAAATCTTATGAATAATTGATTAAATTCTTATTTAATTAATTAAAGCAAGTTGTCATTATTTAATAATATAATTTTTAATAAAAGTTTGATTAAATAATTGATTAACCCATAAATCAATTATTTTATTTTTAAAAGCAGTTAAGTTGGAAATAAATCACTTTATTATTAAATTAATTCATAAATAAAACATGCACAATCATAAAAGCAAACAACTATCAATTATCAATTAAAGCTAAACTCTATTTTTGAGCTAAAACTTAGCTTTTGCATATTTTTGTGAGTTAATTATCCTTTATTTAAAAATAACTCAAAAATCAACCTGAGTTATTTGAGTGATTTATGGTTTTTTCTCATGCACCTCCAAAGCCTTGGATTTCTATAAAAACAAAGCTCAGCTCTTCATAATTCATCTCTCTCAAATTTGCATCCAAGCATCCACATATTTTGCACAATCACGCTGGAGAATTGGAGGCTGAGGAATCAACTTGCGAATTCAAAGCTTTGTGAGATCAATTTCAATTGCATATTTTTCATATCATAGCATATAATTTCATAGCTTTGCATATCATTGTTAGATAGATCAATTCATAGCATATCAATTTCATCTAGCATAGATTCATATCGGTTTTTATCATTCTTATTGCATAGAAAATATAAAAAATATAGATTAATTGCATTTAATTTCATATCCATCTTTTGCATTCAAATCTTTCATTTAGGTGTCGTCTAGGTCACTGATCTCGATTACAATCTGAGAACATCAATCTCGCACCTATTAGAAGGCAGTAAATCGCTTGGTTAGATTAGTTTTCAATTTTGCATGATTTGATTATAGCTAACCTCTAATGTTTTACTGAGTGTTGTGTCTATAGATCAGGTATAATTTTCACACACACATTTCTGGCGCCCACCGTGGGGCAACCCACCTTTGCATGCTGATTTTGATTCTTGGAGCTAAAACCCTAAAGTTTCAAAGATTTAATTTTATCTCCCAAACAGCTTGGAGTTTTGGTCTGAAATTTTTTTTTCAAGTTGGAGACATATTAGGGAAGCTTCGAAAAAAAATTCAGAATTTTTTGAATTATTTTGAATTTTTAATAATTTTTTTTCAATTTTTCATAAAAAATTAATATCTGACGCAAATCAGCATATTTTTCTAAAATTTTTACATTTTCGGAAAACTCTTCAAATTCTACAGGGGGTCTACTATTTGTGTTTTAAATTTAGATGCAATTTAATAGCTCAAATAGTCAATTTTCAAAAATTGGTCTATTTTGATAAAAAAGGTCTCTAGGGCACAAATGAAAAGATTTTTCTAAAATTTTTGCATTTTTGAAAAGCTCTTTATTTTTTAGCAGGGGTCTCTATTTTGAATTTCTATTTTTGTGGCCAAAATCATATCAAAAAAATTAGATCTTGTTGACTAGGTCAAATGTAGCAAAAAATAAAATAAAATTTTGTGATGGGTATGCACTTATTTTTTTTACATGGTTCAATGAATGATATGAGTTGTCATTTGGGTTAATTGTTGGTTATTATTACTGATAATAATTGATTTTTAGAGCTAACCCTATGGTTTTCATAAGTTGAATATATTTTGCATATTTTGTTTGCTTGTTTGCTTGTTGGAGAGTTCGTCACTTGCTTGCATGGAAAAGCTCAACAAAAATTGTTAAAAATCAAGTAAAATCTACTAAGCGCGTTGCAAGGATCCTAGGTATTCTCCTTCATCTAATAATATTTTGATTTGGGACTTAAAATAAATCTCTTATGTGTCAAGCTTGTGTGCATCTTTTCATGCTTTTGATCTATTTCTACACACTTGCATAATTGATACTAGGTTGTGAACCCTTAAGGATTCATTAAGTAGTCTTAGAATACTTGTGATTGATCTTGATTGCTATCTTGGGTTATTGGACTCGCTAATCCGCCGGCCCCTCATTTCCGCCCCGTGGTTGCAATCTCAGCGCCATAAAGGGGAGGGGTCAATAGGACAGAAGCGTTAAGTGTTCCACTTGGCAACCCTTTTGTGCTTTTAGGAACTCACTTATTTTCTAAGTTGGGGACTCGTTTTCAGCTTGTGTGAGGTGTTAAGTGTTCTACCTTGTGGACTCATCTCATATTCGCTTTAAGCGTTAAGTGTTCTTCTTTCTACTTTTTGGGTACTTTTGGTAGATTTACTTTCGGGAATATATCTGTGCTCACATAGTAATTAGGCCCTATGAACACTATTCGTGATTCTTGAGAGATTGGATTCCTAGCGAAATCCTTCCTTGACGATGGAATCCTTGTAGGTAGGGAGGATACTTAGTGCGTTTCACATTCAACTTGGTTAGTGAGTCTTCTCTTATTGATCGACACATTCTCTCTCCGGAGAGGTTGATAGATCACGTGGGGTTGATATCACGAGCTTTGGTGAATCAAAATTGGTTAGTGCATCTTCTCTTATTGATTGATACATTCTCTCTCTGGAGAGGTTGATAGATCACGTGGAGTTGATATCACAGACCTTGGTGGAACAAAACTTTGTCTTAGCGTGTCGGATTAATCTACTTGCTTTGTTTGGGTTTAAAGTGAAAAGGTGTCAAAAACTTTGGATTTGGAGCCAAGTCCCCTTGTGGTATAAATCTGTGAGTCACCTTTAGAGAGGGTTAACCGTAGCGGACGATCCCTTCACAGGGAAAACTGCGTTGACGGAACCTCAAGCGGTAATAGCCATTTTCGCCATGGTAGTGACAGCCGCTATAGAAATGTCCTTGTGGAAGAAATCTCCATGGGTATGGTTCATTGTTGGGTTGTCAGATCTCCCTAGCAGCTCTTGAAAATTAAGTTCTCGGACTGTGTCAAAACCCTGGTGCGCCAGGATTGAAGTTCACCTCTTTGAATCATAAAAGTTGCAGAGTCAAACCATTACTAAAAACCCTAGAGAGACCAATTTTTTATTCTCAGGTATATGTGTGTTATTGCAAAACTTTTTAGAACATACACAATTAGTACTATCAGGGATTAGCACAATTTGGTCACTTGATTGTTCATGCGCAAGGTTGCTTTTTCCCTTGTTCATTGTTTTCAGATGTGCTTGGAATCACTTGCTTGCTGTTCTGCGTGCTTGTTTATCTACTTGGCTATTAAAAATGATCAAATCTGGTATAACCTTCAAAATCTGGATAGTACAATTTGTAAACAATCCAAAATTAAAGACTTTAAATTTTGCAAAAATTGATGTAAAATCTTTCTGGAGTCAAAAGTCATTTCAAGAAGTCAAAAGTCGTATGACTTTTTGTCAAATGTCATTTCAGTATTGCCCATCTGTCGTATGATTGAGAACCCAGTGTCGTACGAGTTTTCAAACCAGCAAATTCAAGAAAGTCAAAACCCTGTTAGCAACTGTTGTATGAATTTTGTCAACTGTCGTTTCATTTCTACCCAACTGTCGTACGAGTTTAACAACTGTCGTTTCATAGACTACCCAGTGTCATACGAGTCTGCAGAGTTTCGTTTGGAAAAAATTGAGAGAGTTGTCAGAAATTGTCAAATTGCAAGATATCCAATGTTTCCAGCCTAGTTCCAGAATCTGTCAAAAATATCATTGTGTCAGGAACAGAGCAGTAGCTATTGAACATTCTACCATTTTTCAAATTTGATCTTTTGAATCCGATCTAGTCTTCTGTTTGATCAATTTGAGTCCTTTTTATCTCGTGTCAAAACCTTGTCATAACTATCAATCTTCAATCAATCTTCAAAAACAGACTAAGTGTTGAGAACTCGTGTCCGCTATCTTTTGGGCGATCTATCCCATACATCCAGGGCACAGTTTCCTTCACCCACATCTCATCAGATCTTCAAAACTATCATAATCTTGACAAGGTTGTGTCATCCGATTTTCTCGAATCAAATTGTTCTTCAGTTGTCTTCATCCTTTTCTTCTGTTTCATTCAAAGTTAATGGTGGAGACCAGAGCTTCTTCACACAAGAAATCAGAAGAAACATCTCAGAACTTACTTTTGACCAATACCCCGGGTCCAACTCTTGAACAACTCATCAAGTCAAGTATCTACGAAGACGACGGTCTCGGTAACTTTCGATTGAAAACTGGTTACATACCTTCTTTATCAACTCATAGAGGTAATCAGCAAACTCCTCCTCAATTTGTTCCAGGGAGCCCAAAAACTCCTATCATGTCTCAAGCAGGGACAAACCACGGTTCTCTAGGAGGAGGGTCCCAAGGACACCATTCTCAACATAATGCCGACCAAGAACCTACCCCCTCTGAAATCCATCGATGTCAGAATGACGATGAATTCCAGAGAATGATGAGGCATTTCTTGAAAGTGGATAGAGAGGCATACTTTTTACAATTAGCCCAGGAAGGGGCTAAGCTTCCTCCCAACTTTAATGTTGATGATATAATCACACATGAGAAAGAAATTCCACTCACAGCTATGAAAAAATAGATGCATGCTATACAAGTCGAATTTAACAATCTTAAGAAGGAGAAGGAACCCAAGGAGTTCTCCATGGAGGCCCTATGTCCTTTCCCGTTCGACAAAAACTTGTATATGCCACCATTCCCAAAAAGAGTGGAGATACCAAAGTACGAAAAATATGACAGACACTCTGATCCTCAAGATCATGTCAGAGAGTTCTGTATGCAATCCATGGAATTCATGCATGAACTGACTTATCTAATGCGTCTTTTTCCTAGATCCTTGGGAGGAGCATCCATTCAGTGATTTTCAAAATTACATTCTACGATCAAAACTTTTGAGGAATTGATTAAATTGTTTTATCAACAATATTCCTACAATATTCAACATCCGATTACCATGATCGATATCTGTAACCTCAAGCAATATCCAGGGGAATCATTCCTAACTTTTCTCAAGAGGTGGCGAAAGAAGTTTTCTCTATATGCTAGACCAATTCCCGAAATGGAGAAACTTGAAATTTTTATCAATAACCTTGTTCCAGAGCTCAACTATCCATTACAAATGCAAGATCATGTATCTTTTGATAAAATGGTGGATAATGCAATCAAGATTGAGAAAGTACTTGTCAAGAAAGGAGAAATCACACTTCAAAAGGACAAGTCTGAATTTGGATCTAGCTCAAAAGATAAAAATAAGAGCTGGAATAGAAATAAAAGTATCATCTCTGATGGTGTTGTTGACACTATCCGTACCCCATCAAAGGCACCGGCCTACAATCTCACCCTTGCCACCAAGGCCATTGAAGCTTTAGAGCAAAAATCTGCTGAACCATCTCCAAAGAAGCCATTCAAACGATGGGATAATAAATGAAAGTTTACTCCCCTAGGAGAATCTTTGGAATCTGCCCTGAGAACCCTGATAGCTGATAACATGATCTCTTTACCACCAATCCGAAACCCTGATCTGGATCCAAAACCATATTGGTGGAAAGATAATGAATTCTGTGCTTTCCATCAAACTAAAGGCCACAGAACTAATGCTTCCACTTAAAGCATACCATTCAAGACTAGATAGATCAAGGGGACATCATGATCGATAATCCTACCAGCAATAAAGATCACACAGCATTTACAGAACCGTTTCCACAACATGGCAAGGGAGTTTTCACTTCTTAGCCTAACATGGGGGCAAAAGTCAACTATGCCTACCCTGGAAACAATACTATCATTAATATGGTTGAACCATGTCTCTCTAAGAGCTGCAATGTCATCACGATTGTATGAAGAGACAGAAATCATTCCTCAGCTAATATGGTTACGAGATCACAAGCTCAGGCTCATCTGAAAGGACAAACACCAAGTTCATCTAATGTCCCTAAGATACCTTTGAATCTCACATCTGCTTCTAAACAGAAGGTTGCCTCGAAATCTTCCAATCCAAAGGATACAAGACCTACATCTTACAGCATCGCCCAACAACTCCAGCATACCAATGCCAAAATCTCTATGTTTGAGTTACTTCGAATATCTCCAGCTCATAGAGATATCCTAGACAAAGCTTTGCTCGGCTCTAATGTTCCTGATGATCTAGATCTAGACAGGTTCCAGACTATGGTTGGTCATCTAACGTCTCCGCAATATATCTCCTTTTCAGAGGAAGATGACAACTCCCTAAGTCACCCACATAATCAGCCCTTGCACATAGAAGTCTTGATCTAGAACCGTCGAGTCAAACGTGTGTTGATAGATGGGGGCGCAGGCCTCAACATTTGTTCTTACAACTTAATCACACAGTTGGGATTCTCAGAGATGGCTATTGATCCTCGAAAGAAGATCACCATAAAAGCCTATGATGAACAAGAAAGAGCTTCTAAAGGCACCATTTTCTTACCTATCCGAGTGGGTCCGGTCATCAAAGATACCACATGTCAGGTGCTTGATCTACCATTAGCTTACAATATCCTTCTAGGGAGACCCTGGATACATGAAATGCAAGCTATTCCTTCTACGTACCATCAATGCTTGAAATTTCCCTATGAAGGAGTGGAGGTTACTATCCCAGCAGATCTGAGTACAACTTGCAATACATTGAAGGAAAGTGCCGATAAGCTTGTACCTAATAACAGAGAATCTTCCATCAAGCAACAAAATGTGGCTTCCACATCCAAGATGGAAGACATTGCTAAAGAGATCAATATCAAAGAAAATGGGATGGGAGAATACACTATAGAGCCAGTCTTGTCTCTGACATCTCTCCCTATCTCACCCAAGTCATATGGACAATCTTTGAAGCAATCTAAATCAGAACCTAAGGAACCTATGGAAGCATACAAAAGAAATTTTGTGGCGGAGCAAGTATCCAAACAAGAATTTGAAGAAGATGAAGCTGTGCTTGCATGGCTATACAAAGATGATTCTGAATCCAAAATTGTTCAACCTAGTGAATCTATAGCACCTACAATCCCTTCTAATTCATATGGTCTAGGAAACAAATTGATAGCCAAGATGGGATATTCCGGTCAAGGACCTCTAGGAATCAGCGAAAAGGGTCTTGTGACACCCATTTCACATATTGGTAGAGCCAACAAAGATACTGGTGGCTTAGGGTTTAAGAAGAAACCCTATCATCTCAAAGGTGGTTGTTCTCATGTCATAGAACAAATTGCACCAGGAGAACCCCTTCTTAAGAAAGAAGAAACAGAACCCTCTGATGATGATTCAGATAGCTCTGAGCTTATCCCCTATGAAAAATTGCCTAAAGAGATCAAAGATCTTCTTGATGATACAGATGATCCTATCAAAAGAATTAATGTAGTAGAAACACAAGAACCTACTGTAGCGCAAGAGATGGTTGCACCACAAGAACCAGCCAATCTCGAAGGCGATCAAACTGATCAAGAAGAAGGGGATAGTTATTCTGACACTGATTCCCATGAATATGAATTCAAGTCAGAAACTGAGGGTAATCCTTCTTGGGGTGTTCATCCTGATTTCACACATTTTCTAAGATTTCCTAGAGATCCTGAATTAGAAGCTGAGTCAAATGACTATGAATGGGGTGCCATTCCAGAAGAAGATGAGCTTATAACAGAGAAATATATTGATGTTATTCACCAATATGTATCTCAACCCAACGTAGGTCTAGAGCGAAACAATGAACTTAACGTGTCTGATCCACCTATGGCTGAAGAGGACTCCCATGATGATGTTGAGCCTATTCACGAATTGAACATTTTGAGCTGTAATATCACCTTTGAACTTGAGCGTCAGGTTAGGACCAATGATGACATATCCATGTTTGTGAACACCATGTCCCAAGCCTTTCCCGCTTTGACTATCCAATGCCTTGATCTTATCAACCAAACTTCCACAAACCCAAGCCATGGTGTTTACACCTTTTCCAGTGACTATGCCCTTGCTTGTTACCTCAATGCAGTCGAGCCTATGAGGACTTCCATCAGCGAACCGAGCATCAACATGACTGAGTCAGACATCAAATATCTTAGTAAAAAAATAAAAATAAAAAGAAAAAGAGTTCTGAGGGTGAAAACCACTTTGTGGTAGTCTCAGATCCTACAAAAGTAAAAAGAAAAGATGTATCTGAAGGTGAAAACCTCTCTGAGGCACCTAAGGATGAGATATTTGATGTCCTTCCGAGTCATTTACAGAATAGATCTCCAGTTCTAATTGAGCCCACTCAATCCATCAATTTGGGTACAATAGAGGAACCACAATTGGTACATGTAGCACAATCTCTATCAGAAGAAGAGAAACATAAATTCACTACATTCTTATCAGAAAAAAAGATCAATTTTGCATGAAAATATTCAGATATGCCAGGATTGGATCCCAATCTCATTATGCACCATCTATCCATTGCTCCTAGAGTAAAACCAATCAAACAAAAATTGAGAAAGATGCATCCTCATGTTGCGCTCTTAGTCAAAGCAGAACTAGAAAAACTCCTAAAAGCTGGATTCATCCATGTCATAGACTATGCTGAGTGGATCTCTAACATTGTACCTGTTTCAAAACCAGATGGTTCAATCAGAGTGTGCACAGACTTTAGAGATGTAAACAGAGCATGCCCGAAGGATGATTTTCCACTGCCTAACATTGATATGATAGTGGACATGACTGCGGGCTATGAAATGTATTCCTTAATGGATGACTTTTCTGGGTACAACCAAATCAAAATTGCTCCAGAAGATCAAGAGAAAACAGCTTTCACATGTGCGTGGGGAACCTTCTGTTGGAATGTTATGCCATTCGGACTCAAAAATGCTGGAGCTACATATCAAAGAGCAATGACATCTATTTTTCATGATATGATGCATAAAACAATGGAGGATTACGTGGATGATACCTTGGCAAAATCCATGATTAGAACTGAACATCTAACAGACTTGAGCATGATCCTAGACAGAATGGAATAGTTTAGTCTCCGACTAAATCCTAAGAAGTGTGCTTTTGGTGTCACTTTTGGAAAGCTCTTAGGATACATAGTTTCAAAGAAAGGCATTGAAGTTGATCCAGCTAAAGTCAAGGCTATAATAGAGATGCAACCTCCCACAAATATCAGTCAAATGAGAACATTACAAGGCAGAGTTCAATCTATCAGAAGATTCATATCACAGCTAGCGGACATATCACAGCTTTTTACAAAAATATTACATAAAGGTGTGACCTTTGCACGGAATGAAGAATGCGAGAACAACTTTAACCATATCAAGAAGTATCTATCAAATCTACTTATATTGATGCCTCCTATTCATGGGAAGCCATTAATATTATATGTCTCCGCAATAGATACATCACTGGGGGCATTGCTAGCGCAACATGATGAAGACAAGAAAGAAAGAGCCATCTACTATATCAGCAGAACTTTGGTGGCGTATGAAAAGAACTATTCTATGATTGAGAAAGCTTGTCTCGCTGTGATCTTTGCATCACAAAAATTGAGACACTATATGTTAGCTCATACCACGCATCTAGTAGCAAAAATTGATCCACTAAAATACCTACTAAGCAAGGCTGCCCTCACCGGTAGACTGGCTAAATGGGTCATGCTTCTAAGCGAATTTGATATTGAATATGTTGAAAGAAAAGCTATAAAAGGTCAAGTTATTGCTGATCAACTAGCAGATGCACCCATGTTTGATGACACACCAATGCAAATGGAATTTCTAGACTCATCTATTATGCACCTCTCTTCTAGAACATGGCGGTTATTCTTTGATGGTTCCTACACACAGAATGGATCTGGAGTAGGCATATTGTTCATCACTCCTCAAGGATACTCGATACCCAAAGAATTTAGACTAAAGTTTCCTTGCACAAACAATATTGCTGAATATGAGGCACTTCTCAATGGTATGAAAATGGCAATATAGTGGAGAGTTACAGAGATGCACATCTATGGAGACTCACAACTTGTTATCCACCAAGTCAATGATGTGTACCAAACCAAAGATGAAAAGCTCATTCCTTACAAGAGAATGGTAGATGATTTAAAGAAATACTTCATCTCTATCACATTTGAGCAAATACCCAGAACAGAGAATAAGGCTGCCGATGCAATGGCGACATTATCTACTCTCTTACAGCAGCCTGAACATGAACTATGCTATGAGTTCCTGGTGGAAGCCTTATCCTATCCTGCATATGACTCCCCTGAAACCCGCATGATTTGCACTATTGTAGGTTATGACTCATCTCGCTACAAAAATCTGTTCTCCTATCTCCACGACCAAATCATCCCTAAATCCTTTAACCGTTTTGAGAAATGAAACCTTATCCGATCTGCATCCCGATATGTCATCATTGGTAATGATCTGTACAAATGAGGTCTAGATGGTACACTGCTTAGATGTTTAGAATGGGAAGAGTCTCAACGTGCATTAGAGGAAGTCCACGAGGGTATATGTGGGTCACACTCAAATGGTTTAATGTTAGCTCGAAAACTTATTAGGGTTGGGTATTATTGGCCTGAAATGGAGAAAGAGGCTATTAAATTTGCTAAAAATTGTCAACAATGTCAAGTACATGGCAACTTGATTCATGCTCCAGGGAGAGATCTGATTCCCTTTACTACACAATGGCCTTTTCAACAATGGGCATTTGATCTCATAGGTGCTATCCATCCGCACTCTTCTAATGGACATACCCATATAATCACAGCCACAGATTATTTTACAAAATGGGTAGAAGCAGTTCCTCTAACACAAGCAACGGGGAAACAGATCTCTATGTTCATCCTGAACTACATCATTTGCAGATATGGGATCCCTCACTCTATAATCACAGATAACAGGGGACAATTCAAAAACAAGGATCTAGATGACTTATGTGCTAAATTCAAGATTACACAACATTGGTCTTCTATTTACTATCCTCAAGGGAATGGACAAGCTGAGGCTTCAAACAAAAATCTCCTGAAGATCTTGCACAGAACAGTGAATAAAACAGGAAGAGACTGGCATGTCATGATCAATCCAGCTCTTTGGGCATACAGAACTAGTATCAGAATGCCTACAGGGGCTACACCTTTCACTTTAGTTTATGGGTCTGAAGCGGTACTGCCTATTGAGGTTGAAATCCCATCACTTAGAATCAGAATGCATGGACTTGTCATTGATGAAGACTACAGAGTGTCTAGGTTACAAGAACTTGAATTACTATATGAGCGCAGGCAAGCAACATATGATCATCTCAGAGTGTATCAGAAAAGAATGTCTAGAGGTTACAACAAGAAAGTCAGACACAGAGAATTTCAGGTTGGTGATCTAGTGTTGAGAGAAAATCCTAAAAATCAATCACATCAAAAACGCAAGGGGAAGTTTGAACCCAATTGGCTGGGTCCCTTTGTTATCACTACTACTTTTGGCTCTGGTGCCTATCAACTCTCAACAACTGAAGGAGAACAGCTCCGAGAACCAATCAACGTTCTCCATCTGAAGAAATTCTACGCCTAAGGCATTCAGTCTATGGTAAAATATTTTGAAAAAATCTTAAAAATTAGAAAAAGTCTTGAAAAAATGAACATCTTCGTGAAATCCTAGCAATAGGCGCCTTGATGATTCACAAAAAAAAAAAAAAAAATATCAAAAATTCAAAAAAATCAAAAAAATATCAAAAATTCACAAAAAAATTGAAAAAATGAAAAATACAAAAAAAATTGAAAAATGAAAAATACAAAAAAAATGAGAAAAAAAAAAGTGCCTTGGTGAAAACCTGGAAATAGGCACCTTGGTAGCAAAAATAGAATCTCTACCAAGATGGTGAAAACCCGGCAAACGGGTGCCACTTGTTCCAAATGCTCCATCTATCAGTGCAATCTTGGTCTTTCCTAGCTTTTAGTCTTGCTTTAGTTTGTACATATCTCCCGGTTTGTTTCTACATTTCCAGTTTTCAATAAGTCGGTCTGTACACCAATCAGCTCAAGCGTCTGTATCTTATCAATGTTCAAACTTGGGGGCAATCAATGTCATATCTTATAGTCTCCAATGTATCTTAGACGTGTCATATCCACTCAGAGTCCTTTGAAGCTTCATGTGAGTCAGTCAGTCAGTCTTGTCTCCAGAAAGGATTTTGCATCTATAACAACGCAATCAAACATCAAACTCAAACTGAAAACAATCTGTGCTTCATGCTTTTATCTCCTTGTATGCTTATTGATTCGCATTGAGATTTTTGCATATTGTGTCCCTTCGAGCTCCTCAATGATGTCCTTTATAGGATTTAGAGAGTGATGACTGGGGGCATAATCTTTTCTTTGTCTTCTGCTTGTATGTGAAAATCTAACAACTTTGGAAATTCTGGATTAAAATGGTGTCCGACTATAAGAGCCTCTATCTCGAATTGGATGGCCATGCGTACTTCGACCATTGATACCCAGACAATTCAAGGAAGTTTGATCTAACTATTGTCTTTTTGAGTAAATTCTTTCTCCTACTATGAAACACAATCTTGCCTAAGGATGTGAATGATAAAGGGTCACTATGGGTAATTCATAGTGGATCTAGAATGATCTCTTGACTGTTTGATGTGTTTGCAATGCAAGGCGTATTCAGGTCATCACAACGTTTATGTTTTGATGCTTATACAAATTGCTATATCAAAATGGACATGATATTCAAGTCATCCTGGCGTTTGTGCCTTGGTGCTTATATCTACTCTGACATTTCGAAAATAAAATCAATATTCATATGTCCATGGTTGTATAACCAGTGGGTGTTGTATTGATTCTTGCACATACAAATCGATATTCATATGTCTATGGTTTCATGGCTAGTGGGCATTGTATTGATTTATCCGGTTACCTAAAAGTTCAATGATGATAACAAATCGACATATGATCAGTGACTAGGTCCTAGGTCTTAGGTTGCATTTCATTTTGCATGTCTTATTTCATTTTACATGTCTCATTGCATTTTGCATGTTTGCATGATCTCATAATGATTAAATGAACTTCAATGCTTAAATGATTCTTCAAATCACATCTTCAAGTCTAACAAGAGCTGAATCTCACACGAAGGTTCCTCCAATGAAATAGCAAGTAGAATCCTTTTTCGGGATCAAAATTCAAATCTGAGATCATTCATATTATTAATTGCTTACATAATCAACCTTCAATCATCACAGAAATCTAGTATTCAACTTAACTGATTATCTTACATCAAACTATCAAAATTTCAACTTGGTCAACTATGGTCAACTCATGATCAAACCTAGTCAACCTTGGTCTCCAGGACCTCTAAACGATGCAGAATGCATTCTCGGACGTCTATAACCACTTTTCAAATCAATTAACATGCTTCTGAACTATCAACGCTGACTTTTTCTTGTCAGATTTCAATTTTAATCCCGAAGGGGACATGGTATTGCACATCATTCAAAGTTTGTAAATCAAAATTCTATCGATCAAGTCTATCAATATCTTTCATCAGTGATCAAGACAAATAATCACGTCTAGTTACTGATTCATCAAAAGTCCTCATCACTCGGGGCAAATCTATCATCACTTGGGGCATATCAGATTCATCAAGATCCATATCAATCTGGTATTCTCCTAATCTTGTAAACTGTATCAGTTTTTGTAACCATCGGATCATAGTGTTCTTTCCTTGGTTCTTCGGCAACTGAAGGGTTCAGATGTGATACTTGCTAGTTCTGCTAAAGACAATCGAGTCTAGAACGGGTCACTCACTTCTTATCAATCCTAAGGTTCAGAATCAGGCATTTTGACACTTTTTCGCAATCATAGGTTCATCGCTGCTACAGTGAACATTATCTCTGGTCATTCAGGACCTCCTATCTCAATATCTCTCAATCGGTTTCTATCTTGAGATCGGTTTATCTTTCGAATTAGTTTCATATCTCTATCAAACATAGACTTTCTTTGAACCACTGCACTTCACACAGTAATTCAAAGAGGGGCAAAATTTAATACCCAAAAAATGGGCTATAAGTTCATTAACCTCCTACATCGACAAATCAAACAAAATCGACATCGAAGTCCTAACCTAAGGCACATCTGAACATCATCAAATCTAATTGATTATCTTAAATTCTGCATCAGAAAATATTCCTAGCAATATTCCTAATCATCATAATTATCTTTAATTTTATAATTATTTGGCAATAAATCACATTTATCCTAAAGTTTGATTAATTGAATATTTTCATATTTAATTAATTAGATTTAATATCTTGCCACTTAATTGTTTAATTAAATTAAATTTTATCTATTATTAATTATATTATTTAAATTTTGACAATAAATCCAAAATCTTATGAATAATTGATTAAATTCTTATTTAATTAATTAAAGCAAGTTGTCATTATTTAATAATATAGTTTTTAATAAAAGTTTGATTAAATAATTGATTAACCCATAAATCAATTGTTTTATTTTTAAAAGTAGTTAAGTTGGAAATAAATCACTTTATTATTAAATTAATTCATAAATAAAATATGCACAATCATAAAAGCAAACAACTATCAATTATCAATTAAAGCTAAACTCTATTTTGAGTTAAAGCTTAGCTTTTGCATGTTTTTGTGAGTTAATTATCCTTTATTTAAAAATAACTCAAAAATCAACCTGAGTTATTTGAGTGATTTATGACTTTTTCTCATGCACCTCCAAAGCCTTGGATTTCTATAAAAACAAGACTCAGCTCTTCATAATTCATCTCTCAATCTCTCTCAAATTTGCATCCAAGCATCCACATATTTTGCACAATCACGTTGGAGAATTAGAGGCTGAGGAATCAACTTGCGAATTCAAAGCTTTGTGAGATCAATTTCAATTGCATATTTTTCATATCATAGCATAGAATTTCATAGCTTTGCATATCATTGTTAGATAGATCAATTCATAGCATATCAATTTCATCTAGCATAGATTCATATCGGTTTTTATCATTCTTATTGCATAGAAAATATAAAAAATATAGATTAATTGCATTCAATTTCATATCCATCTTTTGCATTCAAATCTTTCATTTAGGTGTCGTCTAGGTCACTGATTTCGATTACAATCTGAGAACATCAATCTCGCACCTATTAGAAGGCAGTAAATCGCTTGGTTAGATTAGTTTTCAATTTTGCATGATTTGATTATAGCTAACCTCTAATGTTTTACTGAGTGTTGTGTCTACAGATCAGGTACAATTTTCACACACACAGTACCGATTCCTTCCTAAATTCCAATGCCACCACTGCTCGTTCTGATCTCTTCAGGCTATCCTCCCATTTTGGTAATAGATCCTGAGCTGTGTGCATGTTGCTTGAGAAGGCATAAAGGTTCTCAAAATCATCATTTATGAAAGAGTTAAGTCTAAAGAACTCCTCCAATTTCCCCTTCATGTTGTCCATCGTTATTTCCTCCTTGGCCAACCTTTGTAACCACAGTGATGCAATGGTATTGGAGAGCTCATGTCGGATATTCTCAACTATCCTCCTCAATTGAGCTGACTCCTTAGTGAAATGTTCAAACATTTCCTTCACCAAGAGAACTGCACCATACCATCGAGGGTAATCATATGCTCCTTCTCCGATGACCTAGCCGTCAACCAAGATTTGCCTAGGGATTTCCATCAGCTCCTACAAGTCAAAGATTGCATCATCCTGATAAATATTCTCATCTTCCCAAGTCTCCTCTATGCAACAAATTCAGGAAAGGATGGCCAACACCTTATCATGAATCTGAACTAACTCCTCAGAATGGATGTAGGCCTTATTCTCGATCCCCTTAATCCAAGTCTCTACACCCTGCACAATCCTCCTAATCTTGTCGATGGCCTCAACTAATTCGGTTGGAACAATTGGTGGTGGCTAATCTTGTCGATGGCCTCAACTAATTCAGTTGGAACAACTGGTGTTGGAATGAAAGATGAATCCTCTTCTCAAACTGGGTGAGGTAAGTTGTCAATGTATGCACATAAATCCTTGATATTTCCCTTCTTCCTTTGATATTTTTCTTCCAACTTCCTCATCTTATCCTTGATAGCTTGTGTCGAATCATCAAATTCCTCCATGATCTGTGCTTGAGAGGCCTGACCAAGATCAACCTTTGTTGTGTGATACTCCTCAGGAGCAATTTGATCTTTGGTCTTGTTGACTGCTGGAGTTGCTATCTGCAGAATTCTAGATCTAGATTCTCCTCTCACGACCTTGGTGAACTTCTTGGCTTTCCCTTTTCTCATGATCGGTCAATTCGATCTAGAATCTCTTGTAACTCAACTACAGGGTCTACCTCCTTTTCTTGGCTACTCTGAATCCTCTGCTTGAGCCAATTTGGAACATTTGTATTCGGGTCCCTCTGCACTGCTAACTATTCTTGCCTTTGCACTTCTTTGGTATCAATCTCCTTGACTCCAAGACTTTCTGCCATTGCTTGAGAGCAAGTGCCTCTATGGTGGGAATCTCCTCCTCTATCGCTGGGGCCTATGCCTCTACCTCATGGATTTCTTCCTCAATTATCTTTTTGAAGAAGACACTGAGACTCTCCTCTGTTGTCACATCCTGTTCCCTTCTCCTTCCTAGCATGAACCTCATTGGCATTAATGCTCAATCTATCCTGTATCGGCCTAGTCATGCGTTGTTCTCCTTACCAAGTTCTTCTTTCACTTGCTTCTCCTTCATGCCTGGTGAATGCTCCTATTTCCTGCACACTAGGAGTCCGACTAGGTGAAGATGGTGCACTCTCGGACCTTAATCTCTTTTGTTGTGGTTCTTCAACATGAAGATCCAATCTCCTCTTTGTATGCATTTCTTGAGCTGCACCCTTCTCCTTTCTGTGCTCTGCACTCGCCGATGGGATGTCTATTTCTTCTACTCTTCCTCTAGATGGCTTCCTTGGTCTCTCATCTCATAGCTATGGATGACCTAACAACTTGTAGGTCCAATCTTCTTTTGGCATAGTCATCCTGTCAAGTTGTCTTTCTACCCACCACCTTGTGAAGTCTACGACTGGCTTTGTGAATGCATCAAGATCCACAATCTCCTTTCTCTGCCAGTTGTAAGGATGAATGACCTTTTCCTTATTTGGGTTAAAACCTCTCTGGAGCACATTCGGATCCTCTTCCATCTGATCAGGAACGTGGACAATCTTACATGCCCTATTCAGGTCTAAGGATAATCAGGAGCACATCCTCTTCATGACCTCATTTTTATCAACCGCATTTTCCCAAAAGTCCTCAAGGTGAGCTTTGTGTTGATGCCTCAGCCCTGCCACTACTCTAATCTTATTATATGGGTCAAAATCCAACCTTCCTAGATAGAGTGGTAGAGAGAAGAATTTCAGCTCATCATATGACCTCTCAGCTACTGGTAGACAAGGACACACTTCAACTACATCACTTCCAATGGAAAGTGGGAATTCTAATCCCAACTTCTTCTTCTTCTTCAGGACTTTGTCATAGGCTGTCAACTGTCGGGTGACTTCCAATAGGATCATTTTATCGGTAGGGTATTATGGAAGCTTGAACGGCTACTCAGAAAATCCCTACAATTTGATATAGGATAAGGTGGGAAACTGAATGAACCATGCTCCAAATTCCTCCACCAACTTCATTGCCTCAAAAGACAATCTCATATGCAATCCCTTTTGCAAGGTCCTCACGATGCGCATTACAAATGCATCATTAACTTGGGTGTAGTAATCTATGGCCTGTAGATGCAGCTGTGGGTAATAGTCATGGACCCTTAACCTTGGATTCCCACTTCTGAGGACTCCCTTGTACCTCAATCCTTCATACCTTGTGTTTTGTGCCAACATATATATCACATATGAGCTCATGAAGAACTTCTTCATATGCTCCAAATTCTTCAGCTGCTCATCGAGGTTGTCACTAATCAACCTAGCCCAATCGATGTGATTGAACTCTTCTACTACTTGTTGAATAAAGTACCACATCCATGTCTCGAACAGGGAGGAGTAGGGTAAGCCAAATATCCTACTGAGCATCATTATTAGATCACTATATTCCTGGTGGAAATCCATCCACACAAGCTCCTTGGGTAACTTGGAGTAGTGGGATTTATTCCTCCTCATCTATTTGTTGTTGATGATCTCCTCATATTGTTGAACTCCAGCTGTGTAAAATCTGTGCACTTTCTCCTTTGTCTTCGAGACCAATCTACAAGATGAAGGGATTCCAAATGCTTCAGTGATAGCTAGTGGGGAGAGATCTGTAATGATATTCCCATTCGAGTCCTTAATCGTTCTATCACTGGACTGATAATGTTTTGCACATTCCACGATCAACTCAACATGCTGAAAGGCAGGAGGGAATCCAGTTGTAGCTACAATTCCTCTATTCACAATCCAAGCAACCAGGTGTGTCAAGTGATGATCTTTGTAGCCAAACATCATCCTCTGGAACTCGCTCAAATAGAAGCATCCAAGATTCATGTCTTTCACTTCAATCCACTTCGAGACAATTTTGGACTCTGGGTAGAATTCTCTCTATTCATTCTTGATCAATTGCCTCCTACTTATGCTTGTTCCTCTAGGCTCCGCTATTTGCAAAATAGAAAATAAACTTATAAGAGCATGCAAAAAAAGCAGGAAAAAGTATTTCTTCCCAAAATTTAGAAATTTGCCTGAATTTCTCCATCCTTCTCAATATTGAATTTTCTCTCTCCTCATGGAAATTCACGCTTCTTATCAACTTACTTTACCCAAAAAACTCTTCAAGAAATAATCCTTTCTTTACCCAAAAACTTCACGCCTTCAAGAAGAACAATCTTCTCCTTCCTCTCAAGAATCCCTCAAGTTTTCTCTTCTCAAATTATGTGAGAATGAAATAAGAGAGGCCTTCTCTTATAGAGTTGTAAACCCTGAAAAGCTGCTTTAAAGACTGCAGGCTAATTTGGGAAACTGTTTTACTTGTCTCCCAAGATTCTAATTTTGAAGAGATTCTCTGCCACTTGTCTGAGTTTTTCTTCTTGCTTTTTAGAACTTGCCAATTTGAGTGCTTTGTCTTCATGAAGAAGTTTTATCCATTTCTTGATTTTCCATTTTTTTGGTTTTGATTTATTTAATTTTTTTGATTTTTTGAAGTTAATTAATTAAATATTAATAAAATTAATATTTAATCAATTTTAAATTTTAAAACATAAAATTAAAAATCTTCTTAAAGCAATTTCCAATTTTGTGAACTTTTATTTTTTATTTCTTTTTATTCTATCGATTTTTGTTTAATTAAATATTAATAAAAAATTAATATTTAATTAAGTTTTTTCATTTAAATCTAAATTGATTTAATCCCAAGTTCTTTTATTTTTTAAAATTTAATTAAATATCAAATATTAAATTCAATATTTAATTAATTCTCAATTTATTCCATAGTTCAATAATTAAATATTAAATATAATATTTAATACTTAATTAATTTAAATGCCTCCCGACATTTTAGCTTCCAAACTTCATTACGCCAAGACTCTAACTTTCGCGATTTAATCATTCCTCAAATGCCCTTTCTGATTTTGTGGCGCATTGTTTCACATCTCCAAATTCCTCGATACAAGGGATTATGTGCTTGAAAATACTCCTAAGCAAAATTTGGGAGGAGTCACGGATTTTGTCCAAGACCAACATTCTGTGACCCCATGCCTTTTGTGCTTGAGGGAGATCCTAGAAGGGATTTGGGAGGAGTCACATATTTAGTCCTCAACATACATTCCGCGACCCCATGAAACTTGTGCTCTTCCTTCTGCTTAGGTGCATCTTGGGCATGGTTGCAGACTACTTCATTTGGCAGTCCTTCATTGACTAAGTTGACTTGCGCTTGAGGGAAGCTAGGAGTGGGATTTGGGAGGAGTCACGGATTTAGTCCTCAATACACATTCCATGACTCCATGAAACTTGCGCTCTTCCTTGTGCTTAGGCACATCTTGGGCATGGTTGGGGACTACTTCATTTTTCCTTGGTTCAAACATTCCTTGTCTTGTATTCTATTGCATGCAAGGAAGACGTTCTATGGGCACATAGGAATCAACATTGTGGATTGCTTTCCTTCATCGATCCATTCATATCACTGGCTTGGGTATGTAGGGGATTCAATCTCTAAATTCTATGAGACAGTACCAAGAGCTAAAGAGAACACAAAAACAAGGGAGCCAAGCTATTGAAAATATAAGGGGACCCCATCAACAGTGGGCAGTGTTGTGATTCGGTCACAACACACCTTAGATATGGCCACCCAGCATTTAACAGTCTAGATGAGTTGCAAAAATGGTCAATCGTCCTAGGTCTACCAATAATAGATATTCATCATAATTCATGTGAAAGTTGCATAATGGCCAAACACAATAGGAGTTCCTTTCCAAATGTAACAACTTATAGAACCAATTATCTACTAGACCACCATACCAACCTCTGTGGACCAATGCAAACTGAATCCATAGGAGGAAGCTATTACTTCTTAACCTTCATTGATGACTACACTAGAATGACATGGGTGTATTTCATCAAGAACAAATCAGACACCTTTGAAACATTCAAACAATTTAAGGCAATGGCAGAAAAAAAGAGTGGTAGACATATTAAAGTCTTAAGGTCTAATGGAGGAGGTGAATATGACTCCAAAGCTTTTGCAACACATTGTAGAGAACAAGACATAAACAATTCACTGCCAGATACACTCCGCAACAAAATGGAGTGGCAGAGAGGAAAAATCAAACAATTATGAGCATGGAAAGAAGTATGTTACAAGCTAAAAACTTACCAAATGAATATTGGGAAAAGGTAGTTTCATGTTCAACCTACATCTTGAATAGATCACCTACAAAAAGTGTGAAGGATAAGACACCTCTAGAAGTCTAGAGTGGAGTGAAGCTAGATGTAACAAATTTGAGAATTTTTGGAAGTATTTCCTATACACATGTGCCTAAGGAGTTAAGGAGTAAACTTGATGATAGAAGTGAGAAATGTATATTTGTAGGTTATAGCGATGCATCAAAAGCCTACAAGTTGTACAATCCAATAACCAAGAAGACAATAATGTCTAGAGATGTGAAGTTTGTTGAAGATAAATCATGGTATGAACAAGATGATGGAATAGCTCGTAGTCAGCCTACTCCACATATTTGTGAACCAACAGATGTTGAGAAGCCAAGACAAAGACTACCTAGACTGCAGGTCCCAATAGTAGCAGGAGAAAATCAAGGACAACAAGTGCATAGTCCTTCCAACAATGATTGAAACCCCACATTAGCAGAATTAACGAACCAAAAGACTAGAACTATTAGATAAATATATGAGCAGTAGGACATCAATGAACTAGTCTTGTTTGCTTTGATGTCTAGTCAACCTATATGCTTTGAAGAAGCAGTTGAGAAGAAAGAGTGGGTAGAAGCCATGAATGATGAAATAGCAGCCATAGAGAAAAATGACACATGGTAGTTAGTGGACTTGCCACAAGACAAAACAAGAATAGGAGTTAAGTGGGTCTATAAGAAAAAGCTTAATGAAAAAAGTCAAATTGAGAAGCACAAGGCAATGCTAGTAGCCAAAGGTTTTGTACAATAGCTCGATATAGACTGAAGAAATTTTTGCATTGGTAGTAAGATTGGATACAATTAGAACCATCTTAGCAGTAGCAACAAAGCACCATTGGTCAGTTTACTAGTTAGACGTCAAGCCATCATTTCTGAATGGAGTTCTAAATGAAGAAGTATATATTGATCAACCATCTAGATTTGAGATCAAAGGACAATAATACAAAGTTTATCAGCTGAAAAAGGCCTTATATGGATTAAAACACACACCAAGAGCATGATACATCTAGACAGACTTCTATTTGCTTAAAAAATGATTCAAGCACAACATTAATGAACCAACATTATAGACAAAGACAAACTTACAAGGTGAGATTTTAATTGTATGTATCTATGTTGATGATCTGCTATATAGTAGTAGCTTACACCTTGAAGAATGCAGGGTAGATATGGAAAGGTAATTTGAAATGACCAATCTTGGTCACATGAAGTATTTTCTTCAACTAGAAACTGAAAAGTTAGAACAAGGTATTTTCATCAGCCAAAAGAAGTATGCACAGGATGTGTTGACAAAATTTAGAATGAACAATTGCAAAGCACTTAGTACTCCTATTGTTACAGGTACCAAATTGAGTAAGAATGATGAAGGCACACTAATAAATTCCACCTTATACAAGCAGTTAGTAGGCAACCTAATGGACTTGACAACAACAAGGATAGATATAATGTTTGTAGGCAACCTTCTTTCTAGATTCATGGAATCACCGAAAAAATCTCATTGGAAAGTAGGAAAAAGAATTCTGAGGTATATTGTAGGAACAATGCAACATGGAATTTTGTATATAGGATATGAAGACAACCAACTAGTTGGATTCACATATAGTGATTTTGCTGGAAGTGTAGATGACAAAAAGAGCACATCAAGTTATGCATTTTGTTTGGGTACATGCATTGTTTCATGGGCATCCAAGAAGTAGCCCATAGTCACCATTTCATCTGTAGAGGTAGAGTACATGATAGCTACATCAGCTCCCTATCAAGATCTATGGATGAAGAGATTAATAAGAAACATCAAACCATAAGCAAAGGAGACAATAACTATTTTTTGTGATAATAACTCAACTATAATAATTTCCAAGAATCCAATTTTCCATTAAAAGAGAAAGCACATTGACAGACGTTATCACTTCATCAGAGAGATAGTCAGCAATAGAGAAATCAGTTTACAGTATTACAAATCAAAGGATCAAATGGTAGACATAATCACAAATTTGTAAGCAAAATAAAATTTTGAATTTCAAAAATAGCAATTAGGAATAGTTGGTGTTGAAGTTATTGTAATCTAAAGAGTCAAAATTAAGGGTGTGTGTCAAATGTAATTGTTGACTCTCTCAGTTGTGATAGTTGTCTGTCAATTAACTCTATCGGTTAACATCAGGTTCGGTCTATTGGTATACGTTAGGTTAACCACGTGCGTGAGTAGTCAATCGGTAGTTGAAGTTTTTAATACAAAATTTTCCAGTCTCAAAGTTTCCATTTTTTGGCGCCCATTTTTGACGCTCTTTTCATTGCTCTATTTTAGATCTAATAAATATCATGTAAATGTGTATTGTAGATGAAGTAATAGAATGAATGTTTCTCTTCCTCTCGTTTCAAGTTTTGTTTTGTTTTTCCTTTGTTCCAAAATATCTAATAGATAGGCGTTTAGTGCGGGCTTCCACGTCTGGAAAGTGTCAGCCTTCCGGGGACCTTGCCCGATTGACATTTTTCAACGGTGAAAGTGGCCTTTTGACATGGCCTTTACGTGGGTAAAGTTGTGTTTTGACATGGTTTCCTTACGCAAATGGCTTAGTGGGTAATTTATTGCCGATTAATGTGTTTCTGTGTAGGTTGGTGGCTAGTTTTTGGGTATTTTCCATGGCGATGTTTTGCACTCGCTATGAGTTTGGTTGTGGGTTGCAAAGCATACATTATTTTGGTGGTGACTAGGGTTTGGAAATGAATTGTTGGCTCTTCTACATGGGTCGTTGATGGCTTTCTGGGGAATTTTCTGTCAAATAATGTGTTTTCGTGTGGGTTGGTGGCTGGGTTTTAGGTATTCACCTCGGAGATGTTTTGCATTCGCTATGAGTTTGGTTGTGGATTGCGGAGCATACATTGTTTTTGGTGGTGGCTAGGGTTTGGATATAGACTATTGTCTCTTTTGTGTGGGTCATTGATGAATTTCTAGGGAATTTTTTATCGATTAATGTGTTTGTGTCCGAGTTGGTGGCCCATTTTTTGGTTTTTGTCATTCAAAAATTTTGCATTCGCTGTGGGTGGTGGTGGTTGTGGCTTGCAAAGCATACCCTTTTTTTTTGGAGAGGCTTTCAAGTTCTATTTATTGCTCTTGTTGTTTTCTGGTTGCATATAATAACTCTCCTTCTGTCATCCATAGGGTTTGTAGAGGGCATTGCTTGTGGTGGGGTTCCTTGCAGAGGTTGGATTTGCCAATAGCGGTTGTTGTTTCTTCTCGAGGTTGGAAATTTCCTATTCGTGTTGTGAAAATAGTTATTTTCTATTGGGTTTCAATTTTTTGTTTACTATTTTGTTATTGTGATTGGGGTTTACACAAAATATTTTTTGTTTGGTGCATATTGTTTGTTTTATACTTCCCTATAAAAGTTAGCGACCACAACAGATATAAACTATGGTAGCAATTTGGTTTTCAATTGTTGCGGTGCCTAGGATTTAGAGATAATAATACAATATTGTTTGTTTGGTGCTTCTCTATAGACCCTAACCACCACACAAATATAAACCCTAAGGGGAATTTGGTTTCCAATTGTTTTGGTGCATAGGGTTTAGAGACAATGTTCAATATGTTACAAACAATATTGTTTATTTGTGAAAATAGTTTATACACACACACACACACACACACACACACACACACACACGCACACACACATAGGAGTGTTGGTTGTTGTGGCTTGCAAAACATACATTTTTTTTTGTGGTGGCTAGGGTTTTGGCATAGACTATTGCTTCTTCTACCGCAGTCTCTTGTAAAACCTTCCAAGTTCTATATTTGTTGCTCTTGTTGTTTGTTGGTTTAGTTTATGGTTTTCATTTGTTATTGCACAAGATGACTTTTCTTTTGTATGTAAAATAGTCAATGGTTTATAGAGAAGTAGATATCTGTTTACTATAGACTTGTAGGCTGAGAAATAAAGAAGATTTCTTAAAAAATTTTCTTTTTAAAATTAAAACACAAATATATTATTTCAATTTTTAAATACGAGGTTTCACTTTTAAGATTATAAATTTCATTAAAAATGTATATATTACTATTATATTTAATTTATAAAAAAAAGTATTAATTAATTTTTTACTATAGAATTTTCTCTAAAATATAATAAATAAATTAAACATTACTTCATTATAAGCTTAAACTTATATATATATATATATATATTGTTGGCATTAAGCAGAATTGCCACTAGTGACAACACTTATTTTCATTCTGGATATAAACCGAGCAGATAGTGCAAACCGAGCAGACAGTGCAAACCGAGCAGACAGTGCAAACCGAGCAGACAGTGCAAACCGAGCAGACAGTGCAAACCGAGCAAACAGTGCAAACCGAGCAGACAGTGCAAACCGAGCAGACAGTGCAAACCGAGCAGGCAGTGGAAACCGAGCAAGTTAGTACAAACCGATCAGGACAATGTAAACCGAGTAACATCTTGTCTACCGAGTCACCAGTACTTACCGAGTTCAAAACCTACCGAGTGATCAGTATGAACCGTGCCTTCACTTCTACCGAGTGCATGATGATGCCGAGTAATGCAGTGGACGCCGAGTATCAGAAAGTCACCGAGTCAGTTTGAAGGAACTGAGTAACCATATTTGGGCTGACTTAGTAGCACTTATGTTTATTTGTCAAGCCGACTGTGTAATTGTAATTGTAATTAATTGTTTAAGACCTGTATATAAGCAATGTTGTAAAAAGAAATAAAAATATATGAAGGAGAATATATGTAAAAGAAAAAGAAAGGCAGAAATAAGCGAATTGCAGAAGGCTTCAGAAGTATAAGGTACAGCAAAGACAAATTCATCACAGAAGGTGATCAGTACATCAGAGAATCTCAATCAGCAATCCAGTTGCAAAGCAGAGATCTACTGTTTCATTCTAACAGGTGAATCAGTACTAAATCCTTTAACCGGGTAGACTTAACAGTCTTTGTATAAATCTCTTTACCGAGTGCATACTTCACTGTATGTTTGTAAATCCTTTAACAGGGTGGATTTAGCAATCCTTATTGCTCCTAACAGGGCAGATCATCAGAAGTGATCAAATTGTAAGCCTTAACCGGCCAACTTTATTCTGCAGTATTAAAGCTTTGTGGGTTTCATCCCCACCCCAGTTTTAGTTTCTTTTGGAAGGTTTCTGGGTAACCAAATCTATGTGTCATTATTGTGAATGCTTTCAAGTTTCATGCTTTCTGTATGAAAAGGTTAAAAAGTAAAATACATGTTAAAATTAGAAGAAAATTTGGAGTTACTGATTCACCCCTCCCCTCTCAGTAACTTGGTTAATTCCTGAATATTTCCAACAATTGGTATCAGAGCTGCATTGGTTCTCAAGACAAAGCTTAACTAGCTTGAGCAAAGATCCAGGACAATGGAGGTATTCAAACTGAACAAGGTGATTGAAAATGAAAAGCTAGATCTGGAAATGGCCATAGCTAAACTCAAAGAAGCAAAAGAACATCTTTCCCAATCCCTAAGGAGAAGGAAGGAACTTGCAAATCAGATGAATGATCAGAATTACATTGAAGAAAAGATTGAAGATCTTCTTCCCTCAAATAACTCAGATGAAGCAAACAACGCTATCAAAGAACTCCTAGAAAAGAATGGGTCTCTGCAGGAAGAAGTGAGAAAATTGAAAAGAGAACAAGAACTACACTCTACAAGATTCTGTGAGATCTTGGAACAAAGAAACAAGTTGAAAGATGAATTAGATGGAAGAAACATTGAAGTCCAAAACAAAACCCTTCAGCTAGAAAATCTAATTGATCAGATCTCTCATGCAAATGAAGAAATTCTAAATCTAAGATCAGAAATAGAAAACACAAGAGAAGAACTAAGATCTGAAAAAGAAACCAATCTAAGATTGATGGATGACCTAAACGCTGAAAAACAAATCAATGAAGGAATGCTGAAAAGTCAAGAAGACTTGAATCAGCTGTATGAATGAAATCTTCATAGGCAAAAAGGAAAAGCAGGACTTGGATACAAAGAAGAAGGCGAATCCTCTAAGCAAGGTACTCAAAGAAATCAAAAACCTACTTGTAATCATTGTGGTAAAATAGGACATACTTCAAATAAATGTTGGAACAATGAAAAAGCAGAATTTAATGGAAAATGTTATAGCTGCAATCAACCTGGTCATAAAGCAAATGAATGCAGGGAAAAACCTAGATTCAGAGGTAATTGTCACAAGTGCAACAAACAAGGTCACAAGGCATCCGAGTGCAGATCCAAGACATTTAATCCAGCAGAACAAATTGTGAAAGCAATGTTTGGATGGGACTACAACACCTGGTGTAGATGTCATTACTGTGGAGAATATGGACACATTGGCATAAATTGCATAAAACATCATCTAAGGAAAAGAGATACTACCATAAGATGTTTCAAATGCACTAAACTCGGTCACATAGCCAGAAACTGCATGAATGCTAGTGAAATTGAAGAAGGAAAGAAGAATGAAGCAACTAAGGTCAGGAAACAGGTGAGACAAAAATGGATTCCTAAAGCTACCGAGCAATCCAGTCCAAGTAATGGAATGGATGGCTCTACCGACTCAAACTAAATTTCCAAGGAAGCACTGGAACTGTATTCTCATAGATCAATCTCAAGCAGTTCCAGAACCGAAATTAAAAGAAAAGTCTAAATCAGCATGCAAGATGCAGTAAGATCACAGGGAGGTTGGTATAGTCTTCACCGAGCAAGGTCGGTATAGTCTTCACCGAGCAAGGTCGGTATAGTCTTCACCGAGCAAGGTCGGTACCTGTCTTTACCGAGCGAGGTCGGAGCATTATGAATTCTCGAGTTCACCGAGCTGCGAAGTCTTTTCCGAGCAATTAATTCTTAGTGGGTGACAGTCTGTCAGAATTCCTACCCTAATTTGAAATGAGCATTAATGACAGAATTGGAAACAAAAAGCAAGTAATCGAACTCATTCTTCACCACAAATCTTTAGCACTTTGAGAGCAGAAAACTTCAAGGGCAACCCGGCGATTTAATACTTTTGCGAAAAGAATTTTCTGTGAGCTACCATGGCATCATCCAGCACTTCAGCGAAGAAAGGATCTGATATGTTAGTCCAAGGGGAGTGGAAAGCACCAGATTTTAAGATCGTGCCCGCAATTGCAGCAGCCCTAGATCCGAACGGAGCTCAATCTCAGATTCCTCCTAAGGTACTGCTTATCAACGATATCCGTAATCATTTTAACTGTTCAATTCAAGAAATGGGAAACCTAGAACTAGACATTGTGCGTGAGGAACTATGTGTGGATGGTATTTTGAAGCCCGAGCACAAACATCTGGAAGATAAGGGTTTAGTTCACATTGCACATCTTCCTCGAAACTTTCGAGATAAATGGGTTAGGTACATTCTCAGCCGAGTACACGATGGCAAGATTTGGCTTGAGCAACCTATTGAGATCACAAAGAAAATGATTCAACAAGTCACCGGTCTTCCCATGTTGAACAAAGCTAAAACTACCAAAACCCTAGGTCGGACGGAACTAGAGAAGAAAACCCTAGCCGAGTGGGATGGTAGAGGCATGAAAGTTAGCAGCATTACCGACGCCGAACTGAAGTTTGGTACACATATCATTGCCCACAAGATTTACAGTTCTAGTCAACAGAACAGTGTCTCCTGTGAAGCTGTTGACCTAGCATACAAAGTGGTCAAAAACAACTTGACATTTGACCTAGCAGACTTATTGTTGAAACAGTTCAACAAGAACATGGAAAGCATCAAAACTTCCAAAAACAATCCATGTAAGTTTGGATCCTTGTTAGTCTGTTTATTCTTCTATGTTCAGAAATTCTTCCCTTCTAAAGGAAAAGTTGTATGGAGAAAAGATGTGCCAGTACTCTATGAAATAAATGAATACATCGCAGAAATGGGTGAAAACTTTGAAAGCATCATGGATAATTATTTTGAGTCTTTCAAAGAGAAAATGAATGACAGATTCTGGATTCCACAGAAGTTGGTGGAAGATTACAAAGATGACATCTGTTTTATGGTAGATTGTGATAATGTGTATATTCAAGCAGTTAAACCAAGAACTGTATATGTAAAACCTCTTCCTTATGAGGTAAATATTGATGAAACCAAGAATATCATTGAAGCTCTTCTAAATCAGCCTGTCAATCCCAAAGCTCCATATTTTGGAACATATGATGAAGCTAAGGTGAGAATTGAACTAAGCATAAAGCTTCCACAGGCGGTAAACAAAGGAAAGAAGAGGATAGCCAAAATGCAAATGATAACCAAGGACAAAGAAGAAATAGATGAAAAAGAAGAAGAAAAGGTTGAGAAAACAAAGGAACCAGAACCTGCAAAGAAGAAAGGAAAAGTTTTCATCACTAAGGCATCTGTGCCTCCGACTGCTGTGTTTACAAGGAGAAATACAAAAGGCAAGGCAGAAAAGGCAGATAAAGACATAGTATTCAAAAGGCCTCCTCTAAGCCTTCAAGAAAAGCTCAAACTCTTTAGAGATGGATCAGGATCTGGAGTAAGTAACATAAAATCCTTGAAATATGAAACCAGATCGGAAGCAGAACAGAAGGAAATAGAAGATGCTGTTGTTGAGAAGATGGGACAGTGGAAATACTCTCCTGAAGAAATTACCCCACAGATTCCAGCAGTTCTATTGAATCCAATAAAAATGAGATGGAGCAATGCAAGGCAAACTGTGATAGACATATTTGATCAAAACCTGAGACAGTTGATGCCGAGCTTGAATAATGATGAAGTAAAGAAGGCACTAAAAGAAAATGAAAATAAGATGACATTGAAGTTCAATACTTGTTTGATTTTGATCAACAATATTGAATCGGTTGTGAAGGCTGCAAAAGCCACATGGAAGAACATATACCACCTTCACCAACCGAGCATTGAAACTGTAATAATAAAAGATATTGAAGATGACAGCGATGAACAAGAAGAAGACACCGAGGTAGATGATACTGTAAGGATAGCAGCAGAAGTCATTGCATCCCTTCCTACCTCTCCAGTGAAAATCTCTACATCCAGCCCAGAGACACCTTCAAGCATGGTTGTGACAACTTCCACATTTGTCCAATCATCCCTAGCAACATCAGAGGCAGCTACCATTTCTTCTACCGAGCTGCAGTCTCCTGTACCAGTAAGTTTTTCAGCTTTTGAATCTTCAAGTGTAAATATTTTAAGTTCTCCAGTAGAAAGTATACCAGTATCAATAGCCAGCCCTACTTTATCTACTGTCACTACTACAAAAGCATTAAGTACAGATAAGCCTAAGGCTCTACCGAGTATAAAATTTTTGGGTAAAAATATAGTTGAGGATATAGACCTAGATGAAGAGATAGAGATTCCTACATTAGATTTTGCAAATCTCTCAGCAGACCAGATGCAGAATATAGGTGAGATCCTCCAAAGGAAAGCAAAACAAAAGAAGCTTAAAGAGGAGAGAGACAAGGAGTATCAAATCATCAAGGATGCTAAGGACATTTTGTCTGATGCATTAGGCATTAAAGTAGACTCCTCCTAGCATGTTTTGTTACAATTAGCAGAAGCAGTTGAGAAATACAATGAGGACTCATCCGAGACAGAAAATTTAGTTGAAAGAGCCGAGAAGAGATTCAACAATAAAGTGCTTGAGCACATTGCTCAGCACATAGCTATTAACCAAGTGGAATTGTCTTCAGTTTTGTCTAACATAGAGTCTATTTATTCGAATGCTACCTCTCTTTTGGCCAGACTATGCAATTTTTCCGAGTTCACAAAGGATGTTAAAGATAAAATGAATAAAACGGATGAGGATATGAAGATTAGCATACAGAAGCTGCAACTTGAACCAAGTTCAAGCTCTACTCATCACATGAAAATTTCACACCTATCTAATATGCAGTCTGATCTACTGAAAGAAGACTCAAGGATCCGGTCCACACTGCTAGACATCCAACACATGATCCTTCCCATCATGAATACAATGTATAAGCACATTGAACATTCCAGAACATTGATTCATGACAATCAGTTCTCTATAGCAGATCACATGATTGAACTCTCTGCAGAAGTCCAAATTGCTATACAAACATGTAAGATCCTACAAGAAAGTTGGGACAGAACCCTGGCACTAATAATGAAGGTACATTCTGATTTCTTATCAAATTTTGGATTCTCTCTGTAAATAACTTGTATATGCACCTTTGGCATTATCGTCAAAAAGGGGGAGATATGTATAGAAGGAGAGATATGTATACTGTATAGATTTGTATAAGAAACAGTTAGCACATTGAAAGGGGGAGACAATGTATAAAGCCCTATAACAAAGACAAATTTTGAAAAATCAAAATAAAACTCAGCATGATTCGTGTATATAAATTTTGGCCAATAAGTGTTTTTTGTCACTAATGCCAAAGGGGGAGATTGTTGGCATTAAGCAGAATTGCCACTAGTGACAACACTTATTTGCATTCTGGATATAAACCGAGCAGACAGTGCAAACCGAGCAGACAGTGCAAACCGAGCAGACAGTGCAAACCGAGCAAACAGTGCAAACCGAGCAGACAGTGCAAACCGAGCAGACAGTGCAAACCGAGCAGGCAGTGGAAACCGAGCAAGTTAGTACAAACCGATCAGGACAATGTAAACTGAGTAACATCTTGTCTACCGAGTCACCAGTACTTACCGAGTTCAAAACCTACCGAGTGATCAGTATGAACCGTGCCTTCACTTCTACCGAGTGCATGACGATGCCGAGTAATGCAGTGGACGCCGAGTATCAGAAAGTCACCGAGTCAGTTTGTAGGAACCGAGTAACCATATTTGGGCCGACTTAGTAGCACTTATGTTTATTTGTCAAGCCGACTGTGTAATTGTAATTGTAATTAATTGTTTAAGACCTGTATATAAGCAATGTTGTAAAAAGAAATAAAAATATATGAAGGAGAATATATGTAAAAGAAAAAGAAATGCAGAAATAAGCGAATTGCAGAAGGCTTCAGAAGTATAAGGTACAGCAAAGACAAATTCATCACAGAAGGTGATCAGTACATCAGAGAATCTCAATCAGCAATCCAGTTGCAAAGCAAAGATCTACTGTTTCATTCTAACAGGTGAATCAGTACTAAATCCTTTAACCGGGTAGACTTAACAGTCTTTGTATAAATCTCTTTACCGAGTGCATACTTCACTGTATGTTTGTAAATCCTTTAACAGGGTGGATTTAGCAATCCTTATTGCTCCTAACAGGGCAGATCATCAGAAGTGATCAAATTGTAAGCCTTAACCGGCCAACTTTATTCTGCAGTATTAAAGCTTTGTGGGTTTCATCCCCACCCCAGTTTTACTTTCTTTTGGAAGGTTTCTGGGTAACCAAATCTATGTGTCATTATTGTGAATGCTTTCAAGTTTCATGCTTTCTGTATGCAAAGGTTAAAAAGTAAAATACATGTTAAAATTAGAAAAAAATTTGGAGTTACTGATTCACCCCTCCCCTCTCAGTAACTTGGTTAATTCCTGAATATTTCCAACATATATATATATATATATATATATATATATATATATATATATATATATATATATATATATATATATATATATATATATATATATATATATTCATATATTCTTAAATCTTTATTTTCTTTAAAAAATAAAAATATTATTTACATTTTTTAATGAAGGTTTTAATTTTTAGATTATAAAAATTCCAATATTATAATTTAATATATAATAAAATGAAACTATAATTAATAATTAATATATTGTTGCATAGATAGAAAAATTTATTTCTATATTAATTTGAAAGAAAACTAGTGCTAAGATCACATCTAGCACAATATTGAGATGAAAAGAGGATTTTGCGAATGAAGAGGTCATGGATTTTGTCTGTGTCGAGCTAAAGTCGACGTTCCCTAGCCCGTTTTATGCTTCTGCTGGCTTCGATTGAGGGAGTGAAGCTCCCAAGGCCATGGTTGGGCTTCCTTGGAAGCCGTAGGGGTTTCTTGAAACTTCTAACTAGTTTGTGTGCTCTGTGTTGCACCGCTGGTTGTGGGCAAAGATTTGGGGTTGCGGGAAACCCACCCCATTTCATAGTTTGTTATTTGGTTTTTTATTGCCTTGGGTCCATGGAGAATAGAGGAATGTCCTCTTCGCAGATGATCTATGGAGATTTGGAAATGGTTGATTTGTCTCCATCGTTGCATGCATGTGTGAAGGAGCATATAGGAAAATCCCATTCGAGGGAAGGTGTTTCTTTTTTGAAAGAGCCTTTTTGAATGAAAAAGGTGAATGGTTGTTTGGAGTGGTCCCAAGATCATCCAGTTTTGTTTATTCAACCTAAGCAAGTTTTAGAGGATGTCGAATACTAGTGTAATCATGCTCTCATATGAAAATTCATGGGTCTTCATCTCTCCTTACCTATTTTATAATTGTGGGCATGTTGAGAGTGGAATCCTAAAGGAGATATGGAATTGCTTCTAGTGACCAGTAACTATTTTTTGGTAATTTTTTCCAATATGTCAGACATGAATAGGGATTTTGAGGGTGGTCCTTACTTCTTCAACTAGGTGGGACTTTTTATCAAATGATGATGCAGTGAATTCAACTTGGTTGAGGAGCTTCCCTCTTGAGTGCCTGTGTGGGTTTGACTGCTGAGGATCCCGATAGAATTCTGGAGGGAAGACATTCTTCATTCAATCTCATTGTTTCTTGATAAACCTGTGGGTTTGGCTACACAAATTCAGGATCGAAAAATAATTTCTTATGCATGCATTTGTGTTGAAGTGTATTTAAATAACCCTTTACCAGACTCTATGGAAATCTGTTTGGGAACATCTTCGTGGATCCAGTAGTTGGACTATGAGACTCTACTATTCAGATGCATAATTTGTCATGAATATGGTCATTTATAGCGGAGATGTCCTAGAGATAAATGTTTTCCCTTGGCAATTTTTGATCCTCCTCACTTTGTTCTTAGGGAGGATAAGGGGAAGGCCCTTATGTCTAATGGTCCTGTAGATAAGGAAGGTTTCATTCGTATTAAACCTTAGAATAAAGGAAGAGGAAAGAAGAGAACCTGGATGGTCATACATAATGATGTCACTCTAGGTTTGATGTTCTTAATGCTCTGGTCCAAGAGGAAGGAATTTTAGTTGAAATTTCTTTGGATGTCCAAGTTCAATATGTGGTGCAAGAGGAGCCTTGAAACAAAGAGAGTCAAGATTTATCTTTGGGGAACCAACATGATGGACAAGTGGTTACAGATATGCCTTCACAAGTTCAGGATAGCAAGGATCTCAGTGGGTCACAGGTTCTAGAGGGTGTAGTTGTGATGGATGCTTCTTCTCCTTCCACCAAGATGGCCTCAAATTCTGTAAAGAGTAACAAATCCCTTCCTACTTTAGGCCTGTAGAAAAATCCCTTTAAAAAGGGTTCTTTAGACAAACCATTACAGAAAGGATAGAAAACAAATCAGGAAAAGGTCAAGCTTATTGGTGATACTTTGGTTGAGTCAGGGTCATGAAACCCATTGGTTCCCACTTCTCTCAACCACATAAATGATTGTGTTATCATGGAATGTAAGGGGGTTGAAAGACACCCTTGGATAAAAGGTTGTTCATAGATTAATTGACTCTCAATCTCCTGATATAGTTTTTCTTCAGGAAACCAAGCTTTCAATGGAGGGTTTGTCTAATTGTGCTCCTCGTGTCTTACTGTAGGGTCATTGGTAGGGGGTGGGTTCTCATGGTAGTTTAGGGGGGTCACTTGCTTCTGGAACTTGAGGAAAGTCTCCCCCTTGTGATGGAATTATATTAGATCTTCCATTTCTATGGTCACCTCTAGTTTTGAGACTAGAGAAAGGTGGCTCTTTTCTAATATTTATGCCCTACTATTTTTTTGGGTAAATCACATCTTTGGCCACACATCAATTTTGTTCGGTCCCTAGATCCTTTTCTCCCTTGGATTTTAGCTAGGGATTTTAATGTTGTTACTAGCTTGGATGCAAAATGAGGTGGGTTACTTAGGGTTGACCCTTCGTCAAATTTTCTTAGGGATAATATTCATTTCTTGAACCTCATTGATGTGAAGCCAAGTAATGGTTTCTTTATATGGAATACTAGGAGTGGTGTTGAGGCTATTTCATAAAGGCTTGATATATTTTTGGTTTTCTACTATTGGGTGAATGAAAGGTGGTCCACCAGCTTAGAAATTCTTGATTGGAGGGGTTCTTATAATCATTGGCCTATCAATTTTTCTGCCACCTCATTTAGAATATCCAAAAATTATTCTTTCAAATTTCAATTAATGTGGTTGCATGATCAGTCTTTATAGAATCTTATGGTTGATTGGTGGTATGAAGGGGTGTCTGCCCATGGTCGGGCTATGTATACTTTTGGGAAGAGGTTACATCATGTGAAATATAGGATCAAGGGGTGGAATAAATAATATTTTGGGAATGTACACGCATAGAAGATGGTATCTCAATCCAAGATGGATGATGTCACATGTCATATTAGTGATCATGAGATGACTTATTATCTCAGTATAGCTAAATCCCTAGCTCTCAAGTACTTATAAGAGTGGGAGATGCGTAAGGAGATTTTATGGAAGAAAACATTTTGGGTTGATTGGTTGCAGGAAGGGGATATAAACACTACCTTTTTTCATGAATTGATTAAGGATTGGAGATAAGGTAATTTTATTACTTCTCTCATATTGGGGATCATCTTTCCTCTTATGAAGAAATTTCTAGGGAGGCTGCTAGTTATTTTTCAAAATTATTTACTAGAGAGGATCCTGATGCCATGGTGGAAGAGAGGACCATCTTGAACTTTATTCCCTCTCTGGTCTCTAATCAAATGAACAATGCCCTCTTACGCCCCATTTTTTTTTTCTAAACTAGAGGAAGTTGTTTTTCATATGAAAAATGGTAAGGCTTCTAGCCCTTATGGGTTTCCTATCGAGTTCTTTCAAGAATTTTGGGAGATTATAAAATATGATCTTTTAGATGTGGTTCAGGAATTTCATAGAAATAAGAAAATGCTTAATTCTATGAACTCTACTTTCTTTTCTCTCATTCCTAAGGAGGGGGCTAACAATTTGGATCAATTCAGGCCTATTGCATTATGTAATGTGGTCTATAAGATTATCTCTAAGTTGATTACTAAAAGACTCAAACCTTTCCTTGGTACTCTGATCTCTAAGGAGAAAGGTGGTTTTGTTGATGGAAGACATACTCTAGATGCTATTGTGATAGCAATGGAGGCTATTAATTCAATGGAAGCCTCTAAGGAGAAAAATATGTTTATCAAACTTAACATGGCCAAAGCTTATGATAGGGTGAATTGGGATTTCTTACAAAAAATCCTTTTGGCTTATTGTTTTGAAGAAGAGTGGGTGAATCGGGTCCTCAGTTATGTGACTTCTACCTCCTTCTCAGTCCTTATTAATGGGGAACCTTTAGAGTTGTTCAGTGCTTCTTGGAGACTTTGGCAAGGGGATCCCTTACCCCCCTATTGATTCATCATAATGGCCAAGTGACTTGGCATATTTATTACATCCCATGTGAGACAATGTATTATTAAAGGATAGATTTGGAGCAATGATCTACCTCCCTATTCTCATCTTCAGTTTGTGGATGACATTAGTTTGATGGGTAGTGCCCGAGTCAATGAGGCAGTGAATTTTAGGAGAGCCTTAGACATATGATTGAGAGTCTTAGGTTAGAAAATAAATGAAGATAAATCATCCATATATTTCTTTAATGCTCCTTGACTTATTCAGTATAGGATTTCCAAGATCCTCAGATTTTAGAGTATTTCTCTTCCATTGATGTACTTCAAAATTCATTTGGGTTTAGGGACTCAAGATAGAGATTTTTTGGTAGGGAATTTTGGAAAAATTTAGAAGAAAATTTTGTCATTGGACTTATAGGTGGCTATCCTTTTCCAGGAGAGTGGTTCTTCTAAAGAAAATGGTGTAGGATCTTCCCATATATAGGTTTTTTGTTCAAATTCCATCCACCATCTTTGTGAGAGAGTTTGATACTCTTTCTCATCATTTATTTCCTCTGACAATTTTCTCTCTTCTAAATGGAGTTTGGTTAAATGGGAGTTAGTCTGTAGACCGTAACATGTTGGGGGCCTTAGTCTTTGGTCTATTGCTTTGGTTAGCCAGGTGTTGGTAGTCAAGCTATATTGGAGGTGGTGTAACAATCAGGATTAGGGCTAGGCCAAGCTTATAACCCACAAGTATCTCCCTAGTACTGATTGCCATAAGGTGCCACATTTTGATTTTTTGGAAAAGGGATATTGTATCTAGGAAATTCTTAAAAAGGGAGATAAACTTATGAAATATGGCTTTTTTTTGGATTTGTAATAGAGTTTCTGAAGCTCTCTTTTGGAAAGACTCTTGGGATGGGCACCCTCCTATTCTTTCTAGCTATCCAAAACTTCAATCTCTTTGCAAAATTTTCACTAATGTTGGATGGATTAAGGTGGATAATTGTAAAAATTTAGGCGTACAAATCAGGTGGAGGTGACTTGTTGGAAGGATCCTCTTGAGTGGCCCTTGGGTGGTTTTGATGAGGACCATACTATGTTGGCTAAAATTTTGGAGGGAAGATTATGTAGTTCCCTTTAAGAAAGGGATATTTTGGCTTGGGGTACCAACCCAAAAGGAAAATTTATTGTTGTTGAAGGTTATGCTAGGTTGGATAGACAATTGCATGGGTTGAATGATGTATCTTGGTGGATGAAGGAATGGACCAAATTTTCTTGGCTTAAATGCAATTTTTTCCTATGGCTGGTTTCTCAGAGTAAATGCCTCACATGGGAGAATCTTTGCAAGAGAGGTTTCGAGGGACCCTCCATCTTCCCTCTTTATATGCATAGTGAGGAATGTTTCTTCCACTTGTTTTTTCTATTCCCTTTCTATATAAATATTTGGCATAGCTGATGGGAGGCTTGGAAACATGCATATATTCATACTACCTCCTTAATTGAGTTTTAGGAGAGATTGAGAAGACCTCCAATTGAGACATCATTTCTTTAGGTGGCTTGGACTACGGGGCCTTCTCTTATTGTCTGGAACCTATGGCTAGAAAGGAACCATAGGGTCTTTTGTGGCTCACAACTTGGGAGCTTTTAGTTGTGGAAGATTATAGTTAACAGGCTCCAGTAGACTATCCTTGCAAAATGTGAGATGTCTGAAAATGTGGATCCTGATGATTATGTTATTGTAACAAATTTGAAACTAGGGAACAATAAAGTGGGTTGTGCTGCTAGAAAAAGATCTTGATAGGCTAAACAAAAGATCAATAGAGATGGAATGTGGATGCCTCCTCCTATGTGGATCTTAAAAATTAACAGAGATGGCTCTTCTCAATGAAATCCTGAGAATGCAGGTATTGGAGGTATAGGTAGAGGTGATGATGGTTGTGTTGTTTTTTTCTTCTCTACTATTTTTTCCCAACACTAACAATTTTATAAGGCTCTTGATATTAAGGATGTTGTGAGAGGAGATATTATTTAGGATGGAGGAGCATTATCTATGAGTCAGGTTCTCAGATTGTTGTAGATATGTTGAACAAATAGAGCTTGGATGATGTTAGTTGGACATTAGCATTTATGGTTAGACAAATTTTACATATGTGTAGTTCTTTGGAGTTTTTCTCCTTTCATATTCCAAGAGAGTGGAATAGAGTGGATGACTGCTTAGAGAAGTGAGCCTCTGAGAATGTCAAGGGCTGGGATATCAGAGGTAGGGATGGTTTACCTCTTGATTATCTTGAGACCTTAGATAGGTTAGTGTTGGAGGAAAATAATATGTAGTAGGCTTGTTGCTAATGCCTTTGGGGATCTTAGTTTTGTTCATTTCTTGGTGGGTTTGAGACCTTTTTTTGTATTAGTTCTTTGATTGAATAAATCTTTACTCATTTTTTTCAAAAAAAAAGATCACATTCAACACTCTAAGGCAATATCTGTTGATAACCTTGTGGATGCTTGTATGATTCTTTTAGAGTGGAGAAGCCCAAAAACCAAGGCACGAGCCAACTTGCTGATAGTGGTTATATTATTTTCCACTTTTGAGGTCTCACACATATTGTTCTCAATGCTTCTCTTAACAAGATTGTTTGTGGCATTGCATTCTTAGCATCTGCACTATGAAGGAATAGTTAACAGACAACCGCATCGACTAAGTTTAGTATTTTTTTTATATTTGTCCTGTTGTATGTAGGAAACATATTTTAATAAATAAATTAAACATTACTTAATTATAAGCATAAACTTTAGAAAAAATGATATATATTGATATTTATTTAAATTATATAATATATGAATAAATGTTACAAAAAATGTATATATTCATATTTGTAAGAATTTTCCTAAGGAAAAGAATGAAATTCCAAGATCTAGAAGCTAAATAAATAGCACAACAAGAGAGAAAAAATGATATGATCCTCAGATGACTGGATTCAATGATGATCAATAATCAAATGATAATAGATGCAATCAATCCAATTACAATGTAGACATGCTTGAATATATAGACAATGTAATAAGACTACATGATAAGGAGATGATAAGCTATCAACCACACTAGGTGGAATCATATGTCCACCAAAAGTGGATCATCCTCCATTGTACAATAAAGTATGTGCAACATGTACAACAATGAGAGGATGATAATGTGATAAGAGCACTAAAGGTGGATCTCACACCTAAAGTGGAAATCTCCTACACCATGTGCTAAAATGAAATGCAAACTCCTAGGTGTCTCAATGATAACTAATATGCAATGCATTATCCTAAGTCAACTTAAGTAAAGTGTAATTAGTGAATAATTTATTGCACCAACACCCCCCCTAAGTGCAAGTTAGGGGAATACACGAAAGCTCACAATGCTAGATGACAATGCATGATGGGTCTAGACTACTAGGCCATGTTAGGTACCCATGTACAATATGCAAGAGAAATGCAATGTAATCTCTCATAAAGCGGAGAAGAAGAGAAAACCTCATGGGAAAAACCCTCCCTCAAAAAGAGAAATGAGAAACAAGATGCATGGATGAATGAAGTAATCAAGACCCCCCCATTATGAAAGAAATCATGTATATACAATAGAGAAGTATAAGAAGGACAAAACCCCAAAAGAGGAAAAAGTCACCCCCATAAGAGAGAATAAGTAGTAGAATAAGTGAGACAAGATAGCCCCCTCTCAATGTAGAATTCCCATTAGTGATAGCTTCTCTAAGATGAATGTAGAAGATGGTCTATGAATATCGAGCAACATTCCTCCCCTTAGGAAGAAAAAATGCCATCGGTGTATATGAGATGTCTCCCCAATCTGTAGGAAGAAACCTCAAGATGAATGATATCTCTGAAAACTATTCAACTATCCTTGTGTCAATGCCGAATGATGCCCCTTCCAAAACTGTTGAAAAGAACAAGTCAAGATCAAACAAAGATGGATGTAGAACATGTCCCAAAGAACCAAGTGTCTCCCCTAATAATAAAGAGACCTCTTTCAACTGCTGTACATAAGGATCCACAATCAAATCAATCTTGAAAGACTGATCATGTAGAGAATGGATAGGAGGGTCAGAGTGTTCCCTCACAACAACTGAAGAAGGATCTTCCTCATTAAAGAGAAGATGTATCATCAATGATGTCTCCCGTATCTGCAATGTAGGACTCCACAAATAAACCTAGAATGTCTATCAAGTAGTCATCCCTTGATGTTGTAAGTGGAAGACAAGGTATACCCTGGTGTGCTGAATCATGTGGACCTATCATTGTAGCAATGTATGCATGTGGAATGTGATGATGCTTTGACCTTGTCCTTCAACTTTTTGAAGGATCCACCATAAGTGAACCTTCTGAATCAAGATTTTTTCTAACCTAGCTATTTTTTCTAACCTAGCTAGGTCTAGTGGAAGATGATGATGAAGGAGTATCCTCAACCTTATGTTTACCAAGAAAAGGTGTAATCCTGCATGTAGGGGTTGAGGTACATGAACCATCTGAATCACTACCACTGTTGTCACAATTCACAATATCTAAAGTATGGAGAGGAGTAGAGGATAAGATGGGTGAAATTTCCTCAAAGTGAACATTCCTCTCTATGAAGATCTCATGAGTCTGAGGATCCATAAGTCTATATGCCTTAACACCTTCTTCATATCCAATGAATGTATAAGGAATTGGTGGAGGTGCCTTGAAATTATATGAAGATATGTGTGTCCATGCTGGACAAGAAAATACTCTGAAGTGTTTCATAACCACTTTTCTTCTACACCATGACTCAAAAGGAGTCATTCCATCTAAGGCATTATGAGGATATATATTAAGGATGTGATTGGCACAACTTATAGCTTCTACCACAAGTGATGGATCAAGAGACTTGGATTCAATCATGCAGCTTTCCATTGGCTTAAGAGTTCTAATATTCATTTCTACAACTCTTGTCTATTGTGGACTAAATGCAACTAGATTCTAAAGATTAATACCCTCAAGATCACAAAAGTCTCTAAGTCTTGAGTTCACATAGCTTCTTTCATTGTCTATAGGAAGAATCTTGGAAAATTTACTTGATTGATTCTCAACATGATTCTTGAAGGTTAGAAACTTTTCAAACACTTCAATCTTGTGACCAAAATAGTAGACCCATGTGTAGTGAGAAAAGTCATCAATGAAAGTGAGGATATAGCAACCCTTGTTGACTGATGTCACTGGAAAGGGGCTTGCTAGAACATTTTGAACCAACTCAAGAACAATTGATGCTCTCCAATACTTCATTTATTCAAACTTCTCTTCTAGATGCATAGCCATTGAACAAGTTAAACACTCACCCTTAGAAAAGTTTATGGTAGGTAGACCTTTGACCACATGCTTTGAGCTAAGCTACTAAAGATAGCGGAAATCAAGATGTCCAAACCACTCATGCCATAATTTACTTTGTGATTGAGTATGACTCAAAAAGGCATGTGAATGAGACTTAGGCACAAAGTGGGAGAAAGAATAAAGCCTTGTGTCATGATTATATTTACCCACTGGAACCAATGAATCATCCTTAATATTCCACACAATTGCTGAATCAAGAAGGAACTCAACTTTATTTCCACATCCATAGTGAGTGATTTGGTAAATTGAAAGGAGATTGGTGCTCAGGTTAGGAACATAGAGAACATCTTTGAACTCTCCATTATCCATCTCAACTTGTCCTTTCCCATCAACTTCCACTTGTGTATCATTCCCTATGCAGATGTGAGGTACCTTAGATGGATCCAATGAAGAAAATTTCCCCTTTGAAGCACCCATATGATGTGTGGCACCCAAATCAAGAATCCATCCCTTTGAAGAACTTGAACTTTCCATAAGTGCTTTCCCTTTTACCTTTGAAGTAGATGAAGATGAATCTTGAAATAATTTGGCACATTGATTTTGTTCTTTTTGAGTAAGTTTTCCAACACATCAATTCTCTTAGTCTTGCAATGATGCTCATCATGATTTGGTTTCTTGCAATATGCACAAAATAATTTATCCTTCTTGTTTTTGTTTCCCTTCTTGTTGAAAGAAGAATTTCCTTGGTGTGAGGAGGAAGATTTTTGTGTCTCTAATTGTGATTTTGTCTTCCACTTCTTTTTGTTATTGTTGAAACTTTTTCCACCTTGATTTCTTTGGTTCTATTTATTAGCCACCAATGCCATAGACTTTTAAGACTTGAGAATACCCATATCCATCAATTTTGAATGTTCCAACATCAACATTTCTGCAAATGCATCAAATGAAGGCTTAGTGAAGACACTTCCCATGGTCAACGTGTGAGTATTGTAACTCGAGACAAAAGCTATATATTCTGAAGGTAGTCTCTTCAAGATGTGATGAATCAACCTATCATCCTTCATGAGATTACCACAATCCTTAAGTAGTGCTCTCAACTCATTCGCTTTGTTGACATAGTCTTGAATTGTGTCAAAATTCATAGGATCCAACATAAGTATATCATCCTCAATTGAGAAACCCTTTTTGTCATCCACTTTACCATGCAAATCTTCAAGTTTGTCCCAAGCACCCTTGGCATTCTTAAAGCTTAAAATGTGGAAGAAGACATCTTCATGAACACAACTCCTTATAATTCCTAGAGTAATATTGTCTTTTATTTTCCAATCATTTATTTTATTATCATCCACAATAGGACCAACGAGTTCTTTAATTGTGCCATTCACATAAAGATTTAAACCTTTTTTAATTAGTTTACTCCATACTTTATCTTTCCATGTAGTATAGTTATGTGAAGTTAATAATGGACATCTAGGTGAACCCATGGTGCAAAAATGAAAGAGCACAAGAGAGAAAGAGACACAAGAACACAAGACACCCCCCCAAATTCAATCAATCAAAGAACCCCCCACCCCCCCCCCCAAAAAAAAAAAAAAAAAATTTAAAAAAAAATTTAAAAAAAATGAAAAAAAAAAATGATGCTTTTGGCATTGTATATTTAGTGCGTGTACAATGGCCACTTGCCAAAATGGGACAAAGTGGACATCTAGTTTTGATGTTTACAACGACCTCAATGAGGCCAAAAGAGACTCAAATCAATACTGCTCAGAATCAAATCAAGATCCAAGCATTACAATGATCATACAAGGCCAAAAAAGACCTAGATATGAAAGTGATTTTTTTCCCAAATAAGGCTATCATCTAATAGAAAATTTGGAAAGTACTCAAAAAATTATACACTTTCAAAAAAATGGAACCTGAAAATATGTTCGTATGAGCTCGAATGAAGCCATTGAAGTTGAAAAAATTGGGATCAAATAGGTACAATCACCAAAATATACAATTTCTATCAAATCCATGCACCAAAAATAGAAAATAGCTACACCACTAAAAACTTCAAGAAATTCTAGCCAAAATAAAAAAATTGCACTCAATTTGGAGCCTGGATGACAAGGTTATGGCCTCTTGAAGTTGGACTGCCAAATCAGAATTGCAAATGGTGAGGGCTGCTAAATTTTCAAATGTGATGAGGTCAGAAAACATGAGATTAAATTTGATGGTCAAATGACAGTCACAAAAAAACAAAAATGCTCAAATATGATGGTTAAACAACCGTAAAATTTAAAATAGTACAATGTTGATAAATCCTAAGCTTAAAGTTGACGTTTTGGTGGCCGTCAAAGCATAACATAAAAAAGCCTTAATGACGACTAAGTGACCGTCAAATTAAATGCACTAAAATTTCCGCGAGCATGCCAGTGTTTTTTAATAAAAAAATATTACAAGATCTGATTGTCAAAAATACGTCATGTGTTCATGTTTGATTGGAGGGGCCAATGAGCTAGAAAAGCATGTTTGACTGCATTTGAATGAGCTGTCTCGAGCTTAGACTCGGGCTCGCCAAGGAGTCACTACTGAACTGTATGAGCTGAGTTGGGAGCTCAATGAGCTGCAAGGGTTGTGTTGACAGACCTTTAGTCCCACATCCATTAATCAGAGGGCTTCTATGGTGTATTTAAGGTAAAGTCTACAAAACTTGAAGTGGATTAAGAGCTGCCTTGGATGATACTGCCGAGTGCTTGCAAGTAGGCTTCACTGGACATTTTCCTTGATGTGTAGGACTTGTCAGAGTCCTTGACGGAGGTCTGTGTGCAAAAATGTAATTTCAATGTGCACTTTGCGATGACCAATGTTCAATGTCAAAATGATTGGCGTGACCTCGATGGGAGGTGGGGTCAGGGGTTGAGAGCTCGATTGCGTTGACTACACCTGCAACTGACAATACTAATATGATAAATACAGGGGGTGGGAACTCCAAAATTTTGCCAAAAAATAATGATGAAGATTAATTTGAAAAAAAAATCTTAGATTCAAAAATTAATAAAATAATTTCTAAAAAATAAAATTACCCAATTTGCAAATCGGGCCGCAAAAGTGTGATTTGCAAATTTATTTTGCCTCGGATTTGACTTTTGCCTAATATAGGAAAATTTTTAATCAAAATGCACCGAAATGGCCACTTAGATGCAATGGTAAGGTCAGATCTTTCTCTAGACGCTCCCATAAGCTATTGCATCTCTGGATCTAAATCGTGGCCCTTCAAAAGTTGAAGCAAAAAGCTCTCTAATGGCTATGCAATGGAGTTTTCTATGGCTCTAATTCCATGTAAGAATTTTCCTAAGGCAAAGAATGAAATGCAAGATCTAGAAGCTCAATAGATAGCACAACAAGAGAGACAAAATGATATGATCCTCAAATGACTGGATTCAATGATGATCAATAATCAAATGATAATCGATGCAATCAATCCAAGTACAATGTAGACATGCTTGAATACATAGGCAATGCAATAAGACTACATGATAAGGAGATGATAAACTATCAACCACACAAGGTGGAATCACATGTCCACCAAAGGTGGATCATCTTCCATTCTACAACAAAGTATGTGCAACATGTGCAACAATGAGAGGATGATAATGTGATAAGAACACTAAAGATGGATCTCACACCTAAAGTGGAAATTCTCCTACACCATGTGCTAAAATGTAATGAAAAATCCTAGGTGTCTTAATGAAAACTAATATGAAATGCATTATGCTAAGTAAACTTAAGTGTAATTAGTGAATAATTAATTAGACCAACAATATTTATTTATTTTGTAAAATATATAAAAAGTGGGCAACCAACTTGCATGAAAACACATTGATTTCCAGGCCATCCAAACCCACCATCTGGGTAACCTCATTGGAAGGTTGTCTCTTTTGCGGTGTAGAACCCACACTTAAATCCTATATATATATAGTTGGAAAATAAGATTTGAGCAGGATCGAGAAGATCAATAACAAGCACATGAACAATGACTACATTGTATTAATTGACCCATTCAATAATAGAAACTATAGGTGTACATATAGGTGAGAGTGTCTCCAAAAAATGTGGGATGGCCTTCTTCAATCTAGAGTGGTGGAAAAACTACCCAAGGAAATAGGGAAATGTGTCAAATAACATTTTGACACATCTCACAAATGCATAACAACTGAGAAACCTCATTAGTGTAGGTGTCAAGTCACTTAGCTAGACTTAAAATCCTATGTGGATGCCTAGGTGGAAAATAGGTGTACTCTAACACCCCCTTAAGCATAGCTTAGGTAAGTACAATAAAAAATGGGCCTTGACAATTATGCCATGTTAGGTACCCATGTAAAAATGAAATCTCTTATAAACAAAGAAAAATGAGAAAACCCAGTGAGAAGAAAAATCCTCTCCAAAAAAGAGAATTAGAAGGATAAGACCTTTTGAAAATGATGAAGAACACTGAAGCATGTTGAAGTTGTAAACTCTGCTAATGCTTGACTCAAGTTTTCTAGAATTATTGAATCTTCAAGATATGTGGATCAAGATTTACTACATGAGGGAAAAGACGACACTACTCAACTAGTGTACACAAAGTTGATCAAACTTTGTGGAGTTGATAATAAGGATAATACTTTTGATGAGGAGTACTTGAACCTCAAATTGGTCCACTAAATCAATCCCCCATATGAGAGATGAAAAAAAGGAAGTATATTTTATGTCTTCCAAAAAATGAATCTACTTCATTGAGAAAAGCTTTACCATAATAACACACATTATACTCCCCCTTTGGTTAGAAAGAACTAGAGGATAATTCACCATGTGACGAGAGGCTTTAAGAAATATTTTATGCCCCCTTTCCTCCAAATGTATTTGAACTACAAATCACAGGCACAAAAAAATTGTTTCTGAACCTGCAAAAATAAGTTGCACCAAAGATGAACATGCCTGAACCATAACCAATCTTCCACGTACTTGTGTTACCTAATCAAACCCTAGAAAGACACGTGAGGGAAGATCCTTAGAAAATAGACAAGGGAAAAACCATGGGCCTGCTAAGGAAGAGCCTATGTGTGCTGAAAGGTGAAGAAACACAAAAAAATCTTCCCACCCATAGAGTTTGCAAGCCAATCCACCAAGGAAATTCCTTGCATCCTACAACAAGTTTATAGGGCATCAATAGGGGGGAAAATAAAAGATATTTCCTTAGCAACAATCTTCGAACCTTCCACCACCGATAAAAATAAGCACAATCTTCTACTTAGGAAGAAAAAAAAACCTCAGATTCTTCACCGTCAGTAGGAGGAAAATGACCTTCTATGTCTTGTGACTAGAAAGCCCATTTTTGGGCCTGACCAACGACATAGATCCTCCTCCTAAAACTACATAGAATATTGATTTGATCCAACCAACCTGTGGTAGATGTGGATGAACTTAGGCCTACACAGATGCGTCTGAACCTATGCCTAGGTGCATAGTTATATTTTCCCACATAGATGTCAGACTTTGTGTGGAAACCCTTAAGGATTCTATTGAAGGAAACACCATGTGTGAAAGAGACAACACACTCAACCTGGGAGTACAGGCTACATCCTCTGTGTGCTAGACCAATGAGGATTGCGCCTAGGTATGGGAAGAAATAAAAAGACTCTGCAAAGATTTTTCTGCTAAGGGGAAAGGGATGGGGAATTCAAACTAAATACACAAATATGTTCAACAAAGGTTTTCCTTATCTCTTCTTTTTTTATACCATATTGTGTGTGTGAAAATTGTACCTGAACTATAGACACAACACTTCAGTAAAACATTAGAGGTTAGCTATAATCAAAATCGTGCAAAATTGAAATCTAATCTAACCAAGCGATTTACTGCCTTCTAATAGGTGCGAGATTGATGTTCTCAGATTGTTATCGAGATCAGTGACCTAGACGACACCTAAATGAAGGATTTGAATGCAATTGATCTAGATATGAAATATGAATGCAATTAATCTATTTTTTTTTTGGGATTTTATGATGCAATAAGGAATGAAAACTTAATATGAATCTATGCTAGATGAAGTTGATATGCTATGAATGCTATTGAAAATTAATATGCAATGCTAATCTAACAATGATATGCAATATGAATGCAAAAATAAGATTGATCTCAAAAAGATGTCGATTCGCAAGAGCTTTGATTCTTCAATTCCAATTCTCCAGCGTGATTGTGCAAAAATATGAGATTATTTGGGATGAGCTGAAGCCTTAATTTATAGAAATCTAGGGCTTTAGAGGTGCATGGATAAAAGCCATAAATCACTCAAATAACTCAGGTTGATTTTTGAGTTATTTTAAAATAATAGATAATTAAGTCACAAGAACATGCAAAAGCTAAGTTTTAACTCAAAATAGAGTTTAGCTTTAATTGATAATTGATAGTTGTCTGCTTTTTATGATTGTGCATGTTTTAATTATAAATTAATTTAATAATAAAGTGATTTATGCTCAACTTAACTGATTTTTGAAATAAAATAATTAATTTATGGGTTAATTAACTATTTTATCAAACTTTTATTAAAAATTATATTATTAAATAATGACAACATGCTTTAATTAATTAAATAAGAATTTAATCAATTATTCATAGGAATTTTGATTTATTGTCAAAATTAAATAATACAATTAATAATAGATAGAATTAAATTTAATTAAACAATTAAGTGGCAAATATTAAATCTAATTAATTAAATATGCAAAATATTCAATTAATCAAACTTTAGGATAAATGTGATTTATTGCCAAATAATTATAAAATTAAAGATAATTATGATGATTAGGAATATTACTAGGAATATTCTCCGATGCAGAATTTAAGATAATCAATTATGATTCGATGATGTTTAGATGTGCCTTAGGTTAGGACTTTGATGTCGATTTCGTTCGATATGTAGATGCAGGATATTAATGAACTTATAGCCCATTTTTGGGGTATTACACATATAAGATTTGAGCATGATCTAGAAGATCAATAACAAGCACTTGAATAATGACTACATTATGTTAACTGACCCATTGAATAATAGAAACATGTGTACATATAGGTGAGAGTGTCTCCACAAAATGTGGGATGGATTCCTTCAACCTAGAGTGGTGGAAAAAATACCGAAGGAAATAGGGAGATGTGTCAAATAATATTTGACACCACTCACAAACCCATAACAAGCTAGACACCTCATAAATGTAGGTGTCAAGTCACCTAGCTAGGCTTAAAATCCCATGTGGATGCCTAAGTGGAAAATAGGTGCATGCACACACACACACACACATCAATATCATTTGACTAAGCCTTATTGCATCATATTAAAAGTTGTCTTGTTAATTTTAAGAGAAAGAAAATCAATTATATTTATCCATGGTGTAGTTTGAAAGACCAAAAACCAGATTTGCATTCTCATTTTTATTGCCTCAAATACTATTTTAACCAAGAAATTTCTCTGATCCCAAACACACATACATTTTAGTTTAGGGTTTCAAAACAATGAAAAAGAATTCTAAAAATTTTCCAACAATATTTTGTATCTAAGAATAATGTCATGCTAGTTATGACTTATATAAAGTATATTGATCCATTTAGCCATTGACACATTTTGTTATACACAATGAGATAAAGAAATAAAGATGTTCCTTCTTGTGCAATGCTATGCACACAAACAGAAAACAAGAGTAAGTACCAATGTCCCATTTCCTCAGCTTCAACAAAACATATCTTCCTCAAAGTTTTCAAATATAAAATGCTAGGCACTAGATTCCCAAAATATAAATGAGTTTTATTTTTTAAATGATTGCTTTTAAATGAAACATTTGGTACATGTTATTGTTGAAAATCTACTATGGGAAAGTGATATACTAAGAGGACAATGCGAGGGGGGGGGGGATGAATTAGATATCTCCTATTATCACCATTTTAACATAAATTCACTTGCATAACATAAACATCAAATTCAATACTGAAATATATCTAACATTCTAATCTTCATCCATGAAAATAAAACATAACACAAAGATTTTGGTTACCCAGAAACCCTTGAAAGGTAAAACTGGGGTGGGGACAACACCCACAAATCTTCACTACTGCAGTATTAAAGTTTTCCTATTAGGGCTACAAAATTTGATCATAAACTAATGATCTACCCTGTGAGGGGGCTGCCTTGCTAAGAGCTTTAAGAATTATACAATATACCTTGAAAAAGGATTTGAACCTTCAACAAAGTAAGCACTCGGTTAAGAGATTTACTTAGGCCTGTTAGGACCACTCTATTAAGAGATTCTCCTTGATTCACCTATTAGAATGACTCAGTACTTGATCCTTTGGTTTGCACTGTAATGATGATAACAGATCTTCTCCTTCCAATATATATTTGACCTCCTCTATCAAATATGTCTCTATTTTGTCCACTACTTAGCTTAGTCACTGATCTCTGATAATCAAAACACTTCTCTGTTATGCATATATGAGATCTCCTTCATACTCATACCTTTCATACTCTTCACACACATCCTTTTTTTTAGGGTTCAGATCTCATCTTATATAGAAAAAAAATCAAATCCATAGATCAAAATCAATGATCTAAATTGTCTACTTATGCCACTTAAGAAATCCCTAATTTTGATTATTTACATAGATTACATAGGGATCAATGATTACAAATATAAAGCATAATCATCTCCATGATTTCCTCAACAAACAATAAATGTAGTGTAGATGTCAGCCAAAATGGTTTACCTAAGTGTTTGTGCCATTACAAACACATATCAAATTTTTCTTACTCAACATTTGAAATCTCTGGCACTCAACATTAACTGTTCTTCATATACTAGTGCTCGACACTAACATATCTACACAACTTGTCATAAACTTGCTCGGCTATTACTGAAATACTCAATGACCTCTGATTTGCTCGATAGTAACTATTACTCGATAAATGTACAATAAATAAAATTAGATTTCCACAATCCAATAAGATGCACAATTAGTTTCTGGATTTGATTGTGTGAGTTTTTTTAGCATCGACGTTTCGGATCACACTCCGTGATCCATCATCAGGAATAGAGAGCAGGAATGAAAATTAAAATATGCAGACTTAGCTATTAACAAGAGATATAAGAAGAGTTGGGGAAGGAGCAACACACAAACCAAAGAAGATAATAAAAGTTAAAAAAAGAAATAAAACATATCCACAAAGAAGAGAAATAAAAAAGAAGAACCAAAGAGACGGGAAAACAAGAGCAGCAAGTGACCCAAAAAGCGAGATTGATAAGGCGAATCAATAAGTTAAAAAATGAAAGACTAAGAAAAGAATGCAATAAAAAGAAAGACAAAAGCACAAAAATGAATTAAAAAAAACAATTAAAAAAAAACAACAAAACTAGAGCACGACAAGACAAGTAAACCAATGAAAAGATAAATAAATATAAACTGACAAATGTGCAAAATAATATATATATAAGTAAGAAGATGTAAGACAATACAATATATATGTAAAAACACACACACACACACACACACACACACACATATATATATATAGATAGATCATATGTATGTATACATCAAAGAATATCCATATACCTACATACAATATATATGTAAAAGTACATATATATATAGGGGAGTATATATATATATATATATATATATATATATATATATATATATATATATATATATATATATATATATATATATATATATATATATATATATATATATATATATATATATATATATATATATATATATATATATATATATATATATATATAACTATATAACTACCTACATAAATACATGCATAAAAATGTCTATAAATACACATATACATACATACATACATATATATATATATATATATGTCATCCTCTCTTTTTTTTTTTTTTTTTTACTTTCCCTTTGTTTATTTGTCATCCTTTTTGTTTATTTTTATTTTTTTCCTTTTTTTTTGTTTATTCTTCTTACTTATATATATATATATATATATTCTTTTGCACATTCATCAATTTGTATTTATTTATCTATTCATTTTTTTACTTGTCTTGTCGTGCTCTAGTTTTGTTGTTTTTTTTTAATTCATGTTTGTGCTTTTGTCTTTCTTTTTATTGCATTCTTTTCTTAGTCTTTCATTTTTTAACTTATTGATTTGCCTTATCAGTCTCGCTTTTTGGCTCGCTTGCCGCTCTTCTTTTCCTGTCTCTTTGGTTCCTCTTTTTTGTTGCTCTTCTTTGTGGATATGTTTTATTTCTTTTTTTTACTTTTGTTCTCTTCTTTGGTTTGCGTGTTGCTCCTTCCCCAACTCTTCTTATATCTCTTGTGAATAGCTAAGTCTGCATATTTGAATTTTCATTCCTACTCTCTATACCTGATGATGGATCACAGAGTGTGATCCTAAACGTTGATGCTAAAAAAACTCACACAATTGAATCTAGAAACTAAATGTACAATATACAAGTCTAGACTTTAACTCGGCCTATGCTTGTTGACTTGGTCTCAGTGATGACCGACCAACATTGCCTAGGAAATGACTAAATGTAAGACAATAATAGACAAAAAAACTTAGGGATCAACAATCTCCCCCTTTGACATTAGTGGAAAAAACACTTTGTCATGACATTTACATTACATTACATGAGTACTTAGTAATATGAAAAAAAAATCTATATGTATACTCCCCCTAAGACTTTGACTCGGTCTGCAAAAGATTCTAGACATATATGTACATAAGAGTCTTTTGACATACAACTAAATATATATATTACAAAAATAGTATGTCATACCATTAGTTCCACTATGTCATTTCCCTATTTCGGTTTAGAACTCTGAACTCTATCATTTTCCCTTATCATTCCCCTTTTATATTATGTCATGTCATTTCCCCCTTGTTTTTGTCACTTGAAGTTCCTGGGGTGTAGGGGTTTTGAAATATTTTTCCAAAAATGGTTTATTGAGTTGCATTACCATACCTAATGAATTGTCCCAACCGGACCTTACAGACTCCAAAACCCATGACTTAATTTCTAGCTCGACACCTAGCTCAACTAAGCTATCACCAATAGAAAGATGAGAGTCTTTCTACACTAACTAATTTGTCATGACTAACTCCTTCTGCATAACCTCGAGATGAGGTGTCAAAATTTTTTGGATTGAAATTAGTCTAGCTCTTATTTTTCCATCATTAACTACCAACTTGACTAATCGGCCTTGTGCCTATAACAGTCTTGTGAAGTGGATGGAGCTGGAACTTTCATCCAAGCTCAGTGAATATCCTATAGACTTTAAGTCAAACTGCAATTTGTCTATCAAATCTTGATTATCCTTGGTGAACTCTTCAACATTGCATAGTTTCTTGTACAAAGCATGAGCATTTTACAAAACTTCTTCTAAGTTTGTTACTAAGGCAGAAAGTTCTACCTGTTTGACAACAATGTCAGTTGAAGCCTTGTTTAGTACCTTGGTCTCAAATTTTCTCTCAGACCACTGCAAAAGCTTGTCATTTTCCTCGCTTTCATCATTGTTCACCTTCTTAAAAATTTGTTCAAGTTTCTCCAGGATAGCTGTAGACTCATTCACATAATCCATTTCAAAAGCATCAATATTTATACCTTTGATCTCATGTAATACTTGTTTCTGCTGATGTTCTCTTCTCAACTCTTCCTATTTTCTCTTCTTCTTCAAAAGATCTTGAAGTAACTTAATTTGTTCATAGGTCAAGTTATCAGTGTCCCACTTAGGAATCACTATAACTTCATCGAGGGTCACCTATGTTGTAGGAGATTTCTCCTTCTTTTGTGATTTCTTCCTCAGTGTGTTTCCACTTGACATCTATATAAGAGATTTTACAGCCTCTTGCTCCTTAGGCTTTGGTTTTTTATTTTCTTTTTATTCTTCAGTCTTTCCTTTGTCCTCCACATGAGGACTTATCACAACTAATATAGATTTATCAGATTTATCTTTAAGAGTCTCCTTGGCTTGTTCTTTCTATTTCTCCTCGGCAGGTGTAATCTCGATTGTGAGTGCCAACTTGTCCTATTTCTCGGAACTGGTACTTTGTGAGGCTTGAAGTTAAAATATGAAATTTTGATTTTTTACTGGTGTAGTGTCAACAATTTTTGTACTCTCAATCCATGGATAATCTTGTACTTGGATTAGTTCTAGATTGGTGCTTGGTAGAAACTTATCTGAGGCTTCCTTGACAAGTATTTGCTTTTGAATTTCCTTCTTAGTTTCCACATTTGTTTTCACTGTGGTATCCTTAGTGATATCCACAATAGTGATCACATCCTATGATTCACTTAATTCAGCCTTCTATCTGACTTCCTTCTCTACATTATGTGGTTCTTCAATGTCCTCCTTGTTATCCAATTCCACTCCACTGGATGTACTCAGTTTTGAGCTCTTGTCAACTATTATTCTAAAGATAATCTTCTATATCCTTGTGCTCTATTGCACAACATCTTCAACCTTATGTTGTAGAATGGAGTATGCTCAGAGCTTGGGAACAAACCTATTTCTATATTGCTCCATATATTGTTGTATGTAATGTGGGGCTAGATCATGTAATACTTGAGCTAGAGTGCTCTCTCTTATCTGCTTCTTAGTCATCATGGCATACTGCCATTTCTGATCTATCCTCTTGAGTAATTCTTTAGGTATCAAATTCCCCATATATATTGGTGTCATTTTAAAAGTACACAACATCTCAAGCATAGCCTCCTCTAATTTTTCTTTATCCTAATTATTTAACTTCTCAAACTTTACTTGTTTAAAGCCTTCTAATCCAGCAGTTCTCTTGATATTTTGGCATATCTCATCCATAGTCAATTTTTTCCTTTGAGATGGTGCCTTTTTCTTTATGTTATCATCTATATCAGTTTCCTCATCATCATCATCCTTTTGTAAGATAAGCTTCCTTCTTATTTTCTTCCTTAAATTTCTTGGCACAACCTTAGCATGGACTGGTTTCCTCTTCCTTGATACTAGGGTCTTTTTCTGTGGCTCGATAGTTGTAACAGTAGAAGCTTCCCTAGTTCTTGGTCTAGATACTGTAGGAGGAGTGAGCTTAGGTTTTTGCAATTATTTCTTACTATGCTCAAAAACTAATGCCTTCTTGCCTTGCTTGGTGACTTTAGTCTCCTCCTCTTCACTCTCTTCTAACTCACTTGACTTATCCTCTCCTAACCCTTGTGTTAATGCAAGAGGTGTATTTTACTCTTCTCCTTCTCTTAACATCTTCTCTAGGTTCTTTACTATATTCTTCCTTTTTCTCTCCATGGTTGCAGATTTGAATCCCATGGTTATCTTGGACTTTGCCTCCTGATAAGTCCCAAAATATTTATCCTTTTTGTCAATTTCTTCAGCTAATAGGGCTGTTATTTCTATTTCTATTTCATCTATGTTAACTTCATAAGGTAATGGCCTTAGCCATGATACCCTTAGTTCAACTAGTTGTGCATATGTGAAGTCAGTATCAACTAGGAAACATATGTCATTATAGTATTTCTCCACTAGTGATACATGAATCCTCTTCCTCTACCTCATTTTATTCTTAAACTCCACAAAATAACTATCCAACACACTCTCAAAGTTTTCTCCTATCTGGTCAATGAACTAACTTATTTGTAGGGTGATTGGTCAGTTCTTATCCCATATAACATCACCAGTAGTAGGAAAACTATTATGTACATAGAAGAATATACAAATGAGAAGAGAACCAAACTTACACATTGAGTCCTTCACTTTCCTAATAGAATTGAGTTTCTCAAAAAGTTTGTTAGTTATAGCTCGGTAAGATCATAGGTATGATCTTTCTTCACCATTTTCCATGCTTGGTCAATAGCTACACACAGAACACTGTCTAGCCTACTAGACTGGTAGAACTTGTGAGCTATCACTCTCACTGCAAAATTAATTTCTGGATTAGTGATAGTAGAAAGTCATCCCTCTCTTGTTCCACACCACCTGAGTGTTAGCTTGTATAATTTATTTTCTTTGTCATCTCATTGTCTTTTTCCCTATAAGACTAGGGTAACCAGTTAGTCGGTGTATTATCTATTGGCAAGTTGTCTATACTAAATTATATGACTTCATATAGTGTTTTCATTATGGCAACAAAGTCATATAGTAGTTTGGAGTCAGCGCACTTAGTGTAAAGATCAGAATTCAGTTAAGTGTTGAAGACTAGACAGTGTACAGAGTTCCTGTAGCTCAGAGCATCAATGCACGTGTGTATGGATGAATTATGGTATGCGCCCTTGAAGTTAAGCTTGTTAGACTATACTTATGCTTAGTCTATAAGTGCATAAGTAGATATGAAAAGATGTGAAAGTTACAGTCAGTTGAAGATGCACAACCAGTGTGTGCCAGCAGAGAATAGAGAATGGAGCCGACAATTAGCATTTTGGTTTGTGATTATAATTTAATGTTTTAAAGGCTATGCACCCATTGTATTTAGGTTGCTGACATCTGTATATGTATAATTGTAAGCATGCTTAAGCCAATTCATTTGGAAGCATTGTTTGTAATTGGGTATAGGGCTGACCTAATCGTTTTATTTGTATGAGCATATAGATATAAGATGCACCCATTGTATTCAACATGGAAGTGATAAGAGAGTTGTAATAAGAAGAGAAAAGGTATGCAAAGACAACATAAGATATATTAGAGCTTTACTAGAGGTCAAAGCATCAGCGCACCAAAGGAACTGATCTGACAAGTGGTGTCACAGTAACAATTCACCTGGAAGATATAGTGTGTATCTAAAATCAGAAGGTTGTAGCCTTCACCATTTGAGTAGTGAACTCTAGGATAGTGAGTCCACTCCCCTAATAGGGATCATTGTAAAAGAATCCTAACAAGGTCTGACCCTTAACAAGGTCTACTGTACTTAAAGCATTGTAAAGCTACTCCTAACAGGGTAAAGGATCTTCTAACAAGGATCACAAAACACTAGTACATAATATTAGTGGGTATCAAGTCCCACCAGGGTTTTTACCTATTTGGGTTTCCCCATTACCATATTGGTTTCATGTGTTGATTTCATGTTTCATGTTTATGTGAATTTTTATTTTAGTACTTAAGCATTTAAGTTTAGAATACAGAATAAAGGGAAAAGTAAAATTACAGTGAACACTGATTCAGCACCCCCCCCCCCTCTCAGTGTTCCCATTCCTAACAATTGGTATCAGAGCTCTGGTCCTCAGAAAAGAAGTTTAACCACTTGAGGAGATCATGGACAAAGTAGAAATGAAACATCTGAAGAAGAATCTTGAAGCCGCTCTTGAAGACCTGGACAATTCAGAAAGAGAAATTGAAGAACTAAAAGAAAAAGTCAGTGATGCTCAATTAGTTATCAAAAGTCTAAGAAAGGATTTGAAAGGATGCTCTAATAGTGATCTTGAAGAAAAAGTCAAGAAGTTGAATGAAGAAAATGCATCCTTATTAAGTCAACTTGAAGAATTTGATGACAAATTGATGAACAATCAAGATGTCTACAATGAACAAGTCAAGGAGAACCTTCAACTCAATGAGGAATTGAGGGAAGCTAATTTGGAAATCTTGGAGCTAAAGAATATCAAAGAAAGCTTGGAATATGAATTGAAAAAGGAAAAGGATCATATTGACAAATTACACACCAGTGCTGATTTAGTAAAATCTCAGTTGTATGCAAGAAGAGCCAAAGGAGACACTAGCTGTATTGGATACAATGAAACACAAAATCAGATTGAGAATATGTGAGCAAGAAAGGATTCACAAAAGAACTCTACTGATGCTGAAAAGACTGAAGATCAAACCAAAGATAATGGTGGACCACCTAAGAATGAGCACAAGTAAGTAGAACGCACTTGTTTTGCATGTAACAAACATGGAAACATTGCAAGGAACTGTACAGAGGTAAGAACTTTTAATGGCTACTGTTATTCATGCAATAGATTTGGTCATAAAGCTATGAATTGCAAGACTAGTAAGAAAAATAGGATTAAGAAAAATCAGACAAATCAAAATCAGACAAATGTAAGAAGTTCTCAGAATGTTACATGCCAGATATGTAACTATAATGGTCACAGAGAAAAATAGTGCAGAATGGTGACTCATGTCAATGCGCCGAGGAATAATAGACCTCTAGTAATTTGTCACTCCTATAAAAAGGATGGACATATCTCAAAGTTCTGTAGATCAAGGATGCAAGGTTAGGAAAGCCCTAAAAAGACCGAAGAACCAATTTTGGATCTTGAAGGAGAAGTCAAGTTTGTGAAAGCCTCAGAGGATGCGAGCTTGATTTGGTTAGAAGGAAAGAAGGAAAAAGCTAGTGAGAATTTATTGGATGCATCCCCCATGGACGCACCCTCTACATTTGCATGAATGGCCCTTAGGGTCATATGATGAGCTAATTTAGCTCTAGACCCCTGCGTGGCTGGTATACTCATCCTTAGAGTATGCGCCTTTAGACTTAAGATTTTGGAGTGTATAGGAACCTTTGTGAAAAAGCGCACATGCTGATTGTTAGCAGACCTTGAGTTTGAAATTTTGAAGTGACAGCCTGGTTAACGTGACTTGCATTAATGGCAAATTTCTCACCTTAAGTACACAAAAAGTTGTTTGTTTACTCATTGCATTTGAATTTAGAGTGATTGGAGGGCATATTGAGCCTTGGAAGTTGTTGTGAAGTCTTGGAGATTGATCTATCAGTGTTTGCAGTGCATTTGGTTGGTTGCAGAAACCCTAGCTCATTCCACTGATTCGGAAGCGGTCAAATTATCTCAAAGTTCAGTTGGAAAGTGATTAACAAGTAAGTCATGGCCACTCCCATTATTTATGATGTTGCTGAGAAGAAAAGATATGTTTTCAAGAGGCACCCATTTAAATCAACCCTAGATGATTTAGAGGGAGCTTTCTCCCGCACGCCTATGGGCGTCATGCATGTGGAAGACATAAGGGCTTACATCTACTGTAAGAAAGAACCTGTTGGACTAGATAGGTTAAGGGCGCACATGGATACCATGTTGAAACAAGATAAAACATTCATGGATGAATATGCCAAATGGAATGATCACCCTATTATTGAGTATGCTATGACATATTAATTCTATGAGACAGAATGGCTAAAGATCTTATTGAGCAGAATCCATGATGATCTATTTTGGATTGGAGATGTTCCAGTAAGAATCACAAGTGATCTGATACATGAGATGATAGGCGCCATCCTTCCAGTGTGCAAGGATGTCAGGAAAATGGTAGAGCAAGTATGTAAGTGAAGGAGCGATAGGCGCGACATGACTATTGAGCTGATTGAGAAAGAAAACATCAAATTGATGTCAATGATACTGGGTTACAGATTTCATCACACCAGTAGGGTGAATAGTGTGTCTACAGGCAATATTCTAGCTACCATCAGACTAGTAAAGGAAGATGGAGAATTAAACTTGTGTGAGATCTTGCGTGCACAGTTGATAGATAACATCAAAGCTATCAAACATGACAAAACAAAGATATTTAGGTTTGGGTCCCTAATCATCTATATGTATCTTCATATAGTTGGAAGAGTTTCAGATTTATATTTGGACAAGTCCATTCCAACAATGCCTCAGATATCCAACAAAGCATCCACATAAAGCACACTAAGAGACTATGTCACATTGGAATTGAAGACCTTTAGAGCTAAGATGAAGATGAGGTATAGGATTCCAGAAAGCATTGTAGAGAAATATAAGGATACAATATGCTTTATGGTGGGGACTGATACTACATGTATGGAAGCTATTGAGCCTAGAACTAAGTGGATTCATCCACTTGGGTATGAGGTAGAGGAAAAAGTTCTTGAAGCTTATGCATAGGTACTTTTGTCAGCCCCCAAAGATCCTAATGAACCTAGGTGGGGAATCTATGAGGAAAAGACCAGAGAAGTTGATGCAAAACTTAACAGTGCTGCAACTAAAAGAAAAGTTGCTAAGGTCACATCTGAGATCTTGAGAATACATGGTGTGTCTCAAGTAGACCTTGATAAAGCAAGGGATGAAAAGATTGCCTTAGAATTGAAAGGTGCAACAATAGAGGAATAACAAGAAGATCCTAAGTTGAAGAAGATGAAAACTGAATCAGATGACAGTCAGAAGGGTAAAGAAGATAATACTCCTTCTGCGCCCAAAGATACTATTGACCTTACCACTCCTCCAGAGTATAAGACAATAGCTAAGAGGAAGAAAGAATCTAGCACTAGTCATCCATCCTCATGAGCTACAAGGAGCAGGAAAAACATTCAAGCACCTCCTAAGGTAGGATTCAGACCAAGCCTTAAATTTTTTAGAACAAGAATTATTGATGAGGGTAGAATTGATCAAGTAGGGAAGTATTATGATACATACAGTGAGATTGACAAATAAGAAATACATAGTATGATTGTCAAACATATGATCAAGTTCAAGAAGACAGTCCTTGAGTTGAAAACCTTTATTCCAGATAAAGTATGGGATATTTTATAATACCAAAAGAGACAAGAAAATGAAGAGGATCTAAGGATCAGAGAAAAAGTACTAGAAGATAATCTGCCAGTATGTTCTAAAGAAGAAGAGGCACTGATATTAAATTTGGTGAAGCTGCACTTAGGGACAAAGATGAGAACTCTTCACATTATGAACAAAGACCATGAGATGATAACAAAGAAAATAGAGAAGGCCCTTGAAAAGGTGTTATTAGAGCAACACATAAAACCACCTACTGCACCCATCACTCATGCACCTAGTAAGCAAGACAAAGAAGAAGAGACATTCAATGTACTAGTGACAGGTCCTTAGGACTCAGTGCCCATAGCAAAAACTCAAACAAAGGCAAACGAGTCTACGCCCATCTCAGAATCACACGAAGGCAGCACTATTATCATAGATAATGTGGAGATAGCCATGGCGGCTACTGATAAGGATTTGGACAAGTTTGAGGAAGAATTTGTTAGTACTGAAGAAGCTGAAATCTTATGCAGCAATACACCTCCCACTCAACAAGAAGAAGTACTCATAGAAGATGTATCTAATAAGAAAGAAGAAGAAAAGGTAGAAAAGAAAGAAGAAGATACTTCTGTTGATCCTGCAAAGGTAAAAAAAGAAGTGATGGATAGCACTCCCATCACTCCCTCCTCAACATTGTTGTCAAGTTTGACACCTGACACAAGTAGTTTGGACTCTTGGAAAGAAGAAGACCTGATTAAGTTCAACGTCCTAGCTATGGAAAAGGCAAAGGAGAAGCAAGTCATGAGAAATCTTCTCCTTGTGGAATCAGTGAATATTTTGAACAGTTTGCTACTAGAGGATAAGAAAGTGCTAAAAGTACATTCAGTTGATGATGTGAGTTCAGTCCTCTCATAGTTCAAAAGCAATTTTTCTAGCCTAGAAGAATCTGTGTCCAAAGTAGTAGAAGAGAAGTACTTAAAGAAGAGAATCAATGAATTAATGAGAAAATTTGCACTAGACTTGAATTCTCTTAAGTCTGGTCAAGCATCCTTGAAAGAATTTGCTGATGAAGGAAGAAGGATCATTGCAGCATGCATGGATCAAGACAAGCTCACCGATGCTCACTTCAAGAAGATAAAAGAGGCAAAAGAAATGATTGAGAAGGTAAAGAATTCAATGTCAGACACATCCACTGATGTGAACATGTGCAAAAATGTCAACCAAGGATAGATAGACAAGATTGAGAAGGAAGAAATAGAGATAACAAGGATAAGGTCCAGACAAACTCAGTTGAGGAATGGTCTTGCGCCCTCTTTAGACATCCTTAATCAGAATATAAAGGTGATTAATGCCACCATGGTAACTTATGATCATGGTCCCATAAATGACTTGGAGAAGATGGATAAGCTTCAATATGCATTATGCACCCATCTTTAGATAGTTAACTCTTTGATAACCTTTTGGAAGAAGGAGATCTAGAACCTCAAGATTGCATATCCAGATGTTTTCCCTTAGTGATAATGTGTAGATATAGTTTTTTGGTGCACCTTTGTCATTAATGTCAAAGGAGGAGTTGTGTATAGAATATGGAGTATAATAGAGGGAGATATAAGATTATGTATAAAAAATGTATAAAAGACAAAAATGTTTTGTGTTAAGGGACAGTTAGCAACTTGGCCATATTCCTTTGTTGCCATCAATGAAAAAGGGGGAGATTATTGGAAAGTTGTCTATACTAAAGTATATGACTTGATATAGTGTTTTCATTATGGAAACAAAGTCATATAGTAGTTTGGAGTCAGCGCACTTAGTGTAAAGATTAAAATTTAGTTAAGTGTTGAAGACTGGATAGTGTATAGAGTTCCTGCAGTTTAGAGCATCAGCGCATGTGTGTACAGATGAATTATGGTATGCACCCTGGAAGTTAAGCTTGTTAAACTATACTTATGCTTAGTCTATAAGTGCATAAGTAGATATGCAAAGATGTGAAAGTTACAGTCAGTTGAAGATGCACAACCAGTGTGTGCCAGCAAAGAACAGAGCATGGAGCTGACAGTTAGCATTTTGGTTTGAGATTATAATTTAATGTTGTAAAGGCCGTGCACCCATTGTATTTAGGTTGCCAAAATGTTTATATGTATAATTATAAACATGCTTAAGCCAATTCATTTGGAAACACTATTTTTAATAAGTTATAGGGCAGACCTAATTGTTTTGTTTGTATGAGCGTGTAAATATAAGATGCGCCCATTGTATTCGACATGGAAGTGATAATAGAGTTGTAATAAGAAGAGAAGAGGTATGAGAAGACAACATAAGATATATTAGAGATTTTCTAGAGGTCAAAGCATCAACACACCAAAGGAACTGATCTAACAAGTAGTGTCACAGTAACAGTTCACCTGGCAGATATAGTGTGTATCTGAAATCAGAAGGTTGTAGCCTTCACCATTTGAGCAGTGAGGTCTAGGAAAGTGAGTCCACTCCCCTAACAGGGATCATTGTAAAAGACTCCTAACAGGGTCCGACCCTTAATAAGGTCTACTATACTTAAAGCATTGTAAAGATACTCCTAACAGGGTAAATGATCTTCTAACAAGGATCACAAAACACTAGTACATAATATTAGTGGGTATCAAGTCCCACTGGGGTTTTTACCTATTTGGGTTTCCTCATAACCATATTGGTGTCATGTGTTGATTTCATGTTTCATGTTTATGTGAATGTTTATTTCAGTACTTAAGCATTTAAGTTCAGAATACAAATTAAAGGGAAAAGTAAAATTATAGTGAACACTGATTCACTCCCCCCCTCTTAGTGTTCCCATTCCTAACATTATCTCCTTTGTAATCTTAATTGGTCCATCCTCCAACCATAGCTTCATGTTATGAACTTAGATCAGCATGATTTTAATCCGTTCTACCTTAAAATTATGTGGGAAGTCAAGGGCATGTAGTGACCCTTACTCGAAAACCTTCTGGTGTTTAGCCTTCAACACCCCGTTGCTGCATAGTTTGTCATAAGCTTCTCTAAGATCATAATCACCTATTTCTCTAGTTTTTCACATGTAGCATGTGCGTACATTGTTAGTCAGTAGAACCTTAGGAGGAATAGATGAAAGGGTACCCGTAAGATCTCCCATTATCACGCTTGTAGGAACAGCTTGAAATTTCTACGGTTTACACACATCATTCCTTACAAGTTGAACGTTAAACACTTCCTTTCCTTGCTTCTTAGCTACATTAGATGATGTAGATTCCATATCTAGGGTTGAAATATGAATGTGAGTAGCTCAGTAAATACCTTGTTTTAATAGTTCTCAGATGTTTGCCGATGGAACGTTGTGAAGATCTCTGTAAATCACACTTAACAAAAATAGCTTTGGATAATCACTCTAGAATCACTCTTCAAGTTCTCAAATCATTGGTGAAATGAGAATAAATAGTAACATTCTACTTTATAGACTTCAAACGGTCAGATTAGGGCTTCATTAATGATCCCTCCACTTTCTAGGTAAGATAAAACTATCTCGACAATCTCATGACAACTCGGTTAACATAAGCTCGATCAATACTATCATTCAGTTTCATCTCAGTACTTATCACATCTTAGCTACCACAAGAGCTTGACATACACTAGTAACTCGGTAACTATGAAATTAAAATACTGATGCTCAACATCAAATATACAATGTAGCTTCTATCTCAAATCTGTCCTAATGCATCTTAATCTATGTAGATATGGACTTTAACATATCAAATGTTAGGAACTGATGTAAAATAAAGCATTATAAGATTTAGTTCCACACACACCTTCTTTTCTTAATTCAAAGTAGTGTGATCACCCGATCCATTAGATTGGGTGACCTTAGGTTCACTAACTCCACTACTGCTTGCTTCATATTTCTTTTTCCATGTCTTGTTCATCTGATCAACAGTTTCTTCATTCTTGACTTGTTCATTTCTCAGTATATGTGGTCTGCAGTCTCTCTTTAAGTGACCAATCTTATTGCATTTGTAATAGACCAGACTTCCACTCATCCAACTCTTAGATTTGCCTCTAAAATGTGTCTTTAAAAAATTTGCTCCAATATGACCATATTTTCCACAATAATGACAACTATACCATGTATTTTAATCCCAATTATATGTGTTACCTTTCCTCGATACTTTGTTCTACTGATTGGATGTCCACTTAGCTTTGGATCTACATTCTTGTGCTCTATGACCATATTTTTGACAGTTAAAATAATGTCCTTGAAATCTAGATGAGGTAGGTGGATTACTGACCTTTGAACTACATTCATGTGCTTGATGCCCATGTTTCTTATAATTAAAACAATTTCCATTGAACTTTGGTTTAGGATTGGAATTACCATTTTTTCTTCTGCAGATGTTAGCTATGTCCTAGCTTTCCATAATGATGGCATGTAGGTTTTTTGTTCTTTGGCTTTGCATTCCTCCGTTCTCCACTCTTTGATGATTCTCCTTCCTTAGTGGATGATAGGTGCTCATCATGTCCAAGTCTAGAAGTATCACTAGATCTTCTAGGTGACCTTAATAGTTATTCAAAGTATCCCACAACTTCATTAGGCTTGTTCATCCTCTCATTGAGTTCCTTTTCAGATCTTAGTTCATTCTTTAGTTGACTATTTTATGATCTCAGATTTGTAATTTCCACATCTTTCTTTCCCAACTCTTGATTAGCTAGTAATTATTGATTTGCCATGTCCAATTTATTGTTTTTCAACCTTTGTATGTCACACGTCCTTTCATCAAGTCTCATAGATATTTGTATTTTATCTTCTTCAGCTATCATCTTTTCTTCTTCAACTTTATTTTTCTATTCAACAACTTCACAAAATATTCCAGATTGTATTTCCCATTCTCTCTTCAAATTTCTGATGTCCTCATTCAGTATGTTGTTTTTCTCAAGCAGGTCTATTATAGCTTTGTCACTTTTAGTAGAGTTACCACTGTCAAATAGACCTCTAGTATCATCTTCTTGGTATTGAGTTTCATTCTATTGTATTGCCAACTCTCTCCTTCTGCTTAAGGATTTCTTCAGTTCACCTTTGGATGCTTCAAGCTGATGTAGTGCAAGCTGAATGTCAATCTTCTGATTCTCTATGATCTTTCCCAACTTATAAACCTCCATCTCCAAGATCTTAACTGACAAGTGATTATACTTCTTTAAGAGACTTAGCTCTGATACCAATTGTTAGAAATCTACTATGGGAAAGTGATATACTTAGAGGGGCGGCGGGGGGGGGGGGGGGGGGGGGGGGGTGAATCAGATACCTCCTATTATCACCATTTTAACATAAATTCACTTGCATAACATAAACATCAAATTCAATACTGAAATAGATCTAACATTCTAATCTTCATCCATGAAAATAAAACATAACAAAAAGATTTTGGTTACCCAGAAACCCTTGAAAGGTAAAATTGGAGTGGGGATGACATCCAAAAATCTTCACTACTACAGTATTAAAGTTTGCCTATTAGGGCTAAAATTTTTGATCATAAACTAATGATCTACCCTATGAGGGATCTTCCCTGCTAAGAACTTTAAGACTTATACAATCTACCTTGCAAAAGGATTTGAACTTACAAAAAAGTAAGCACTCTTGTTAGGACCACTCTGTTAAGAGATTCTCCCTGAATCACCTGTTAGAATGACTTAGTACCTAATCCTTTGGTTTGCACTATAATGCTAATAACAGATCTTCTCTTTCTAATATATATTTGATCTCCTCTATCAAATATGTCTCTATTCTATCCTTCACTGCTTAGCTCGGTCACTGATCTCTAATAATCAAAACACTTCTCTATTCTGCATGTATGAGATCTCCTTCACACTCATACCTTTCATACTCTTCACACACATCCTTCATTTTAGAGTTCAGATCTCATCTTATATAGAAAAAAAAACTCCATAGATCAAAATCAACGATCTAGATTGTCTACTTATGCTTCTTAAGCATTACCTAATTTTGATTGGTTACATAGATTACATAGGGATCAATGATTACAAATATAAAGCATAATCATCTCCATGATTTCCTCAACAAATAATAAATGTAGTGTAGATTTTAGCCAAAATGGTTTACCTAAGTGTTTGTGCCATTACAAACACATATATCAAATCTGGCTTACTCGACATTTGAAATTTTTGATACTCGACATTAACTGTTCTTCATATACTGGTGCTTGACACTAACATATATACACAACTCGGCATAAAATTTCTTGGATATTAGTGAAATACTCGGTGACCTCTGACTTTCTCAATAGTAACTACTACTCGGTAAATGTATAATATACAAGTCTAGACTTTAACTCGGCCTATACATGATGAATCGGTCACAGTGATGACCGATCGAAATTGCCTAGAAAATGACTAAGTGTAAGACACTAATAGACAACAAAACTTAGGGATCAAAAATTATTTCTTTGTAATTTATTCATACAAAATACAACATCCAATCACGTAAATGAGAGGAAAATAAAAAGTTCATACATAGGAAAACTTGCAACAAGTATTTCAACCATAACAACAAGGAAAACACTTCAACTTGTCTCTGGTGCATCAAGTATGGACTCTCAAAATTGCCCAAGTGGGTGTACAATGATGAAGAACTGATTCAAAATACCTGGTGCCCCAAAAGGGTTGCACTTCCATAGTAGTAACACCAAAACTTATCAAAACTAGAATTACGTATTGAAAAATTGGAGTGTGGATCTAAGATGCTTTGATCCTGTGGAAACAAGGAATATAGTATTCTGGAAGGTGAAGGAAACCTCCAATACACATGTGTCTTTGATATAGATTGATTCATTATTGTCAAATATTTCTACATAGTTATTCTGCTAATATGCATTTAGTGTGGGTTTCCACACCAAGAAAGTGTTAGTTTTCCAACGATCTTTCTCGATTGGTGGTTTCTAATGGCAAAAGTGGACCTTTTGATTTTTCCTTTACATAGGGAAAGTTGTGTTTTGTCATTCTATCCTTACGTTGATGTATTTTTGGGGAATTCACTACTTTTACAAAGAAAGTTGTTTATCAATAAAAATAGGGATTTCATGGCTTTCCTTCTGTAAAAAATACATGTAGGTATTAGTATGTATATTTGGTTGCATATATTTGTGTTTGTTTTCATATTAGCTTCACCTCGCATAAAATTTTAAAAACGCATTTAAATAGTAGAAAATCTCCTAAGTCAATCTTATCCAAACTCTTTGCAAAATTTATCCAACTAAGTTGAATTTCATAATTATCTATTGAAGACCATAATTGGAATTTCGAAGATTGGGAAAAAGTTGCTAATGTTTTACAAAATTTTCCCAGTCTTCTTGAAATTACAATTTATTTATACATGACCATAACTGGAACTCTACAAGATTGTTAAGAGTTTGCAAATCATCATGGAGTAGATTTGGGAGATCTTGTTCTATAAAATATTGTATTTAGACAATGAAAGTCAAGACAACTAGTATTGGCATTGAGTTTGATATATTGTAGGAAATGAAAATATGTACAACTGGGTAAGTTGAGGTGTTTAATTAATTTTAGGAACATGTGAACTTTAGAGAGGCCTCTACATGGAAAGCTAACACAAATTTTTCAAATACTTTAGGTAAGAGAAAACATAAAAATGAAAGAAATTTTATATTTCCACATACATAAACTGTCAAGTTAATCTTTATAGTGAATTGTATTCAACGAGAACCAAAGGTAAAAAATAACAACCCAAATCTTTTTTGGATTCACAAGCTTGTATTTTGGAAACACATAACAATGCAATGTGAATAGTTTGTTGATGTGTGTGTGTGTAATTTGAGCAAGCCTTATTGTATCACACAAAAATTTGTCTTTGTAATTTTAACAAAAGGAAAACCAAGAAATTCTTGTTTTCATTCATGAACTAATATTTCCCAACAATGAAATATTATGTATGTATGTATCATTTGAGAGAGCTTTATCACATTGTCTATAAACTCTTCCCATCATCACAACATATGTAAACCCTATATTACAAAAAATATTATTTTCCTCGCAAAGTATTTTTTGCTTCATGCTTTTCTATATACCCTAGGTACCATAAAAATATAAACCCAAGCCACCATATATATATATATATATATATATATGGATTTTAAAAGATAAATTAAACATATGTTGAAGTTTTAATGAAGAATCTAGATTGGTTATAATAACTATGTTGTTTCTTTGTTTACTACAGTTTAGTTTACCTTTTCATACCTATACTAGATAATTAGAAAATATAACCACATCTTGTGAAACTAGAGTACGATCCAAGATTCCTTCATCCTATGGAGACATGGTATGTAGGTAGTCTAAAAGATGAAGGAAGCCTTATCTACACATGTGTCTTTGATATAGCTTCTACATTTTCCATAAAATATTCGGTTCTCCTCTCTTTCTTGTTACTATCAAAAAATATTATGCGTTACCCATACTTTTGGACTAGTCATTTCAAATATTCTCACAAAATTTAGCATAACCCTACCTGTATATTACCCACATATTATTTGCCCATAATTTTTGTTCTCTTGTTTTTTTTTTCTTGCAGGAATAATTTTTTTTCCTTTGCATGGTATGTTCTTTATTGGTCAAACACAGAGAAAATGTTTTTTGTACACCCGTCTCCATATATATATATATATATATATATATATATATATATATATATATATATATATATATATATATATATATATATATATATATATATATATATATATATATATATATATATATATATATATATATTTTAATGTCCCTATCTAGGTATTACTATGTATGTTTGGTTGCATATGTTTGCCTCTTTACCCATTTTTTCTTCACCTTGAAAAAAGTTCTAGATACATATTTAAATAGTATAAAATCTCATAAGATGAACTTTCATAGACTATTTGTAAACTTTTCCCATTCTTTTCAAAATTACAAATTATCTATGGAAGATAATAATTGGAATTTTGGAAGGTAGGGAAAAATTTTCTGATGGTTTACGAACTTTTCTCAATCTTGTTGAACTTCTAATTTATTTGTAGGAGACCATAGTTGGAACTCTGCAAGATTGTTAAGAGTTTGAAAACCATCATGGAGTGGAGGTGGGAAATTTTTTTACTATAAATGGATACTTAAAAAAAACCTAAATTGAGAACCTCCAACATAAATTGCATTTGACTTAAATTGAAAACTCAAACCAAAAACCCTGCCTATTAAGCCCAAAAGAAGGCAAGCACAATTGAGAGGGGGGGAGGAGTGAATAAGTTGCATACCAAGAATCAAAACTTCAATCCACTTAAACTAATTAATGATATAAAAGACACATAATGAATAAAGATTCAAAACACATAGCATAGAACACCAAATTTTTGTTCTCGAGGAAACCTTATTAAGGGAAAAACATGGTGGAGATGATACCCACTAGATAGATGTACTCTGTTAAAAGTAATACCTGGTTAAGAGAAAATGTAAAGAAAAAAAAGGAATGCACATCCATTTGATGAACTAAAACTGATTTAGAACCTGATTGAAGAATATGTGATTAGAGATCACCGAGTTGTTGGTTAGGTATGACATATGATTAAATCAGTATTCTGTTGTCATTGATGTCAACTAGTTTGACATCACTTATCTTGTAAGTTACTATATCGAAACATCTGTAGTAAGGGAGTGAAAGAGATGAAGTAAAAAAATATCTACATGAGGAAGATGGATATGACAGATGAGGATAAAGAATACATTGAGTAACTTGTTGATGAGTCTATGACCTTATGATATTGACTTGATTATGTTTCATTCATCTATGATGAGGAAAAGAGCTGAAAGACACAAAACAGTGTTGTCATTTTATGAAGAATTTCAGTGTACATTGATGAAGTATAGTGTATACCAAGCATAGTGTAAATCGAGCTTGTGTTCACCGATGCATTTCTTTGTTAACCGAGTAGAACAAAGGAAATAACTGACTAGCTTAGCCAACAAGATTGATGAGCTAGAAAGTGTATGATTTCGAGGTAACAGTTAATGTTTTTTACACAGATCGACGACTAACAAAATTTAGGAAAGATCTAAAGGATGAGAATCGAACGTGTTATTGACACATCAACCGAGGTATGTTTAAGTAGCAAAATCAACAAAGATGATTAAGTGGCAAAATCTGATGGAGCAGAAGAAAATGGTTTACTTGTCTATATAAGAGACTGGAGATTTTGTAGTGAATAGGTAATGCCAGAAGGAGGAGACTGTAGAATTATTGCATGAACAATTTTTCATGCGTACCTAATCAAACTGGTTAGTGAGAACTGAATTGCAGAGTTTTTGCTGAGCGACATGAAGCTATTACCGAGCAACAGTAAGTTACAAAACATTGATTGGAATAGAATTGATTTAATGATCAGAGGATTGAATGAGCTTAACATTGATCTGTACATCTACAATTGAAGTTGTATTAAGGAAAATCACCTATTGTTACATTTTAACCATTGTACACAGTCAAATCTCTTAACCGAGTGGACTAAGAAAGTCTTTTATGTATCATTCATAGAATAAACATTATTATCCTGTCAACCCCAGAGTGACCGCTGGTTGGATGATAACGGTTGGTCTAAAATCCTCTAACAAGGTGACACCTAATAGTGTTTTTGTAACCTTTAACAGGGTTGGGGTCTTCACCAACCTCACTTCAGAAGAGTGAATATTTTTGGGTTGCCGATCCCAGGTGGTTTTTCCCTTCATAGGGTTTCCACATTAAATCTCTTGTGTTATGTGTTGATTGTGATGTTTGTTTGATGTCATATTTGCATGTTTCATATTTGATTTGATCGGTAACTACTATATGTTTTAGACTGGTAATCGGTAAAAGCATAGATAGTACAGTATTTTAAGCTACCGAGGATTAGAAGTTTTAAGTATTTGTTTTTGGATTATACATTTTGTATTGGGACACTGGATAACTGATTCACCCCCCTCTCAGTTATTCTAACAATTGGTATCAAAGCATTGGTTGCTTAGAATAGAGTTTTAAGGACTTCAGTACAAAGATCTCAAAATGTATAAGAGGGAGGTGCCAAAACTGAACAAAGAGAACTTAATAGTATGGAAAAGCCGGATGAAACTGCACATATCTGGAATTGGGAATTCTGCACTAGAATTGATGGAGAATAGCTATATAGAACCGACCATTGGTCCCCTGACACTTGATCAACTGAGAGACAAGCATGAACACAATGTTACTATGATGGAGATTGTTGCTACCTCTATCGATGCTGAATTTGAAGATATTAAAAGCTGCACTACTGCAAAATCCATGTGGGATAAACTTTCTCAAGTTTACAATGGAGATGTGAATGTCAAAAGAGCCAGAGTAGAAAGCTTAAGGGGCAGATTTGATGATATGAAGATGAAGGAAGGTGAGAATATTGTGCAATACACAAATATACTGAAAGAGGTAGTACATGCTATTAGAGCATCTGATGGAGTTATTAGTGAAGAGACAGTTGTAAGCAAAGTCCTCAGAACCTTATTGCCAGTTTATGCAATTAGAATATTTGCTATTCATGAAACAAGGTCTGTAGCTGGTAATGTCCTTACACTTCACAATCTGATTGGTAAAATTACAACCTTTGAATTGAATAACTTTGATAAAAGTGTTGTTCCATCTGTGGAATCTACTTTCATGTATTCTCTAAAGATTGGTAAGTCTAGCAGGAATAATAAGAATGATGATAGTGATAGCAATACTGATGATGAGCTTGATGAACATGAAGCTGTTATGGCTAGAAGATTACCCAAAGGTAAAGGAAGGTATAGAGGTAAGCTACCTTTGGCATGCTTTAATAGTAAAGAGGTTGGCCACATCACTGCTAGATGTCCACATAAGAAAGATGATGAAAGAACCAAAGACCAATCTGAAGGGAGCTATGGGAGAAGAGTCAAAAGAGGCTACCGACACAAAGAGATAATCGAGATAGTAATGATAAAGGCAAAAAGGTATGTTACATAGCCAAAGATAATGAATCTGAATCTGATTCTGATGATGATGTAGAAGTTGTATTTGTCGCTATGAAAGATGACTCAGAGGAAGAAGAAAAACATGTAGAAACAGTGCTGATCTCTAAAGTTAACAAAAATAATACATGGATCATAGACAATGGCTGTACACATCACATGACTGGTGATGAAAAGAAATTTGATCAACTTGAAGAATATAATGGAGGATCTATTAAGATGGGTAATGACACACCTTGTATGGTAAGAGGTAAAGGATCCTTGATGATAAATGATAGGATAAAATGTGAAAATTCTTATTGGGTAGATGGACTAAACTATAACTTGTTAAGTGTGGCACAACTGAACAATTCAGGTCATCGAGTTTCTTTTGAGAGAAAGAAAGTGAAAATATTTGATTATGGTGGAAGATTAGTTGGAACTGGTGCACAATCAAGAGGTAATCTATTTTATCTTGATACTAATGAATCTTCTTGCTTGATGATGAAAAATGAAGATGCTTGGTTGTGGCATAAAAGGTTATGTCATGTGAACTTTGATAACATGATTAAGATCAGTAAAAAGAAAAGAGTTAGAGGTCTGCCTAACTTGTCAAAACCTAATCATGTTATGTGTCATGAATGTCAGAAAGGTAAGATGACTAAATCTAGTTTCAAAAGAAAGGATTATTCAACAAAGAAGATACTTGAGTTGGTTCATACCGACCTGTGTGGTCCTATGAGAACTTAGAGTTATTATGGTGATAGATACTTTATTCTTTTTGTTGATGACTATACTAGATTGATGACTGTTATGTTTTTGAAAGAAAAATCTGAAGCATTTAAGATGTTTAAGTGGTATAAATAAAAGGTAGAAAAAGAGACTGGTAAAGAATTGAAATGCCTAAGATCTAATAGAGGAGGTGAATTTATCTTTGATGAATTTACTAATTTCTATAATGAGCATGGTATTAAAAGACATGTCTCTTCACCGAGGACACCTCAATAGAATGGGATTGCTGAAAGAAGGAATAGGTCAATAATTGACTGTGCAAGAACACTGATGTTGCAAAAGAATGTTGCTCAGACAAACTGGAGGGAAGCTATCAGTACAACTGTTTATGTTTTGAACCGAGTACAACTGAAGAAGGACACTAACAAGACACCCTATGAGTTGTGGTTTGGACACAAACCTACTGTAAGTTATTTTAGGATTTTTGGAAGCAAATGTTTTATTATAAAAGATGAGAGAAATGGAAAATTTGACTCAAAAGGTGATGAACGGATATTTCTAGGATATTCCAGTAAAAGCAAAGCATATAAGTGTCTGAATAAAACTACTAATAAAATGATTGAAAGTACTAATGTCCAAGTTGATGATTTTAATGAAAAGAATGCAGAGGAAAGTACAAAGGAACTGGAAGACTATGGTAGATTCACTTACATTTAACACCTAGAGTATCTACCAAAGCCACAGCCTGTGATAACCGATCAACAGGAAAACAATATAGAAGAACAAGAAAGAGAAACCGACAAGCAGGATGGACCTACCGAGCAAGCAAATGAACCTGCACAAGATGAACAAGAAAGAAGAGATAGAGTACTGGCAAGATTTTTTAGGAGACATCACCCCGAGACACAAATTATTGGAGGCAGACAAGCTGGCATGCAAACAAGGAGTAAGATAAGACAAGATACATGTCTAGTTTGTGATTATGAACCAAATAATGTAAAAGTTGCATTAGAAAATGATGAATGGGTTAATGCAATGAAAGAGGAAATAGAGAAAATAGAGAAGAACACAACCTGGACCTTAGTACCTAGACCTAAAGATAAGAATGTTATCGGTACTAAGTGGATATTCAGAAACAAGCTGAATGAAAATGGTGAGGTAACAAGGAACAAAGCTAGATTGGTATGCAAGGGATATACACAGGAGGAAGGAATTGATTATGGTGAAACATTTGCACCTTTTGCTAGATTAGAAGGAGTTAGAATGCTACTTGCATATGCTACACACAAGAAATTCAAAGTTTATCAAATGGATGTTAAGTCAGCATTTCTAAATGCAATACTTGAAGAAGAAGTCTACATAGAACAACCAAAAGGGTTTGTTGATCTAGACAATAAAGACATGGTATGTAGATTACATAAAGCTTTGTATGGTTTGAAGCAAGCACTGAGAGCCTAGTATGAGAGGTTGCATACTTATTTGTTAAGTATTGGATTTTTTAGAACTAGTAAGAACAACAATTTGTACATGAAAGGAGATACTGATGATACTATTCTTATTGCTGAGATATTTGTGGATGACATTATTTTTGGAGGTCAAGATAACATATGTAAATATTTTGTTGATGAAATGAGAAAAGAGTTTGAAATGTCTATGTTTGGAGAGATTAAGTTCTTTCTAGGACTACAAGTGATTCAGCAGAATGATGAGATATTCATCACACAATCCAAATATATCAAGGAAATATTGAAGACATTTGGCATGGAAGATGCTAAACCTATGGGAAAATTGATGGCTATTGACTAAGGAAGATGAAACTAACGAGGTAAACCAGACACTGTATCGATCTATGATTGGTAAGTTAATGTATTTAGTTCACAGTAGACCAAATATAGCACATGTTGTGGGAATTATTGCTAGATTTTCTACAAACCCTAGAGAATCACACATGATTGCTACAAAGAGAATCCTAAGATACCTAAAGAAAATAGAAGATTATGGATTATGGTATCCTAAGGAAGACAAGTTTGAACTAAAGGTTTATACCGATGCTGATTGGGCTGGAAATGTGGATGATAGAAAAAGTACCACCAGAGGAGCATTTTTCCTTGGTGAAAGACTTGTTACATGGACAAGTAAGAAGTGGGCTTGCGTTTCTCAGTCTTCAGCTGAAGCAGAGTATATTGCTACTGCTATGAATTGTTCAAATATTGCATATATTAACCAAGTTTTGGAAGGTATGAATGAGGTAATCATTGAGCTGGTGATTATATACTGTGACAACACCAGTGCAATTAACATTTCAAAGAATCAAGTGATGCACTCTAAGACAAAGAATATATCTATTAAGTATCACTACTTAAGAGAAAAAGTACAGGAGAAGCAAGTTAAGCTAGAGTTTGTGACATCAAAAGAACAACTTGCAGACATATTTAAAAAGGCTCTATCGAAGGATACATTTGAGTACTTAAGGACTAGACTAGGGGTCCGTCCCCTGTCTACTGGTCACTAATGTGATCTGGATGTTGCATCAGCCTAATCTTATTAGAAGATCATTCATGTTGATGCAACATAGTTCACACTTTGGATCATGTTCAAGGTTGTGATAAGTTTGGAGAACTAAAATAGATTGGGCTATTAGTATACAGAGATATAGAGAATGCATTGGACAATAGAGAGTTACTTGGCTAATAAAGAGCAGTGTGTTTATTTGTTTCTTTGGCATTGTTGTCAAAGGGAGAGATAAATAATATGAAACAATATACAGTGATGAGAACTATCTGAGGGAGAGATAATCTGGAAGAAAGGAAGAACATTGAAGATCAGTTATTGAGAACAAAAGAAGGAATGCAAGAGCTAAAAATATCATATTTGCAGATTGAAAAAGCTGCATTGGTAATGTTGTTGAGTAATGTAGTGATTAAACATATTAAGCTAGGTAGAGCTTGTACAAAATTTGTTCATAGAGTTGTAGAATACATGTTTGGTATGTGCATGGTATATTTCATATTACTTGAGTTGCCATCAATGCCAAAGGGAGAGATTGATGAACTACAACTGATTTAGAACCTAATTGAAGAATCTGTGATTAGAGATCACCAAGTGGCTGGTTAGATATGACATATGATTAAATCATTATTATGTTGTCATTGTTGTCAACTAGTTTGACAACACTTATCTTGTAAGTTACTATATCAAAACATCTATAGTAAGGGAGTGAAAGAGATGAAGTACAAAAATATCTACATGAGGAATATGGATATGATAGATGAGGATAAAGAATACATTGAGTAACTTATTGATGAGTCTATGACCTTATGATATTGACTTGATTATGTTTCATTCATCAATGATGAGGAAAAGAGCTGAAAGACACAAAGCAGTGTTGTCGGTTGATGAAGCATTTCAGTGTACACAGACAAATTATAGTGTATATCAAGCATAGTGTAAACCAAGCTTGTGTTCATCGACACATTTACTTGTTAACCGAGCAGAAAAAAGGAACTAAATGAATAGCTTAGCTGACAAGATTGATGAGCTAGAAAGTGTATGATTTCGAGGTAACAGATAATGTTTGTTACATAGATTGATGGCTAACAAAATTTAGGAAAGATCTAAAGGATGAGAATCAAATGTGTTATTGACACATCAACCAAGGTATGTTTAAGCAGGAAAATCAACGAAGATGATTAAGGGGCAAAATCTGATGGAGCAGAAGAAAATGGTTTACTTGTCTATATAAGAGACTGGAGATTTTGTAGTGAATAAGTAATGTAAGAAGGAGGAGACTACAAAATTATCATGTCAACAATTTTTCATGCATACCTGATCAAACTAGTTAGTGAGAAACTGAACTGCAGAGTTTTTACCGAGCGACAGTAAGTTACTAAACATTGATTGGAACATAATTGATTTAATGATCAGAGGATTAAATGAGCTTAACATTGATTTATACATCTACAATTGAAGTTGTATTAAGGCAGATCACCTACTATTACATTTTAACCATTGTACATAGTCAAATCTCTTAACCGAGTGGACTAAGAAAGTCTTTTATGTATCATTCATAGAATGAACATTATTATCCTGTCAACCCCAGAGTGACTGCTAGTTGGACAATAATGGTTGGTCTAAAATCCTCTAACAAGGTCACACATAACAGTGTGTTTGTAACCTTTAACAAGGTTGGGTCTTCATCGACTTCACTTCAGAAGAGTGAATATTTTTGGGTTGCTGGTCCCAAGTGGTTTTTCCCTTCACAGGGTTTCCATGTTAAATCTCTTGTGTTATGTGTTGCTTGTGATGTTTTTTTGATGTCATGTTTACATGTTGCATATTTGATTTTATCGGTAACTACTATATGTTTTAGACTAGTAATTGGTGAAAGCATAGACAATACAGTATTTTAAGTTACCAAGGATTAGAAGTTTTAAGTATTTTTTTTTGGATTATACATTTTGTATTGGGACACTGGATAACCGATTCACCCCCCTCTCAGTTATTCTAACAACATTTACATGCCCACTTCCTATAGCTCACTACTCACAATTCAATCATAGATCTGGCCCTCAATCGGTTTCACCAATCGAGCTTTGATTACAACAGGGTGGACATGTAGTCCATTACAAATAAAGTGTCTGATAGCATTCTCAAGGCCGATACAGTTCCATTAAAGTATAGCTTCTACCTCCAATGTAGAATACAAATACCAATATATCACCTTCGCACATACATTTCTTTTGTCAATTACAAAAATATCTTTCATTTATACACATTACAAAGATAAAACATTAACTAGGTCAGTTGAGACCTATTACTATAAAAGATATAAACATTATGTTCAACTCACAAAGCGATCCAAATTAAGTATTCCAAGACTTAGATAGGATCCAAAACATTATCCTTGAACACACTACAACTTCACCAAAACATCTCTAATAATTGCAGCACATTAATTCACCAAGTCAGCTAGGACCTAAATGAAGAAATACCATCACGCTAGAAAAACACCACATACGATCACCTTGATCAATGCAATATAGAAACAAGGTCATAACACAATCCAAAAGTACCATCAAGAAGCATAAATAAATTGTCAAACCTTCTCATCATCTCGATCTCAAAATTCAAACTCATCTCTGCACTGAATACCAACAATAATGAGCACCAGATTCTATCGCAATATATAGATAACTTGCTAAATTCTAAATCATGAACAACACTAGTTAAAGACACAAACATGAGTCCCAAAAAAACTACAAGATTTTCACCATCTGAATCAACCATACCGATCCTCACTAAAGAAATAACTCAACATCTATGACAATAGGAGCACTAACATACTGTTACCTAATAAATTGATCATATCTTCCTCAAACTGTCACCCACACTTATGCACACCTTTGTATATCAACTATAGACATCTCTAAACCATACATTTTGATCGTAACATAAGATATTCAATGTAGCCTCTGAACAACCAAAATCATCTTTACTGAACATACTAAATACACTATCTGAACAATAAATATTATGCTGACATCAATGACAAAACATTAATGTCAGCATACACAAACACCAAACTCTGACATTTTCAACAATCCTCCAACTATCTCTCCCTTTGGCATTGATGTGAATGTAAGAAGTGAAAAACTAACCAATGCACAAAGTCATCAATATATCCACCTGTTCACTTTGAAATATATCAACCTAATAACTCTAAAATATATCCACTTGATCACTCTGAATATCCATCTTCAAACCTCTCAACACAATCACAATTTGATTTATCTCTATTTTTCACATAATCTCTCCCCCTTGACATCAATGGAAAAGGGACAAGGACATAAAAAACAACTGAAATTACTTCTTAAAGAACAATAGATCACAAGACTTCTCCCCCTGAGGAAGAGACCCCAAACTCATCAATCTAGAGAATAATATTATGATAAGTTTCTAGAATGACGAATTCTCTAGCATCATTAGCTTTGATCAGGAGGGGCCAAAATCCGAATCTTCTATTTGAGATACTCAAATGTATCCTTCATAAAATTCTTTCTAAATATATCATTAATTTGTTCCTTAGTAGACACATAGTCTAGCTTGACTTCCTTTTCACCAACCTTATCTCTCAATAAATAATACTTAATAGAAATATGCTTTGTCTTTGAATGTTGCATAGGATTCTTTGAAATATTTATAGCACTAGAGTTGTCACAGTAGATACAAATTAGTTCATCAATGTTTATCCTTAAATCCCTCAACATTTTCTTCATCCAAACAACTTGATTACAATTTATAGCAGCAACAACATACTCAGCTTCAACAGTGGATTGAGAGATATAATATTTCTTCTTACTAGGCCAAGAGATTAGTTTCTTACCCAAGAAGAATGCACCACCACTTGTAATCTTTCTATCATCCACATTACCTACCCAGTTAGCATCAGTATATGCATTCAAGGTAAAATCATCATCTATTACATACCACAATCCATAGTCAATAGTACCCTTCAAGTATCTAAAAATTTTCTTGACAACAACCATATGTGATTCCTTTGGTTAATTCTTGTAATAACTCCAACTTAATTTGATATATCTAGCCTAGTATGATTCATATATTGCAATCCTTCAATCATATATCTATATCTTGTCTAATTTTCACAAGAGGATTCATCATCATTAGTCATTTTTCAACTAGTAACCATAGGAGTCCCTACTAGTTTTGAATATTCCATACAAAATTTCTTCAACAATTCCTTGACATACTTAGAGTGTGTAATAAAAATTATGTTATCCAACTATGTAATTTTCAATCCAAGAAATAATTTCATCTCACCTATCATAGACATCTAAAATTATTTTTGCATTTCATCAACAAATCCTCTACTTAACTCATCATTACCACCAAATATGATATCATCAACACAGACTTCAATAATCAAGATATTATCATCAACTATTTTGAAATATAAATTACTATCCACAATACCTTTGACAAATCCAATCTTTATCAAATACCTTTCCAATCTAGCATACTAGGATCGAGGGGCTTGATTTAATCCATGCAATGATTTCTACAATTTGTAAACCATATCTCCTTCCTTGGTTAGTGGAAAATCATCAGGTTGTTGAATGTAAACATCTTCCTCTAACTCACCATTCAAAAATTATGACTTAACATCAATCTATTATACCTTAAATTTTCTATAAGATACATATGCAACAAGTAATCTAATAGCTTCAATTCTAGCTACATGAGAAAAGGTCTTTGTAAAATCAATACCTTCCATTTGGGAATATCCTTTGGACACTAGTCTTTTTTTATTTCAAACCACCTTACCTTCTTCATTCAACTTGTTTTTGAATACCCACTTACTTCCGATCACATTATTGTCCATAGGTCTGGGACCAAGAATCCATGTCTTGTTTCTCACAATCTAATCAAGTTCTTCATTCATTGATTTCACCCAACTCTCATCAATAGATGCTTCATATACATCTTTAGGCTCAAATTCAGATATTAAACATGTTTCTTTTCTAGAAATTATTCCTCTAGTTTAAACACCTCTATTCTTATCACAAATAATAACATCTTTAGAATGATCACTCCTTACATACTGCAGAGTCTTAAGAATAGGTTTTGTAGTGGATACTTTGGTATCAAGATCCTCCTCATTTTCTAGAGGTTCAAATTCTTCTTTTGGATTATTTCTAATTTTAATTATGCACTTCCATAATTTGGTTATCTTCTTCAATTATATCATGCCTGGGAGTTCTCTTAGATCTCTGCATATTCTCATCAACTCTGACATTTGTGCTTTCAATAATCTTCTTCATTCTATAGTTATAAAATCTATATTCCTTTCTCCTAGTGGAATAACCAAGAAATATCCCTTCATCACTTCTAAGATCAAACTTTCTAATATCTCCATCTCTCTTAATATAACACCTTCTTCCATAAATTCTAAAATACTTTATTGTAGGAACATGACCAAATCAATGTTCATAAGGATTCACACTGGTTCCTTCTCTTATCTATACCTGATTCAAATTTTATAATATAGTGCTCACCACTTCTCTCCAACAGATCTGTGAAACATTTCCTTCAATGATCATAGTCCTAGCTATGTACAAAATAGTTATATTCCTTTTCTTTGCAACTCCATTCTATTGTGGGGTTCATGAAGAAGAAGTTTTCCTCTTTATCCCACGTTCTTCACAAAAAGCATAAAACTCATTGGATGTGAATTCTCCACCTCTATCCAATTTTAGGAACTTCAATCTCTATCTAGGCTCAGTCTCTACCATCTTCTTAAATCTATAAAATTTCTAAAATACTTCTTATTTCTCCCTTAAAAAGGTAACCCACATCATCCTTGAATATTCATCAATAAATAACATAAAGTATTTGTCTCCATAATAACTTCTTGTTTTAGTAGGACCACACACATCAGTATGCACCAAATACAGTAATCCACTTGAGGAATATGTCTTATTCTTAAAAGTAGATCTAGTCATCTTACCCAATTGACACTATTTGGACTTTTTATTAGGCTTCATCAACTTAGGAAAATCTATTATAGTATTAGTGATAATCTTTACCATATTATCAAAATTCACATGACAAAATCTTCTATGCCACAACCAACTGTTATCAATCTTAGCAACCAAGCACTTATTCTCAATAGTTTTCAAATGAAATTGATTACTTGCAGTCTATGTACTAGATGCAATTAGATTTCCTATGCTTCAAATGATCTTACATTTCCCTTCCATAAATTCCAATCAATAGTCCTTATTTAGTATCTTTTCAACACTCAATAAATTATGTCTTAAACCTTCAACATATAAAACATCATCAGTACTATTTTTACTATCAAGAGTGATATATCCTTTTCCTCTAATAAAACAAGGTTTTTATTGCCAAACCTAACAAAACCACCATCATAATATTCAAGCTTCACAAACTTATCTTTATCACCAATCATATGATGTGAGCCTTCACTATCAATGACTTATTTATTTATTTTATCAAAACGTGAAACCAAATATTTCTCTTCGTTAAGATTATATTCTTTAATATCAATAAACAAAATCTCTTCTTCATCACCAAATTCATCATTAGTCACACCTTCTTCAACATAATTTTTTTAATGACCCTTAGGTAGAACTTTCTTTGATCTGAACTTAGGCTCCTTAGAAACTTTTGTTAGAAATAGGAAATATTGAGGGGGGGGGAATCAATATTTCACAGATTTTAACTTTATCCCAAGTATGACTATTATTAATTAACTTGTAACTTTCATAAGAAACTAAACTGAATAGTAAACATTACCATAAAACAATGGAACTCATAACACCATAATTTATATCGAGGAAACCATGGCCAAGGGAAAACCCCGATGGGGATGTTACCCACTAATCACAAGTATCTTGTGAAAGATATTGACCCTATGAGGAGTCTATTACATCCATATAGTGTCTTAGTCCTTGCTAGAAGCCTCAACCCTATTAGGAGTTTGTATTAAAAAATACCATAGAATGTATGCAAGATGAGTTCACTAACCAAACATGCAATGTACAATGATAATCTTCAATACAAAAGGTAATGAATAAAACCTTTTATTGCTGCTGAATATCTTCAATATTTTGATTTGCCTTTGATGCCCTTTACAAAACTTATCACAAAATCACACTGCTCTTATCTTACATCATAATTTTCATAATACAACATTATACATCAATACCATAACTTACTCCAACTTTGCATTACAAGCTTCTTTCCTTTATACAAGCTATTTACAAAATAACCTTTCAGTTGGCCTTCACTTTATTACATGCTTCCCAAAACATAAAGTTACTTATTTCTAACTTAGGGTTAACATATAGGATGTCATCCCTAACTAGTTAAGTCATTATTTTGATAAAAATAATAATCCCTTAACCCAAAATATACATTTATTAGTTGTTACTCAGTTCTGTAGGCTCAACATTGTTTCTGTAAAACAATAATAACTCTATCTGTATATGTCGTATAGTCATGCACTTTTAGTTGTAGGATCTACAAACTCTGTACTATCTATACCCAAGTGCGCACATGCTGAATATATATCTATGAACCGCACTGACCAAAATAGTCTCCGTGCTGACAGATAAATCCTGTGATACTTAGACAATTTTCTATGTCCTTATCCCAAAACTTCATCCTTAAGTCCCGCTGACTTAATACTGATAATATGTTGCCATAAATGAAAAAATAATGATATCATACCTAGCCAAATTTCCAACAATCTACCTCTTTGTCATTGATGGTAACATATGGGAAAATTGGCTAAGTCCCAAAATATCAAAATTCAAAACTCTAAAACTTGTAACATTTTGTAACAATGTGTTACATGACCATTAAAAGATTTGCAAAAGTTTGTGAATTGATTATTCACATTTACCATCTTTACATGGAAATAATCCCCCTTTGAAAATACTCTATCTTTTACTACTTACTATATTATTTACTCCTTATTACATACTTCTACTCCTTATACTTGACAATTTTCTACTATTTTCTCCCCCTTTGACATCAATGACAAAGGTGATGCCAAAAACTATATATACAAGTCAAAATTTTGTTACCTCTTCTATGTTGGGTTTGATATCCTTGATATGCAATCAAAAAAGCTTTCTGTCAAGCTCTTGAATTCCTTTCTCCATTTATTTTGAACTGCTTCAAAGAAACTGATAAGGGCGCATAGTCCATAGAATGCCACTTCAACTACGTTCAAATCTGAATATGCGAACTTCTCATAAGATGCCTTAGCCTTAAGGCATTCATCTAGTTGATTTTGCACTATGACAATCTTTACATTTAATTGCTCTCTTAGAAATGAAAACCTTTTAATGAAATTTTCTCTTTCAATCTCAATCAGACTTGTGTCATTATAAGTCTTTGTAACTCTGTTTCCCAAATCTTCAATTTTCATATCAGGCTGCTGAAGTTGATTAACTAAGTTTTGTAGATCTACCTTCTTTTTTAATTTTTCATTTATATCCCTAGCAAAATTGTGCGGCAATGTGCACTGACCATGTATAGAGTCTTTCCTTCAATTGGACATCTCCTTAGTTACTTTATGTTGGTGTCAAAAACAATTAAGTCATTTTTTATGTTCTAACAAATAGTGTCAAATAGCTGTGTATTGTTCTTGGTTTGTGCCTGGGAGGCTGCTACCTCATATAATTGTGAGAATTCATTATCAAATGCCTCCATTACTGCATTTTCTCTATCTTGAGGCTGAGTTTCTGATACTTTTTTTGTTAGGATACTTTGTAGCTTCTCTGTGACTAACATCAGTGAGTTTTGCAAAAAATTCACTTTCTTATTCTTTTCAAAGATTTTTCTTAATGATGATATCAGCTCAACTTGATCATCATCATCTCCGGATAAGTTCTGTAATGCTACCTCTAATTGCACCTTTAGTTTTTTGGGGGTTTGGTATAATATGTCAGCTTCATGCTGGAAAAAAACCTTATCAACCTCATTCTCACTGTGCCTCAATTGTGGTACAATTACCTATTCTTGTACAATTTGATTCCATTTATTTTCTATTTCCTCTGTGACTGCTCTAATATTATCTTCCTTTTCTTCATCTCTTTTCCTCTTTTCTTACTCTTTTTATTTCTTTTATTTTTCTTCCTTAATCTTTTCTTCCTCTTCTCTCTTCTTCTCATCTTCTTCTTCCAAATTGTCAACAATGTTTTCACTATAATCCATAAATAGATCTTCTGTGGTATCTACTGGGATACTTGTGTTGTCAATCTGCATACTGTCTTTACCAATTGTTACCTATGGTACTATTGTGGATGTTGTTTCCTTGATGGTCTGCATGGTTGACATCATCAACACTATAGCTTCCTCCTTTTTTTTGTTAACTTCTTCATAATATCCTCCCATGATTAGTAATGTTCTTGTTCTGGTTCTTAGGTGAGGTTCAATTATCTTCATGAGACTCTTAAGATGTTCCTCATTGTTTATCGTACAAAGTTTTCTAATCATATTTTCTCTGATTTTGATGTCCTCATCATGAACTCTCATCTTTATTTTTACAAGTCTTTCATTTAGTTCATTAGGAATTTGTCCTCTAATGTCTTGAAATTTCTTATTTTGTAAGATCATATGTTTGATCACTACATTCTCTAACTGAAATTTTTCAAAATTATTATACAAAAAGTAAAACTTGTTTAATTGTACAAAATTACAATAGTAGATGATTGTGCTATTGATGTTATCAATCTTAGGCTTCCATGGTTTTCTACATTTGATCGCTTTCACTAATTCCACCTTTTTCTCTTCTTTCTTAGGTGTTCTTGACTTTTTCTTTTCAACAGGCGTTAGTACTTTCTCCTCTTACCTGGTCCAACTGCCATTTGTTTTACTCTTTGGTACTTTAGAGCTTCTGTAGGTTCTTTCTTAGCTTCAACCAATCTTGCTGATCTTCTGGTGGATGGTGAAGAGTTTGATTCTACCTCAAATACATTCACATCTTCTTTTCTTTCTTGGTGAATGGGAGTGACTTGTGGTTGGTCTTTTGATACTTCTACATAAGGTGTTGTCGGTGATTGCGCTGATGGTACTGCAATAGTTACACCTTCAGTTCTTATAGATAGTGGCTTGACTAAAATATCTGGCTTTCCACTTTCTCTAACCACACTTGCAATCTTTAAGGCTTCATTATATTCTTCTCTACTCATTCCATTCTGCTTCAAGACACTGTCAATTGTTTTATCAACATTTCTTCTGATATCCTTACCAGATAAGTCTTGGTAAACTTCTTTAATATTTTCCTCATAAGTGCTCCATCTAGGACATTCCTTATCTTTATTTGATTCAAGGATAATATTTGCATATCATTCAACTACTTCCTCTGACATCTCATATCTCATAGGATCAATTAATTTTACTCTTAGTTTTACTGCTTCCATGCATGTCATGTCAGTTTATACCATAAAACAAATGTCATTCTTATATTTTTCTACTAATGCAGGTGGAATTCTAGATCTTTTTTTCATTTCTACTTGGAAACTTTTCATCATTTTGGTTATATATCATGTTATTCTTTCTTTTGATTATTTTTTATAGTACCGTCTCACTATATCCATTGTACATCTTTTGGATTTCCACTCATAGTTTGGTATACTAGGGAATTTCTCTAATACTTGGAAGAATAGGTGTGTTATTAGAGATTCAAATCTGAATGTTGGGTATATGCATAAAGATGGGGGACCAAAAAGGTGCCACATTCCTTTTTGGCCCCCCAATGACCATAGCGTGTACACACTAAAGCACGTGCACGCTATGGCTTGGGTTTCCCAAGCCTTAGGATTGGGAAATTCAAAACATAGCATGCACATGCTATGGTTTGAATTTAAAACATAGCGCATGATCACTATAGCGCACGCACTATTTAAAAGCTATAAAATGTCAAGTGTTCCTTTCAAAGGCTCATTATTCTCCTATAAACCCACATTTGTAGCCAATGAGAGCTTCCCATAGAAGGTACACAAAGAATTCTTATTGTTTGATTCATCAAAGTAGATAAAGAATGGCTCCATGACATCATCAAGTTTGAACTGGAAGAAGAGGTAATTTTTGAAGCAATTTGTATTGACATTTCAGTTTTGAAGAATTTTTTTTGGTCAAAATTTTTTTTCTTAGATTTTAAGTTTAATTAGGATTTTAAAATTGATTTTGTTTTAATTTCCAGGAAGAATGATCTCCCTAAAGAAAACCCTCAACCAAACCCTACATCTTCTCCTCATGAACAAATGAATGAAGGCAATAACCAAGAAAATGAACCTCAACTGCCTCCACCAATCGAGAAACCTCCTCCTGGAACAAAAGAAAATTTGATCAACCAAATTGACAGAGGTAAATTAAAATTAGAATCTTTAATTAGGAGGTTAAAAGATTATATTTCTACAAATCCTAGAAGGGAAAGACTTGCAAAATCATTGGAATCAATCTTGATCCACGTAGGCTCAGTTAGTGGGCAACTTAATATATGGCATGATAAAAGAGAAGAACAAAAACAATATTATGCAAATAAATTGTCACATGAGGATATAAAAAATTAAAAAATCACAAAAGATGACATTTGCAAACTCTTTAAAAATCTAGGGGACACTAGTACTCTTAGAACTACAACAAAGAGGTTCCCAATTCATTGGTGCTTGAATGAAGACATAAAAAACAACTTTTGAGAGAGATGGTAGATGGTCTTTAATTCCCCTCCCTGTAACAATCATGAGGTTCCTATATATTTCTTGAGGAAACTCTATCACAAGTTTGTACTCAAGGAGGTGCCAATTTTTTTTTACTTTCTAGATTCTCAGGGTAGAGGAGGGGGGTCATCATTTGATAAAGAATGGTCACATCATGACCCTAACACAACTAGGGTTCCTACTAGCAAGACATAGGTGGATCATGTTATTATTCCTTCTATTGTGAAGGAGCATGTAGAGGTGGACACACTAGGAATGGTTGGTGCTCTGACAGAGACTCTCATTCAGTGTGCCACTCCTTTAGTTGAGGGTCACCATGGTCAGTCTTTGAGGGGTCATATTTGTTAGTCATGTGGATCCTTGTGCACATTGGGTACTGCCAAGAGAGAGGAAGAGGATCATGGAATGATGATAGATGATTTTCTAAATATGACATTTGGCATTGACACACAAGTAAATATTTGCAAGTTCATTAAATTTATTTGATCATATTTCATTTATAAAAGAATAAATAATTAATTTAGTATCTATTGATTATGATCAAAATTCAGGGCAAGAGTTTCAGTGGCAGTGGAAATGATCCTCCAGTCCCCTTCTACACTTCATCATCAACTCCACAAGTATGTATCGAATAAAGCATTTTAATTAATATATTTAATTATTATGTAATTATATGAATGATTGTATCATAACTTATTGTGCATGTGCATTAGTTCACTGGTGGACCATCGACATTCACAATAGACAATGAAGGGCATCATTCCACTTTCTTTGAGGTATCTTTATTTGCATGTTAATTGGATTTAATTGATTATATTTAATTAATAAATGAATGAATAACTAAATTACTAGAAAAATTATAATCAAAATCCAGAGGCAAAGTGGTCATTCCGATGATCACATTCCTTCACCTAGCTTTGTGATGTCATCATTGAGTCCATAGATATATATGTAAGAATGCATTATAATTAACATGTCAGTAGTACGTTCTTATATGAATGGTTGTCTTATAAATTTCCATGTACATGTGCACTAGTTTAATGTTGGAGCTTCGACATCGACACCGTGCACTGAAGGATGAGGTGGAACCTTCATAGAGGTACCATTTATTCATTAGCAGGGTTGTAAAAAATATATGTAATCTTGATAACTACATAATACTTTTACTGTTTCATTTTCAATTATTGACATATGAGACTCCTCCTTATGTTCGTGATACTTTGGATCATGGAGTAGCTGCAACAGTAGCTAGTTTTGAAGCACTGATCGAGGTATGAAAGAGATCACTTAATTTTAATTGTTATTTTAATAGTTTATATTAATTTTTTTAATGATATTCATGTATGTATTTTAATTATTATTTTGATCATTGTTGTAGGGACTTATTACTCCAGATCATCAGCATGCACCTTTGGTGGATGTACATAGTGACTATTTGCTAGCGGTAAGATAATAGTCTATTTTATGTCATTGTATAATTCAATTTTGATGTATATTAGTTATTGATGCTTATACTTTTTTTTTATCAGCTCGAGCTGCAGAAGGATCTAGACAGGAGGACTAGTGAGCACACTCAGAAGACTACAACATCCATTGCATCTCCATCGACGTGATGATCAAAGACAACTCAGGATTTTTTTCTTCCCCTGGCAGGAAAGGAATAGATTAGGGATATAGATTGTATGTCTATATGGCATTAGTGGACATATTTTTTGTATATTGTATAAGTGACACATTGTACATCCATTTGGCTTTGAGGAAGCTAGTTTAACTGTATTGGATATATTCGATGTATGATATTATTGGACATATATTTTTGGCTTCATGCCCTATATATATATATATATATATATATATATATATATATATATATATATATATATATATATATATATATATATACATACATACATACATACATACATACATACATACATACATACATACATACATACATACATATAGTTAATGTTTTAGGTATGCAATTCATGTGTCAGGTGTATTGATGTATACTAATTTATGTTTATGTGGATATCTTATGCTTTGTAAATTTCCCATGACTTATAGTTATGATTGTATCTTTATCGATGTATATTATTACTATATAATTTATACTTTATTATAATATGTATGTTTCATTTTGATGCAAAGGCTAGTGGTGGATTTGTAATCTTCATAGGAGAATATCAGATTTTTCCTTTGTTTTATAACAACACTCCAATCTTTCTTTGAACCAAGGATTAACTCCAAGACCCAACCCACATACTAGACCTATCAGAGGTCAAACTCAACATCTTTCAACTCACTAGACTCGACAACTTTAGATTCTCCCCCATATCTTCATACCCAATCGCTCAACCATACTTCATGTCCCATGATTGTTCTCAAACTAACCATTCAAGCACCCTTTAATCTCTTGATGGATGTTACAAAAACTACAAATGTTCTCAACATACTCCAAACATCTCATCTCCCATATTCAAACTCATATTCTTCAATGGTTATCTTCCCGTAACCAAACCGCTCTCTTTAGGCCTGTCCTACTAGCCCTATCCAAAAAGAAATTTATATATTTCTCAAAATTATTTTAAATAAATCCCCAAAAAAATCAAGGATCCAAATACCCTTTTCCAATTTATTAAACATATGTTGAAACCAAACCCACTTGTTTCATCACTTCTCCTCCAAAAACTTCTGCTCCATTTTCATGTCTAGGCCTAATAGCCCCATTTTACAAAGGAAACCTATCATGGTTGTATCCCCTAACCTTTCCACATACTACAATATCTTTAAATAAAGTAAAATTAAGGATTTTGACATCCTTTAGGCCATGGACCCTCTACACATACCCTAACTCACAAACCCTCACCAAATCAAGCCTATGACTAGGGCTTTCTCACAAATGGCTTAAAACTCACTTCTTGGATCCAATCTTTGATCCTACACCATGTCCTCAACATGTCCTAACATGTTCCAAAGGAAAAAAATCCTCTCATTCAGCCCAAACTCCTTCTGCTACACCCATGGCCCTTACTTCATGTACCTTTCACCCTATCAACTTGCACAATTTGGTAATTACCCTGCATATTTATTAAACTCCCACATAATAAGGGAAAATTACATAATATACAAGTTTTGGATCTATCCCACATCCACAGTAACCATAGAAAGTGGATGGATCCAACTAATTCATCCTCTGTTCAATGCATAAACCCACTACTGCAACAAGACAATCACGTATTTTTCACTCAAAAGGGTTAGTAACTAAATCTAAAGTTCTTCAAAATGATGGTGCAGATGGTTTGATGCTATGACATATGGTTTGAAAGATACACAATGTTGCTCATTTCAACTGAGGAACACTGCAACTTTTGACATCAATCGAGATTGCGTTACCAAATTTAAACAAATTTGAGTCTCTAAAAATTGAGATAGGTTGTCGTAGGGATTGGAAACACAATCTTGTAGCACCTGATAGTTTGATGATACCTTGCACGAGCTCCATGATATGACCCCATAAAGATTACCAATTTCATGTTGAGTGCACCTTAAGGGACACTTTGGTCCGGAGTGGTTGTTAGCGTTCGAGTGAGTCTGTGTGTGAATCAAGGTTTCCACTAGCGTTTACCTAGCCAATTGGAGTTTTTGGCACAGACGGTTGGATGCTACAATAGACGGTTTGAAAGATATGCAATGTTGCTCATTTCAACTAAGGAACACTATGAGTTTTGACATCAACCAAGATTGTGTTGCCAAATTTAAAAGAATTTGAATCTCTAAAAATTGAGATATGTTATTGTAGGCCTCGACAATACAATCCTGTAGCACATGACGTTTCGATGATATCTCACACGAGCCCTGAGATATGAACTTGTAAAGATCACTGATTTCATGTTGAGTGCACCTTGAGGTACACTTCGGTCTGGAGTGGTCGACAACATTCGAGCGAGTCTATGTGCGAAATAAGGTTTTCACTAACATTTACTCAACCAATTGGAGCTGTTGGCACATACGGCTCAATGCTACGATAGACGGTTTGAAAGATACACAATGTTTCTCATTTCAACTGAGAAACACTATGAGTTTTGACACCAATCAAGACTGTGTTGCCAAATTTAAATGAATTTGAATATCCAAAAATTGAGATAGGTTATTGTAGGCCTTGACAACACGATCCAGTAGCACCTGATGATTTGATGCTACCTTGCACGAGCTCCAAGATATGACCTCATAAAGATTTCTTATTTCATGCTAATTGCACCTTGAGGGACACTTTGGTCCGGAGTGGTCGGAAACATTCAAGCAAGTCTGTGTGTGAAATGAGGTTGCCACTAGCATTTACCCAACCAATCAAAGTTGTTGGCACAAACGGTTCAATGCTATGACAGATGGTTTGAAAGATACATGATGTTTCTCATTTCAACTGAGGAACACTATGAGTTTTGACATCAACCAAGATTGTGTTGTCAAATTTAAATGAATTTGAATCTCCAAAAATTGAGATGGGTTATTATAGGACTCAACAACACGATCTTGTAGCACCTAATAGTTTGATGATACCTTGCACGAGCTTTGAGATATGACCCTTTAAATATTTATGATTTCATGCTAAGTGCACCTTGAGGGACACTTCGGTCCGGAGTGGTCGGCAATGTTTGAGCGAGTCCGTGTGCAAAATAAGGTTGCCACTAGTTTTTACCTGGCCAATCAGAGCTATTGGCGTAGATGGTTTGATGCTATGTGCACCTTGAGGAACACTTCGGTATCTAGTGTCATCATATTCTACCCAAAACAAATTACAATACCTTCATTTTGATCACCATAAGGTAGTGGGATTACATTGTACCTATTTCCATCTTTGTGCACTATATATTTATTTGTGAAACTATCATGAATAGTCCTCCTAAGGTTCCTCCATGGCCTTTCAAGTATTATGTGCCCGCAAGTCATTGGCATAGCATCATAAAGTTTTTTTATTAATAATGAGAAACATTTTTATAACTCATCTCATTAGGAGCACCGGGAGGATAGAGATGAGTAGAGAAAACCTCTAGTATTGCCCCAAAAAATAGAAGAGAAATGTTGTCATTAAATCTTACAAAATTCATGTTATACATACAGGGTAATGCATGAGGAATTTACATTCCACCCAATTTACAGTGCTATATAAATATCTTGTTTTATGCACATGTATTCAAATAGATTTGACATTACAATATTTTTTATCTTCATTTAGTCCAATGAACCAATTGGATCTGCCCTACCCTTTATTGTCTCAAGTACTATCTTGTGGTATGACTCACGAACCTTCTAAAGAGTTTTACTATGTGGTCTTCCTCCATATTTGATCAAGTGGACATTTGATGCAACAATGAGGTTTGAATAATGAAGAATATTTATGTGTGTCTCCCAATCCTTGAACAACCACAACCTAAGGTTCTTCATAACATACTGCCTAAGCCATGTACCAGTTACAAACACTGCTCTTATAGGGTATTCTAATTCTTCACCATCGATAATCGAGTGATCCAATTTCTTTTTTGCCTCAACACAATGATACAAATAATAATTTGTCCCTTCTTCATTGTCTTCAGGTACAATAACAGCAAAAACATGACCTGTAATGATATAAACATAATGAGGAGATTAATTTATTGAATATTTATGATAAAGTACTAAATTTGAGATTATTTGTATGTGGACAATTTACTGGTTGTACTAGATCAGATAAGCGATCAAAGTCAATAGATGATTCCATTTCTTTTAGTTGTCATGATTCATGGGGACAATAGGAGTCAAGTGGGCTCAAAATATGTGTATACCATTTGTCAACCCATTCCTTTGACTCACACCCATCCTAATCTTCATTTGCACATGATGAATAGAAATATGCCATATGTCATGTGTGGATATTCCATGAATGTGCATTACAACTTCTAAAAGAGTGTAGCTCACTCAATCCTATTAGCATATAATAATCCTCATATGGTAAAATGTTAGTTTTATCCATCAAACAAAAAAATATATGAACCGTAGACTCACCTTCATTACCTAGACCCATTGTATCATTACACCACTAGACAATACATCTCACATTTGACAATGTTGCTTTCTCTTTGTACTTTAATTATTCATGTGCTAAGGCTCTTTTAATACATGCACTTGCACCATCATGCTCTCCCTTTCTATGACTGGCCTCTATGAAATTCTACATATATTGAATTCTAGTAATGATATGCATCCTGCACAATTAATAAAACATTCGAGAAATCTTGAATTATGATGCACAATTATCTAACCATATGATGTGTCGATGATATGATATGCCCCTGTTAGCCAAATCACCATAAAATAGTTGAAAGAAACCATGTACAAACTCTATAGAACACAAGTGATCATCACTTATGTAAAAATGATACTCCCTCAATATCTTCCTGTTCTCCTTTGTACTATTAGGTGAATGCATGAATGCTATATGAACAAATATAGAAACCCATTGAGAGTTGTAATACTTTTCTTGAACCTAATTCTATGGTTATAGTGTGTAAAAATTTGCAAAGTCCACAACTAAAACAATGGTATCAAGTGGGAATGTGTCCTTGCACAACTTGAATTGCATATCCAGCCATTGCACTCTATGTGTATGTCTTGCATACTCATAAATATTTTTTTCACAAAAAATCTCCATGAACTGATACACTGGAATATTTTCAATTGCTAAATCACATCTTTTAGCCTCTTTTCCATCTTTTATATTGTATGTCATGGTCTTATATTTTCCAAATTCCACTATTTCATTACCGATTGCATGCATACTCTCCATATGTTGACAAATTAGAAAATGTCACAAACCTCTACAATCTATGCATGTACCATTCAAGCATGAGAGCTTGTAAAATTATTGACCATCCACGCTTTCACATAAAATGGTAGATATGAATTCCCTTGAAGGTCTAGGTGGGTAATTTATGTTATAATACTGCAAAACATTGGTAGAGTGCAAATCTACACATATATTCCTATAAACATCAAAATGGTTAGAAAATTCAATATGTACCCTACAACAGGTTGTGCTTGTGTGATTTATCTTCACATAAAAAGGTTTACCCATTTAAAAGTATCTCTGAGTAATTTTAATTTGAGGATACATACATATAAATTTTAAAAATAATTATGTCTGAGTTGAATCCAAAAAATATTTTGGATGTGGAACACAGATTCGACTAACAATCCTCCTTATTACAACATCTCTTTAATTAAGAGATACCCGTGTGTTATTCTTCCAAAATTATTCAATCAAGGATTTCAAAGCTTCAACAATTGCTTTATCTTTTCATGGTAGTCTACTGAAAATGTCCATAACTCATTGCTATTTGGATCTTCCACTCTTTGACGCCTTCCCATGGCTCTCTTTAGAGACTTTATACTTATTTTCAGTGCTTTTCTTGTCTTTCTAATGAGCCAAGATTTCTTCATTTGAGTGCTTACTATTGTTGATGTAAGTACATGTCATGTGACATTACTATCTTTCATACATGATGTAGAACCCACACTCTCATATGCAATCATTAGATTCTTTACAATAGATTTTTCACTTGACTCATCCATCATTCTTAGCCCAATAATCTTCATGATGGGCCTAAATTTCAGATTTCTCATCATTTCAACAAATAGTTGACATCTTCCTATCACATTTAAATTCTCAAAATATGATCTCCAAATACGATTAGCATTTCTTTGAAAAGTATGCTTGGGAATCTTGTCAGGCATTGCTTGAAAAATGTTAGTATCAATATCAATCAAATATTTTGGCTTTGTATAAACAATTATAGGAGCATCAAAAACATTATGTGTGAATTTCATACCATCTTGAGTGTCTTCAACATGACACGATATTGTGCCTACACCTTGGGATGTAGATAATGGTGTGCCTTCAACATGATACAATTGTGTGCCTCCACCTTGGGATGTAGACAACAGTGTGCCTTCAGCATGATACAAGGGTGTGCCTCCACCTTGGGATGTAGACAATGGTGTGCCTTCAACATGATACAAGGGTGTGCCCACACCTTGGGAAGTAGACAATGGTGTTCCTTCAACATGATAAAATGGAGTACCCACACCTTGGGAAGTAGGCAATAGTATGCCTTCAACATGACACAATGGTTTACCTCCAACATTAGATGATGGTGTCTCTTCAAATTGGGAACTCATAGATGATGTGCCTGCATCTTCATAATTCAATTGTCTTGTTGTACACAAGTTTCTCATTCATTGTCTTTTTGTTTTCAATTCCAATTATCTCTTACTTTCTATTGATGTTTCATGTTCCTCATCCAAAGAAAAATCTTCTTCTATGGTATGCAATTTTTTGTATCCACGAAGTTATCTCATTCTTTCCCTTTTCTTCTCTTTGTCTCTTTCATGCTCTTCCGATGTTAGAGTCTTTTCTCGTTTCCTTGGCATGATGATGATTTCTACATATGAATTTATTACAATTTTAAAATTATAATATCAATCTATTACAATATGTCAAGTTATAATATAAATCTCTTATAGTATGAAAAATTATAATATAAATTTATTACAATTATATCAAATTATTTATTGAACAAGTCTATATCATACAAATTATAAACAAAAAGACTCTTTATTCACATTTCACATGTAAAAAATAAAAAAACTTACCTCAATTGATAAATTTTGGTGAAGAATGATTGAATTTCACAATTTGATGTTGAATTTTTAACAAAAAGGTGGTGCAAATTGATAGAATATGCTTCTTTGTCACCTTGAACACCATGAAAAGAGAATATTTTTCAGAAAAAATGTAGAAATCAGACAATGTACAAAAAATGTGGGCCTCTTTCACGAATTCTGTTATAGATAATACCATTTATTTATGATCTTCTTCAATATGCACTGACTCCAAAACTTCATATGACTTTGTTTCCATAATGACAACACTAGATATAGTCATATACTTTAGTATAGTCAACTTGCCAACAATCTCCCCCTTTGTCATTAATGGCAAAAAAAGAATATGGTGAAGTTACTAACTATATCCTTATACAAAATTTTGTAATACATACTCTAACTTATATCTCCTCTTATGTACTATACTTTTACAAGGCTCCATATTCTTCCTTATACATACTATACTCCCCCTTTGACATTAGTGACAAAGGTGCTACAAAATATGTATTCACAAGTACTTACAAAGTGAAGACATCCAGATATGCTAACTTTAGTTTAGCAATCTCATTCTGCCAAAATTTCTTCAGTGTCTATTGTCTAGAGATGGGCTCACAAAGCATACGTTAACTTTTCCATCTTCTTCAATTATGTGCATGGACCTTGATCATATTTCACCATAGTGGCATTGATCTCCTTGATGTTCTAAATCAAGATATCTAGTGAGGGTGTAAGAGCGTTTCTCAGCTGTGTTTGCCTTGCCCTTATCTTGGACATTTATTTTTTATGTCTTTTCTATCTTGTCCACTTGTCCCTGGTATACATTGTTACACATGTTAATATCTGTAGAGGGATCTTCTATTGATTTCTTGACTTGATCTATCATAGCCTCTACCTCCTGAATTTTCTTATAAAGATCTGCAGTCAGCTTGTCTTGGTTCATGCAGTCTGCTATGAGTTTTCTTCCTTTGGCTGCAAATTCTTTAAGTGAAGCTTGACCAATCTTTAATGAGTTGAGGTCAAGTGCAAAGTTTGCAGTTAGCTCATCCAATCTCTTCTTAAGATACTTCTCTTCTGCTACCTTAGCTGCTAATTTTTCTAGGTATGAGAAGTTTTCCTTAAAGCTTGTTAGGATGTTGCTGACATCCTCCATTGAATGCATTTTTTGTACCTTGCTCTCTGCTAGCAGTAGATTGTTCAAAATGTCTATTGACTCAACAAATAAAGGATTTCTCATTACTTGTTTTTCTTTGGCCTTTTCCATTGCTAAGACACTGATCTTAATCAGGTCTTCTTCTCCCCATGAATCCAAGCTTGTAGTATCAGGGGTCAAACTTGACAACAATGATGTTGATGGCATAGGAGTGATAGGTGTGATGTCCATCATTTCTATCTTTGTCCTTATTTCAACAGTAGGTTCTTTTTCTTTCTTCTCTTCATCTTCTTTTTCCTCCTCTTCTGCTTTCTCCTCTTCTCTTCCTGTTATATCGTCAATTAGCACTTCTTCTTGCTGCTTAGGTGAGTTATCACTGCATATGATTTCAACCTCATGTGTACTCACAAAGGCTTCCTCAAATCTATCCAAGTCTTTGTCAGTGGCCATCATTGATATCTCTACGTTGTCAATCATTATTGTGTCATCCTTTTGAGTTGCGATTATGGGTGCAAACTTTATTTCAACTGTGGACACTTCTACTAAGGGCACTGAGTCCTGGGGACCTGTCATATGTACATTTTTTACCTCAACTAATTTCTCTTTCTCAATAGGTGCTTGGTTTATGGGCATAGATCATGGTTGCATGCGTTGTTCTAGAAACACCTTCTCAAAGGCTTGTTCTGTCTCCTTTGTTATGAGCTCATAGTCCTTGTTCATTATGTGCAGAGTTCTCTTTTTTTCCTTAGGTGCAGCTTCACCAGATTCAACAACAAGGTATTTTCATCAACTGAGCATACTGGAAGATTGTCATCCAGTGCCTTTTCCTTGATTCTAAAGTCTTCTTCACTAGCTTGTCTTTTTAAGGTATCCAATATCTCCCAAACTTTATCTGGGATGACTGTCTTCAGTTCTAAAAATGTCTTCTTGAACTTGATCATATATTTGGTCAGCATCTCATGGATCTCATACTTATCAATTTCATGATATTTGTCATAGAACTTAGCTATTTGATCTAGCCTTCCTTCCTCTACCACTCTAGTCCTTAATACTTGAAGACTTGGTAGGAATCCTACCTCAGGAGGTGGTTGTACATTTCGGCCTCTACTTCTTGTGGTTCTTGCTGAAGGGTGGCTTGTGGAAGTTTTCTTCTTCCTCTTAGGCATCATAGGAGATGCTTTAGTGGACTCCACATCAACTATATCAGTAGGTGCAGGACTGATATCATCAGTTTTCTCAACTTTTATTTTCTTTGTCTTTGGATCATCTGTCTTCTCTATCTTAGCTTCTACAGATGATGAGCTCTCAATCTGCATAGCTATCTTAGCCTCTCTAGCCTTCTCTAGGTTTTCTTAGGTCAAACCATGGATCTTCAAAATCTTAGAGGTGATTTTAGTGGCTTTTCTCTTGTTTGCTGCACTATTTAGGACTGCATCCACTTCCCTGGTCTTTTCATCATAAGTTCCCCATCTAGGTTCATTAGGGTCCTTGGGCACTGATAGTAAAACTTGTGCATAAGCTTCCAAGACTTTTTCCTCCACTTCATAGCCAAGTGGATGAATCCACTTAGTTCTAGGCTCAACCTCCATACAAGTACTGTCAGTCTCTACCATAAAACAAATACTATCCTTATATTTTTCAACAATTCTTTCAGGTATCCTATACCTCATGTGCATCTTTATTCTAAAGGTTTTCAACTCTAACTCCATGTAGTCTCTCAGTGTGCTCTCAATTGATACCTTAAGAGATATTTAAGGCATTGTAGGCAGAATTTTATCTAAGTGTAAGTCTGATACCTTCCCAACTATATGAAAGAACATATAGATTGTCAAAGACCCAAACCTGAATATTTTGGTTTTATCATGCTTGATTGCCCTTATGTTATCCACCAACTGTGTGCGCAAGATTTCACACAAGTTGAATTCACCATTTTCCCTTACTATCCTTATGGCTACAAGAATAGTGGCTGCAGACACACTGTTGACCCTAGTGGCATGCTAAAATCTATAACCAAGAATCATAGACATCAATTTGATGTCCTTCTCCTCAATTGGATCAATAGTCATTCTGCACTTGTCACTCCAGGATTTGCAGGCTTGTTCAACTAATTTATTAACATCCTTCCCAACTGGAATAATGGTGTCTGTCCTAGATAAACTTTTCATCTCATGAATGAGATCTGCTGTGATTCTGATTGGCACTTCACCTATCCAAAATAGGTCATCATGGATCCTACTTAACAAAATATTAATCCAATCTGACTCATAGAATTCATGCATAGTAGCATATTCAATAATGGGGTAATTCTCTAGGTGCATGAACTCTTCAGTGAATGATTTGTCTGGATTCATCATGGAATCTAGGTGCGACCTAATTCTGTCTAAGCCAACTGGTTCCTTTTTGCAATATATATAGGTCTGTATATCTTTTACATGCATGATGCCTATAGGGGTTTTTGAAAATGCACCTTCTAAGTCATCTAAGGTGGATTTGAATGGATGTCCTTTAAACACATATCTCTTTCTTTTAGCGACATCAAATACAACTGGAGTAGCCATGACTTACTTGTTTAGATGCTTCTGAAAGGTTTCAAAGGGTTTATGAGATATTGTGTTGATCTAGGGCTTCCAACAATTAGACTTCTTTCTTTGTTGATAGATTCATTGCAATGCTTCACAACTTCAACTGCTAGATCTTCAGTGCTCTCTAAATGCTCAACTTAGAATGCAATGTGTGAATAATGAAGCTCTGATGGCTATAAAGTAACTTTTTTTTCCATTAATGCTTTCTGCATAAATGCAAAGTTCAACTATGAATTTCATTCTTCTTCTCCGCTAACAATCTGGAAGTGCACTCTTGCATACAACATCATATAGTCTCCAACTAGTTTTAATCCAAGGCGCATACTTTGAGGGTGAGTATACCACCCACGCAGGGGTCTAGAGGTAATCTAGCTCCCCCTATGACCCTGAAGGTCATTTAACCATAAATAGGAGGTGCGTCCATTACAAATGCATCCTCTACTATTTCATCAACATTATCCTTCTTTTCTTCCTTCCAAATCAAGATCGCATCATCTGAAGCTTTTAAAAACTTGACTTCCCCTGCTTCTTCTAATATTGAGGTTTCTGACTGTTTAGGGCTTTCCTATCTTTGTGCTCTAGTTCTACAGAACCTAGAGATGTGTCCAACCTTGTTACATGAGTGACAAATGACTAGAGCCCTAATATTCCTTGATGCATTCATGTGGGTTACCATACTGCACTGTCTGGCTGTGTGACCAACATAATTTCATATTTGACATGTAATGTTTTGAGACTTTCTTACATTCTGTTGAGGATGACTTATCTGACTTTGTCGATTATGATTTCTTTGATTTGATCTACAATTCATAGCTCTATGACCAAACTTATTTCATGAATAACAATAACCATTGAAAGGTCTTACCTCTTTACAATTTCTTGCAATGTGCCCATGTTTGTTACAAGCATAGCAAGTCTCGTTTACTGGTTTGTGCTCATCCTTGGGTGGTTCAACTTCTGCTTCTGTATGACTTCCTATCTTCTTAGCTTCTATAGATTCTTCTAATGCTTTCTTTCTTTCTCGCATGTCATTGATTTGATTTTGTGCTTCATTGAACCCAATACCGCTGGTGTCTCCTTTAATCTTCTATGCATACAATTGTGACTCTATAAGATCCTTGCTTGTGTGCAATTTGTCAATGTGATTCTTTGCCTCAGTTAATTCAGATTCCATCTATTTCTTGATGTTCTCTAACTCCAAGATTTTCATGTTTGCTTGTCTTAGTTCTTCATCTAACTGCTTGTTCTCTTTGACCTATTCTTCATAGGCTTCTTGATTATTGAGTAATTTTTCATCCAACTATTCAATCTGATCTTTCAGAGATGTGTTTTCCTCATTTAGCTTTTTGACCATTTTTCCCAAATCACTTGTGGAACAATCTTTCAAATATTTTCTCAGTTTTTTAATGACTACATGAGAATCACTAACCTTTTCTTTTAGTTCTTCAATTTCTTTTTCAGATATGTCAAGGTCTTCAAGAGCTGATTCAAGATTCTTTTTTAGATGTTTCATTTCTCACTTATCCATGATCTCCTCAAGTGTTTAAACTTATCTTCGGAGGACCAGAGCTTTGATACCAATTGTTAGGATTGGGAACACTGAGAGGGGGGAGGGGTGAATCAGTGTTCTGTACTTAATTACTTTTTCTGATACTTTGAAACTTTTCTTAATTGCTTAGATACTAAAATGAACATCAATTTAAATAAGATAAACATTCATAACACATGACACCAAATATGATTACGGGGAAACCAAAATAGGTAAAAACCCCAATGGGAATTGACACCAACTAAGAACTGCACTAGTGTTTTGTGATCCTTGTTAGAAGATCTTGCAACCCTGTTAGGAGTTTTTCTTTACAATGATTTAGTACAGTGACCTAGTCAAGGGTCAGCCCTATTAGGAGTCTTTAACAATTAACCCTATTAGGGGTGGGGACAGACTGTCCTAGAGCTCACTGCTCAAGTGGCGAAGGCTACAACCTTCTGGATATCAGATACACACTATAGCTGCAAGGTGAACTGGTGTAGTGACACTGCTTGTCTGATTAGCTCCTTTGGTGTGTTGATGCTTTAGCCTCTTGTAAATCTCTAACACATTCTGCCTTCTCTTCGCATACTTTTGCTCTACTTATGAGAACTCTCTATCTCATTTGCCATATTACAAGGGTGCATGTCTTATTTACATGCGCATACAAAATTATTTACTAGGTCAGCCCTTTAATGTATTACATACAACACTTCCAATTGAATTGGCTCAAGCATGTTTACATCTATTCATATTAACATGTCTATGACCTAAATACAATAGGCACATAGCCTTTACAAAACAATATTACAAGCGCTAATCAAAATGCAAATATTGGCTCCATGTTCTGTCATGTTCTGCCGCTTACTGTCTATGCCACTTCATCTGACTGTAACTTCCTCATACTGACTCATTTCATCATGCACTTTTTGACTTAGCATGAATACATACATAGAAGCTTAACTTCCAAGGCGCATGTCATAACTCTGTCATACACGTGCGTTGAAGCTTTGTTCACCTAGTGCTCTATTAACTGTCCAGTCTTCCATACTTAGCCATTTTTCTGATCTTCTTCAATATGCGCTGACTCCAAAACTTCATATGACTTTGTTTCCATAATGACAACACTAGATATAGTCATATACTTCAGTATAGTCAACTTGCCAACATTTATATCATAGCGCATGGTGAATGGGGCGACCTGGGGCAAGCTTCTTTTAATCTCTTTTTTTTCTTCTTGCGAGTCAGTTAGATATGATCCTTTCATAATGTGATCATTTTTGTGGTTGCAAGGTGCACTTGAGAAATTTCGCTTGTTTGTGGGTTACCCAACATTATTTCCACCTTGAAGCTAAAGGGACTCATGTGTGATGCTAGGGCAATCTTTGCATATTTTTTATGTCAGTCATGTGCAACATTAGTGATAAGGCCTCGAGTTCCTAATAACCTTGGCATGTCTCCAATATTGCTATATCAACCTAAGTGCTCAAACTGCAAGGTGGTATTTAGTTTTGGAATACCCCGCACTCAAGCTTCAAAAGGAAATCCTGCCATCAAAATCAAAATCCAATCAAAATCCCAACATAAATCAAATCCAATTCCTAGCCAAAGGAATTAAAATCAATCCCTCCACACTACCTCCCATCCCCAAAATCCCCTTGTATCCCTATATCTAATCCTCATGGATAAGATTGTGCAAATATTTTCCCCCTTCCCCTTCCTTCTTTCATGTTGGCATAAATTTCTTTTAAAGATGCCGCCTGGGCCTCTTTTTTTTCTTTTCCAACAACCTTCTTGAGGGGGCATCACCAATCAAGATAACTTCTTTTTTTTCTGCAATCTGGGGCAACTTTGTTGCTTTTATTCTTCATTTCATTGAGATTTTAAACATTTTCAAAATAACGTTATTTTATCTCTATTTCAAAGAGAGTCAAAATGTAGACACCTAAATCTGATTAACAATATTATAATCATATTTATTCTCTTCTAGACATCCTAATTAAAGATTATTAATTAATTAAGATTTATTGATTCCTTAATAAATTAATTATAGTCCAATTAATTAAATAAGAAACCTTGGCTATTTAATTAATCAATCACCTTCTTCCATTAATTGGATCAAACGTATTAATTTGATTTAGTGCAATTAATTAAATAAGCAACCACTACTATTTAATTACTTGATCCCTATTCTTCTATTAATTAAATCTCTTTTCCCCCTTCTATTAATTAAATCTAATTTAATTAATTCCCTTTCCCTATTCTTCTATTAATTAAATCTAATTTAATTAATTATCTTTCCTACTTGTTCTATTTTCTCAAAATTAAATAAATTAAATTTATCCTATCCATTTTCCCCCTTTGATTAAATAAATATCATTTAATCAATTAGAGCACATGGCTCCTAACTTTAACCCTCACCTAATCTCACATCCCTAACCTAACACATTCATCTAACCCACTTACCCACTCAAAGCCCTCTTTGTTGAATTTTGCATACCCATCCTTCTAACCCACTTGCACACTCAAAGCCCTCTTTGTTGACTTTAATCCTCACCTATCCTACAACCTAACCATTAACCTAACTCATCCCAACCCATTCACACATACTAATTATCCTTTAGCTAATTAATCATTATTAATTAACTAATTAACCCTCCACTCATTCTCTCTCCTCCCACCTGCATCCTCCATAAATACCACTTGCCCACTAATTAATCTGAATCACAACCTAATCCAACCTTAATCATGTGCACAACCTTAATCATGAGGATTAAGAAATCTAACCCAAACCCCAAGTCAACTCTTATCACATCCTCTCACTCCCCAACCAAATGCATTTATGTCAATCTTAAAATCTCTTACACCTCTCTTAAATACTCCATCCATCTCTTACATTCTTTCCCCAACTCACATCTCCGAAAATAGTCACATTCTCTCATTCCTACAAGCCTCTCTTCTTGTGACACTTGCCACAATGAGAGGCATTTGAGAAAGCACAATCCATGTTCTCTCTCTCAAATGCATCTCTATCCTTTCTCAGGTTTTCATCTTGACCATCTATTTCATCCCCCATTTGCCTATAAATTGAACCATTCTCCTTTCACAAATCATCCACTATCCATGTAAGGTTATAATTCTAATTTGAGAGCCAAAAAACTATCAAATTACCATTATTATGCCAAAATCCTTCCACATTCTCTCCTCATCCATTTTTATTGAAGCTTGAGCAAGCATTTGAGCATACATTCTCTATCTTGGACCAAATCTACACAACAAAAGGATCTTATTTGAGTTGTAAGGTTTGCATTTCTTGTGTTTTTGAGTTCTTTTTATGGTCTAATCTTAAGTGAACTGCATAGTCTTAATTTTTTGAATGCTTTAATTGATCTGTTGTATTCCTTTGCACACTAATTCCTTGCATATAGTTGGTACTCTCAAATTCTGAGAGTACCATATTAAAAAAATTGCTAAGGCACTTGGAAAGTACTCCTGAAAGCCTATTTGGAAAAGCCTTCTTTGAGTGCTAATAATTTGATGACTGATAGGAATTATGAGAAACCATCTTGGGGATATTCCCTACTCCTATCATTTAGCCCAAGAATCAATCTGCAAGCTCCTACAGTCAAGTATGACAAGTTTTTGATAGACCAAGTTTAAGGGGGTTTGCATAAATATGGATGTTGCACTTTTCTAGAAAATCCAAATGACCTAGTTTAAAGGCATGTATCTTATTCCCTATTATTTTTCATGACCAAAGGGTCATTGCCCCATGTTTCAATCATGATAAATATCTCCCAAGTCAATTTTTAGAGCTCAATGACCTTGTTTTACCAATTTGTCAAGTCAATTCTAAAAGGAATTTATTCAATTTTTTTGCACATCTAGTATAACATTTTTCGGGTAGCTATCTTCAGAGGATTATAATTCGAGAAAAATTGATGCCCATATGAAACTAATATTTTTTTTGTGTTCCAGGTATCTTAATGATCCAGTTTCCAAGGTCTCTAGCCTTGAGGATCCTATGTGATATTTTTATCGGACCCATATGAAATGCAGTTTATTATTTTCTAACTTGTCATCTTGCAAGCAAAATAAGACAAGTAACTTTAGAGATTAAAATATCTCACCGCATGCTTATTCATAAGGAACCATTTTGAAAGATGCTAGTGTTCATGAAAAACTTTGTACCTGCTACTTGCCAAGGTCCCATGGCAATGCCTGATCAATTTTTAAGGGTTGACCCATAAGCTTATTTACTCATTCTACACATTTTACAGAGATGGTTGGCAATCAAATTTTTAATAATCAGAAGTTGTCAAAATTTGATCCAGATGCATGATGAAATTTTCTAGAGACATTTCCAGGGGTCAAGGGGTCAATTGATGCAAATGAAGAAAAATTTACTCAGGACAAGACTTGCCTCATCAGGTTGTAAATTCATCAAGATGGATATGAGTATTATATTATTTAAACTAGCAATCGCACCTTAGTGTGCAATAGGTACATCATAGAGTCATGGAAAGGTCTTTTAAGTATTTTTCCCTTTCTTTTTCACTCCCTCTCATCCTCTCTAGATATCGTTATCTTTGTATCAATATATCTCACCATCTATGTATCTTTATATCTCTTCCTCTCTACGCCTGAGTTGTTTGTATCTCCCTAGATCTCTTTCTATCTTTACCTCTTTATCTATCTCTCTTGTCTAATCTATTTTTCTCTCATCCTCACATTCCTCTATCCATCACCTTCTTCCTATACCTTTTAATCTCTACATCTCCATATATCTTCTCCATTCTCTCCCTCTATATCTATCTATATCTTGTCATCTCTCTATCACTCTCTATCCCTATATATCTTTCCCTTTCTACCCCTCTCTCTATCACTTTCTACCTTTATCTTTATCTTTATATATCTCCCCCTCTCTCATTCTCTAGATTCTTTATATATTTACATCCTCCATCTGCACTGTTAAGAATGGGAACACTGAGAGGTGGGGGGGGGGGGGGGGTGAATTAGTGTTCTACAATTAATGTTTTTTCCTGCTTTTTGAAACTTAGCCCAATTACTTAAATATTGAAATGAATAGAATAGTACATAAAACAATCAACCATAACACATAACACAAGATATGTTTATGGGGAAACCTTGGCTGGAGGAAAACCTTGGTGGGAATCAGTACCCATGAATAATTGCACTAGTCTTATGAACTTGTTAGAGTTCCTTTGCCCTATTAGGAGCAGTCATTACAATGTAGAGTACAATGACTCTGTTAGGAGCCTAGAAGAAAAAACCCTATTAGGGGTGGATGGCACACTACCAAAGCACACTACTCAATGAATAAGTCTACAACCTCTTGAGAATCAGATACACAATATATCTAGAAGGGTGAACTGTTGTCTGATCAGTTCCTTTGTGCACTAATGCTTTAACCTCTTATAAAGCTTTATTCCATACTGACTGTAATATTCTTCTCTTCTATATACTTCACATGCTTCTTCTCTTCTTTGTATTATTCTCTATATCTCAAATAAAAAAGTGCATGTCATATATATACATGCTGAATAGGTGCAACCAAAACTTGATATTGTGTCGGCCTAAAACATAACACACACAACGCTTCCAATGTAATTGGATCAAGTGTGTTTACATGTAATGATAATAACATGTTTACAAAATAATTATAATAGGTGCACAACCATTACAAAATGAAATGATACACACTAAACACAAAGCATTCTGTCGGCTCCATGCTTTGTTATGCTCTGCCGCTGAACTTCTAGTGTTACTTAGACTTGTTGTAACTTCTCGATACTATCGTATATGACCATGCATTCTTAGACTAAGCATTATAACATATTAAAAAGCTTAAATCCAAGGGCGCATACCATACCTCAATCATACACATGTGCGTTAATGCTCTGATCATAAGGTACATTTTTGTCTGCACTGTCTTCCATACTTAGCCGAAATATGAACTTCAAAGCTTGTGCGTTGACTATCAAAACTCCATATGACTTTTTTGCCATAATGACAACACAAGACTAGTCATATAATCTCAGTAAAGTCAACTTGCCAACAATCTCCCCCTTTGTCATTAATGGCAACAAAGGAATATGGCGAAGTTGCTAAACTTGACTTACACACAATTGTTGCATCTATATGCTTCATGTTCTGATTCAGTACATCTAGTGAGGGTGCTAGTGCATTTCTCAGTTATGCTTGTCTAGCCCTTATCTTTGCAATCTCTTTCTCTACTTTCTCTATTTTGTCTATATGTCCTTGATAAACATTATTGCACATATTTATGTCTTGAGAGGGGTCTTCAACTGATTTACTTACAGTTGCAATCAGGGACTCTACTTCCTAAATCTTCTTTGAATGGTCTCATGTGAGTTTATCTTTGTTCAATGAATCAACTATCTGCTTTCTTCCTTTTGAAGTTATCTCTTTCAGCATTGCTTGACCAATCTTCAGAGAGTTTAAGTCTAAAGAGAAATTGTTAATTAAGTCATTTAGTCTTTTCTTGTTGTATTTCTCTTCTGCAATTTTTGTTATTGAGTCTTCTAGGCTAGAAATTTTTTCTTTGAAACTCAACAAAATACTGCTAACATCATCCACTGAGTGAAAATTAACCAATTTCTTATCTGTAGTCAATAAGTTGTTCAAAATGATGACTGATTCTACAAAGAGAGGGTTTCTCATCACTTTCTTTTCTTTGGCTTTCTCCATCACCATCACACTTATCTTTATTAGATCTTCTTCTCCCCATGAATCTAAACTTGTTGTATCAAGAGTCAATCTTGACAACAATGATATGGAGGGCTTAGGAGTAGGAAATAAGTCTGTGCTTTGACTTACATCCATACTTTCATTCTCCATCTTTATTGGAATCTCAACAGAGGGTTGTTCATTAGGTTCATCCTCTTTTTCATCTTCTTGTCCTATTATATCTTCAACAGGGATGTCTTCTTGCTGCATAGGTGCTTCTTCACCACATAGGATCTCAGCTTCTTCAGTACTTAGAAAAGTTTCTTCAAACTTATCTAGATCATTATCTATTGCTGCCATGGTTATTTCAACATTATCAATCACAATAGTTTCATTTTTAGCTTCAACTGCTTTAGAGGGTATTGTAACCTTGGGTGCATAATCTTGTGGACTTGTAACAGGTACATTTGGAATCTCTGATTCTTTTTCTTTCTTTGGAGTAACTTGGGGTGCAAGCACAGTAGGAGGGTACATGTGTTTGTCTAGAAATACTTTCTCAAATTCTTTCTCGGTCTCCTTCGCAACCAACTCATAATATTTGTTCATTATATGCAAAGTTATAATTTTTTATCTTAGATGAGGCTTTGCCAAATCTAATAGCATTATCTTTTCTTCTAATGAACAAATAGGAAGGTTATCATCCAATGTCTTCTCTCTAATTCTCATATCTTCCTCTATAGCTTGTCTTTTGAATAAATCAAGTATGTTCCATACATTATCAGGGATGATTGTCTTAAGTTCCAAAACTAACTTTTTGAACTTAATCATATGCTTGATAATTATAGAGTGAATTTTTGATTTATCAATCTCTCCATATTTATCATATGATTTTCCAATATGATCTATCATGCCTTCATCAACAACTCTAGTCTTCAAAACTTTCAAATTCGGTCTAAATCCTACCTTAGGAGGTACTTGAGTGTTCTTTACTTTGCTTTTGGCTATCCTTGAGGATGGGTGGCTTGCGCCGATTTCTTTCTTTCTTCTAGACACCTTTCTTGGCTCAGAAGGTGGAGAGGACTCCAAATCAACTGTAGTTGAGGGTGCAAAGGTGCTCTCTCCTATCTTATTCTTCTTCTCCTTTGGATTATCATCATATTTTTCTTCTTTAACTTGTGTAGACGAGGGTGCGCTCTCAAGTTGCATAGAAATCTTGGTTTCCCTTTCTTTATCCAGGTTGTCTTGGGTGACACCATAAATTTTCAGAATATCAAAGGTAATTCGAGATGCTTTTCTCTTAGTTGTTGCATTGTACAAGACATAATCAACTTGTTTTGTCTTCTCTTCATATGTGCCCCATCTAGGATCATTAGGATCCTTTGGCGCAAATACAAGGACTTGTGCATACCCTTCCAAAATATGCTCATCTACTTCATAACCAAGTGGATGAATCCACTTTGTTCTAGGCTCAACTACTTCCATTCATGTAGAATCTATTTACACCATAAAACACATAGTGTCCTTGTACTTATCCACTAACTTCTCAGGTATTCTTAACCTTCTTTGCATCTTGATTATGAATGTTTTCATCTCTAGATCCATGAAGTCTTTCAGAGTGCTCTCTGATGTTGCCTTAAGTGAAATTTGAGGTAATGTAGGTGTATCATCTTAAAATGGAAGCACTTCCATGATAAGAGTGTTTAGCCCTCTAAGTAAGTAGTCTAGGGTCATTTCAAGCACCTTGATCGAGTCTTTTCTTGAATCTGGATTTCTCCCCCTGTTCTACTTCTCTCTCCACCTGATTTCACTTTATTTTTGCATTTCCTAACATTTTGGATTGAGGTCCTGAGGTTTTTGACCTCAAGGTCAAAGATGACCTTGACCCTGACCTAGGATGGGGTCTACCTCGTCCTTGACCTAGATTTCAAATTTTAGATTCCCATGATTTTCAGGTGTTAGGTTTTGGAAATATTTGTTTTCCTGCTTCCAGGTCGGCCATTTTGGGTTTTGGAATGGTAAATCCTTAAATTGCATTTAATATGGGTCCATTTCTAGGGGTTAAGGTTAATTGGGATTTAATTCCCCAATGTCGGCCTTCTCTAGAGGATTTTGCCCTAGATCACTATAAAAGGAAGCCTTCCTCTCTCATTTCATACATCCACTCTCATGATCAAGCCATCACCTATTCATGAGAATTCAAGCAAAGATCAAGAAAGCATTTCATCAAGCATTTTCAAGGAAGCATTCAAGTCCTCTTCTCCATTCAAGTTCTCCATTGAAGATCAAGGATTCAAGCATTCAAGCCTTTGAAGGGATTTGGTTCAGGTATGCAAGATTCATCATTCAAACCCTAGATCTAGCCATCATGATGGTGTGATCTTCCTTCAAGATCCTTTGTTCATCTTCTAGATCTATTTATTCTTCTATCAAGGTGGATTCCAAGCATACAATCATGGAGGTTTTGGATTTACATTCATGGTTTTGATTTACATTTGCTATTGTTGTGTTCAAGCTTTCATATTGATATACTTGTTTACATTTGAAATACAATTGCATATCTATTGAATTGCATAGCTTCATTATTAGATCTACTTCTACTACTTGCCAGCATTCTCAATTTCAATTTTAATATTAAGGTTGATTCCAAACCGAGGTTTGACCAAGACAAACCCCTCAAACAAACAACAAAAACCCTCTTTTTCTTGCAAGTACAGGTGCGGAACTATGGATCTGAGCTTGGATTTGGGTACCCTTTTCGATGAACTTCTGAGATCTGCGAACAAAGTCAAGGAAGACCTTCAAAATATCAAAGTAGTCTTTGACCTTTTATCAAGGTTAAAGACTACCTGTTGTCAGAAAGATAAAATTTTTCTAGGTTTTCTTCATCTCAGCATTTCAAGTTCGAAACAGGTTGTAGAATTGCCCGAAACTGTACACAGATATAAAAAATTAGCATTTTCCAGATCTGCCCTATTTTGAGGTTAGTATTTTCCTTTCAATTATTTCAGATTTCAAGCATATCTCATCCATAGGGAAATATAAGGTTTTCTCCTTTATTCATATTCTCCATAGATTGATTCTTTTATGTATTGACCTTTTGGTTGATCAATTTGGATCTTTTCTTTGGGAATTTGGATTTAGAATTAGATCTCATATTTCCCCCATACATTTTAGGGTGGACCCGATTCCATCCTATTCATTTTGGTGAACCTGACAAGCTTACTCTCTTTCTTTTTGGTGTTAGATTTCCCTTTGTCTTACCTTGTGTGTTCACCCTATTCATTTTGGTGAACTTGACAAGCTTACTCTCTTTCTTTTTGGTGTTAATATTTCCCTTAATATTAGATCTAGTTTATGCTCTTGCATTTTAAAATTCAAAAATACAAAAAAAACTATATATTCAATAAAATATAAAAACATTTCTTGCATTTTCATGGAGATTGTTAAGATGCTTTTGTGCGTGGTCATGCTCTTTATTACCCTTATTTTAGCATCTCTTTACCATACCTATGATGTTTATGAGAGTATCATTCACTTCATTATGTTGATGACCCTTCACTTTTCTCTTGTCTATGCTTTTGTGAAGTTGACCAACACTAGTCTTCCTACATTCAAAACTTTCATTAAAGATTTATGTGGTAGCCTTATTACTCTTTTGGATTATGTGAAGAATTTGGTAGATGATACACCATCTCCTATCAATCCTAATCCTAATCCTAATTCGATACCTAATTCTCCATCTATTCATCCTTGTTGTTCTCATACTTATGATGGGATTCAAGCTATAGTTCAGGATGTAGATGTGCAAGATTTCTTTGATTTACCTTATCCTCTGATTCATGATGATATTAAAGGAAAGGGTAAAGAAACTTCTTCAAAACCTATTATTCCACCTTATACAACCTTTACTCATGAACATGATAAACAATCACCTTCTGTAGAAGCTTTACATAATATGTACACTACCATATATAATATGGTGACTAAACAAGGTTATAAAGGTTTAGGGCTTGGAGTTAATGAGCATGGTATTAGGTTTCCAATTCATATAACCCCTAAAGAGGATATGAATGGTGTTGGTTGTTCAAAATCTCAAGTCAAGGTAGGTGATGTTAATCATCATCTTCCTCTTCAGATTCTTCTCCGCACACCTATTCTAGATAACCTAATGCCCGTCAAGAAGTGGCTAAGAAGCTATATGTTGAACTAATGAATTCCAAGAAAGAATTATTTAGACCTATGCTGATAGATGCTTTATACAAAGATAAATTTCCTTCTCATTATAGAAATACACATTTACTTGTTGATTGTAAACATTTCAAGTTATATGTTAGAGAAAGGGCTGCTTTAGGAATTATATCTCACTCTCGTGCAGTTTTACAATTCTTTCATAATTTTGATATAGTGGATTCCCCTCCTTTTGATATAATGTAGATTTTCTTCCCCTCTTGTCTCTAGACTGGGGGCAAGAGGTGTATCTTCATCCAGTCTCCTAGGATCCATTAGGCTTTTAGCATATATTATGTCTTGAGCTTAATTGGTATTCTTTTTTTTTCTCCTATTTTTCTATGGTTTTGCATTATGCTTATAATCATCCATGAATCTTGTTCAACATATCTTTCCTAAGATACTTTTTTTTACAAAGATACCCCTTGTCTCTATTCCTAGGGAGCAAGGTACCTCCTTCTTTATCTTTGTCTAGGGAACTGCTTTCCTTAGCTTAGTGGTCTTTGTTTAAATTGCAATATTATTTCATCATATTGACAGATGTTTTAACTATGGATAACCTTCTTACATGAGAATTTGTTGTCCTAGGTCATCACTTCTTCTCTATGTTGTAAATTATGTTCTTTATAAACTCTCACCCTTGTTTTGGTGTTAGAGTTGTTTCCCTCATTCCAAAGATTCCTCTTCCTCTTCTTTGAGGGTGGCTTGATGATTGAATATTTGTTCCCATTGTTGAAAGATGATATGTTATCTAAAGAACTCCTCTTTGGTGGGGGTCTTGGTGAAAAGATCTCTTTCTTTGAGGGTCCTTTTTCCATAAGTGACATATTCTTTTCACGATTATTTATACTCTTGGATGTTGGGGTCAATATCTCTCGCTAAGAATATGGTATGCATTGTTGTAAATAGGATATCTCCTTGCATTGTGAAGTAGGTATCCTCTTCCTCTTCCTTATCCTGTCTAGTAGACTACCACGATAAGGAGGGGGGCATATATAGGGTCTCCCTTGTATATATAGTTTTTTATTTTTACATGCTAAATCTTGGAAGGTAACTCACATAAGTTGCTAAATCCTGAAAAGACATGCATCTATATGCTAAATCTTCCGAAGGTAACACACATAAGTTGCTAAATCTTGAGGAGACACATTTTTCAAATTTTTCAATATGCTAAATCTTGGAAGGTAATGCACATAAGTTGCTAAATCCTGAAAAGACGTGCATCTATATGCTAAATATTCTGAAGGTAATGCACATAAGTTGCTAAAACATGAGGAGACATGCATTTCATATTCATAGTGATATAAGAAGGTGGATCTATGGGTATTCCAGAAGTCGTCAGAAGACACATTACAATTACAAGCACAGTTTATGGGTGAACCTATTAGGGTTCTCCCTCCAAGGTGATTCATGGTAAGGTGGGCATCTTACTAGGCGAGGTAATCACTTTCACTTTTCTCTATTTTCACTTTCATGCTAGTAGGATTGGATCATGAAGTTTTGTTATTTATAGTATTGCTCTTGTCTTTCTTATGTAATCATTTATGCTCTTATGATATCTTTCTAGATATGATATTAGTATGAGAAATGTGTCTTAGCAAGGCTTCTTATGCTAGTTGATTTGGGTTTGTTTAGTACTAACCCTTCTTTTGTGTCTTTTTCCTTTTTGTTTTCGCACCCTTATGCACGTATGTTGAGTTAGAATCCTTATCCTGGGGGCTTGTATCCCTAGCTAAGTGTTATCCTATCTCATTTTGAATCCACTTAGATCTCTTCTTTCTTCTCCTTTACCAAGAGTTTGCATTGAACCCATACTCTTGCTAAAGTGGGGGCTTAATGTATCGTCTTAAAATGGAAACACTTCCATGATAAGAGTGTTTAGCCCTCTGAGTAAGTAGTCTGGGGTCATGTCAAGCACCTTGATCAGGTCTTTTCTTAAATATGGCTTTCTCCCCCCGTTATGCTTCTCTCTCCACCTAATTTCCCTTTATTTCTACATTTCCTAACATTTTGGATTGAGATCCTGAGGTTTCTGACCTCAAGGTCAAAGACAACCTCGACCCTGACCTAGGTTAGGGACAACCTCAACCCTGACCTAGAGTGGGGTCTACCTCATCCTTGACCCATATTTCAAATTTTAGATTCCCATGATTTTTGGGTGTCGGGTTTCAGAAATATTTGTTTTCCTACTTCTGGGTCAGCCATTTCAGGTTTCGAAATGGTAAATCCTTAAATTACATTTAATATGGGTCCATTTCTAGGGGTTAAGGTTAATTGGGATTTAATTCACCAATGTCATCCTTCTCTAGAGGATTGTGCCCTAGATCACTATAAAAGGAATCCTTCCTCTCTCATTTCATACATCCACTCTCATGATCAAGCTATCACCTATTCATGAGCATTCAAGAAAAGATCAAGCAAGCATTTCATCAAGCATTTTCAAGGAAGCATTCAAGTCCTCTTCTCCATTCAAGTTCTCCATTGAAGATCAAGGATTCAAGCATTCAAGCCTTTGAAGGGATTTGGTTCAAGTATGCAAGATTCATCATTCAAACCCTAGATCTAGCTATCATGATGGTGTGATCTTCCTTCAAGATCCTTTGTTCATCTTCTAGATCTATTTATTCTTCTATCAAGGTGGATTCCAAGCATACAATCATGGAGGTTTTGGATTTACATTCATGGTTTTGATTTACATTTGCTATTGTTGTGTTCAAGCTTTCATATTGATATACTTGTTTACATTTGAAATACAATTGCATATCTATTGAATTGCTTAGCTTCATTATTAGATCTACTTCTACTACTTGCTAGCATTCTCAATTTCAATTTTAATATTAAGGTTGATTCCAAATTGGGGTTTGCCCAAGGCAAACCCCTCAAACGAACAACAAAAACCCTCTTTTTCTTGTAGGTACAAGTGCAGAACTATGGATCTGAGCTTGGATTTGGGTACCCTTTTCGGTGAACTTCTGTGATCTATGAACAAAGTCAAGGATGACCTTAAAAATATCAAAGTAGTCTTTGACCTTTTATCAGGGTCAAAGACTACCTGCTGTCAGAAAGATAAAAGTTTTCTGGGTTTTCTTTGTCTTGGCATTTCTAGTCTGAAACAGGTTGCAGAATTGCCCGAAACTGCACATAGACATCCAAAATTAGCATTTTCCAGATCTGTCATATTTTGAGGTTAGTATTTGCCTTTCAATTATTTGAGATTTCAAGCATATCTCATCCATAGGGAAATATAAGGTTTTCTCCTTTATTCATATTCTCCATACATTGATTCTTTTGTGTATTGACCTTTTGGTTGATCAATTTGGATCTTTCCTTTGGGAATTTGGATTTAGAATTAGATCTCATATTTCCCCCATACATTTTAGGGTAGACCCGATTCCATCCTATTTAGTAGGTATACTTCTATCTAGGTAAAGATTAGAGACCTTACCAACAATATGGAAGTACATGTATATGATTAGTGACCTAAACCTGAATACTTTGCTCTTGTCATGTTTTATATCTCTATTGTTGTCTAACAATTGTGTGTGCAGGATCTCACAAAGGTTAAACTCTCCATTTTCTTTCACTATCCTTATTGCTGCCAGAATTGTTGTTGCAGATACTCTATTACTCTTTTTGCATGATGAAACTTGTATCCAAGGATCATAGCCATGAGTTTAATGTCTTTCTCCTCTATGGGCTCAATGGTCATGCTGCGCTTATCACTCCTAGATTTACATGCCTTCTTAACTTGTTTTTTGACATATTTTCCTGTTGGAAGAAGGGCACCTACCTTAGAGAGTCTTGTCATCTCATGAATAAGATCAGTTGTAATATGGATAGGGACTTCACCAATCCAAAACAAATCATCATGAATCCTCCTGAGTAAGATCTTAATCCATTATGACTCATAAAATTCATACGCAGATGCATACTAAATAATAGGGCTATCTGTAAGGTGAGAGAATTCATTCTTGAAGGTATGGTCTAGATCAACCATAGTTTCCATGAGTGACCTTATTCTGTCAATTCCTACAAACTCCTTATAATAAATGTAAGCTCGAATATCTTCGACATGCATGACTCCTATCAGAGTCCTGGAAAATTCTCCCTCTAAATCATCTAATACTGATTTGAAAAGATGCTTCTTAAACACATATCTCTTCCTTTTAGTGACATCAAATATTACTGGAGTTGTCATTACTTACTTGCTTCAACACTTAAATAGGGTTCCAAATGATTTATGAAGCGATGCATCTGAGCTAGGGTTTTTCCGTCAACTTTAACTCTTCTTGCTGATGAAATGACTGCAATCCTTCAACACTTGATGCTTTAATCTCATGTGCTTTCCAAGGACTTGATCTCGAATGTAAAAGTGAAGATAATAGATCTTTGTTGACTTATAAATCAAAACTCTGAAATTAATGCTTGCCGCTGTAACATGGGTTCCAACTGTGATTTCAAAACTTAGTTTTCATTGTCATTCAGACTGAGCGCTCTTGCATACTGCATCAACTAGAAACCAAACATCTAGAACCAAAGGCACATACTCTAAGGGTGAGTATACCATTCGTGCAGGGGTCTAGATCTTATCTAGCGCCCCCTATGACCATGAGAGTCATCTATCCAGAAGTAGAAGGTGCATCCATTGTAGATGCATCTGCCACTTTCTCAATAGCATTATATTTCTTTATTTCCATCCAAATCTTGCTCGCATCTTCGGTAGCTTGCACAAACTTGACTTCTCTAGATTTATCCAATATTGATTCTTGAGACTTATCATGTCTTTCTTATCTTTTCTCTTGTGATTTGCAAAACTTTGAGATGTGTCCAACCTTGTTACAAAAGTAACAAATGACTGGATGCCTTATGTTCCTAGGTGCATTGATGTGAGTTACCATACTACATTCTTTACTTGTGTGTCCATTAAAATTGTATATCTGACTTGTAATGTTCAAAGGACTTCTAAGACTTTGCTATGGTTGATTTCTCTTGATCTAAAATTAATAGCTCTATGACCAAATTTATTGCATGAGTAACAATAACCATTGAAAGGTCTTACCTCTTTACAATCTCTTGCTATATGTCCATGCTTGTTACAGGCATAACAAGTTCAGTTTACTAGCTTGCATTCATCTTTAGGTGGTTCTACTTTAGCTTTAGTTTGATTTTCAGTCTTCTTAGCTTCTGTAGATTCTTCTGGTGCTTTCATTCTTTCTTACATTGTATTGATTTGAATTTGTGCATCATTGTATCCAATACCACTGGAATCTTGTTTTATCTTCTATGCATAAATCTGTGAATCTAATAGATCGATACTTGTGTGCAATTTGTCAATATGATTCTTGGCTTCTATCAACTCAAATTCTATCTTCTTCTTGATGTTCTATAACTCTAAGATTTTTAGGTTTTCTTGCATAAGTTATTCATCCAATTGTTTGTTTTCTTTGATCTGATCTTTAACGGATGACTTGCTATCAATTAACTGTTCATTCAAATCTTCAATATAATCTTTCAGAGACATGTTCTCTTCATTCAACTTTTTGACCATTTTTTCCAAATCATTCGTTGAACAATCTTTCAAATCTTTTCTTAGTTTCTTGATGAATACTTGTGAGCCATTGACCTTCATTTTTAGTTCTTCAATTTCTTTTTCAGATCTGTCAAGATCTTCAAGATCTGCTTCCAGATTTTTCTTTAGATGTTTCACTTATTTTGAACCCGTGATCTCTTTAAGTGGTTAAAATTCTCTTCAAGGACCAAGGCTTTGATACCAATTGTTAAGAATGGGAACACTGAGAGGGGGGGGGGGGGGGGGGAATCAATGTTTTACAATTAGTATTTTTCCTACTTCTTAAAACTTAGCCCAATTACTTAAATACCGAAATGAATAGAAAATTATATAAAATAATCAACCATAACACATAACACAAGATATGTTTACGAGGAAACCTTGGCCAAAGGAAAACCTTGGTGGGAATTAGTACCCATGAATAATTGCACTAGTCTTATGAACTTGTTAGAGTTCCTTTGACCTATTAGGAGCAATCATTACAATGCAGAGTACAATGACTTTGTTAAGAGAATGGAAGAACAAACCCTGTTAGGGGTGGATGGCACACTACTCAATGAAGAAGGCTACAACCTCCTGAGAATTAGATACACACTATATATGGAAGGGCGAACTACTGCTTTGACACTGATGTCTGATCAATTCCTTTTGTGTGCGGATGCTTTAACCTCTTATAAAGATTTATTCCATACTGACTGTAATATTATGCTCTTCTATATACTTTGCATGCTTCTTGTCTTCTTTGTATTACTGTCTATATCTCAAATACAAAAGTGCATGTCATATATATATACATGCTAAATAGGCGCAACCAAAACTTAATATTGTGTCGACCTAAAACCTAACACACACAATGCTTCCAATGTAATTGGCTCAAGCATGTTTACATATAATGATAATAACATGTTTACAACATAATTACAATAGGTGCATATGCATTACAAAATGAAATGATACAAGCTAAACACAAAGCATTCTGTCGGCTCCATGCTATGTCGTTGAACTGCTAGTGTTACTTAGACTTGCTGTAACTTCTCGATACTATCATATCTGACCATGCGTTCTTAGACTAAGCATTATAACATATTCAAAAGATTATATCCAAGGGCACATATCATACCTCAATCATACACATGTGCGTCGATGCTCTGATCATTAGGTACATTGATTTCTACACTGTCTTCCATACTTAGCCGAAATATGAACTTCAAAGCTTGTGCGCCGACTATCAAAACTCCATATGACTTTGTCGCCATAATGACAACACAAGAATAGTCATATAATCTCAATAAATTCAACTTGCCAACATGAACTCCCCCCTCCTCTCTCTCCTCTCCATATCCCTCTTCTTTTCAATCTTCATCTCCACACCTCTCCCTATCTCTTTATGCTATCTCTTTCTCTTCCCTTTGTACCTCTCCCTATTTCTAACCCTATCTCTCCCCCCTCTCTCTCTCTCTCACACACACACACATTATCTCTCTATCTAGACACATCTCCTTCTCTCTATCCACCCATCTCTCTCCATGACCCCTTTGATGAACTACAACTGATTGAGAACCTGATTGCAGAACTTCAAGTGATTAGAGATCATCGAGCATAGAATTGTTATGTAAGATAATTGAATTAGTTTTATGTTTTCATTGATGTCAACTAGCTTTGACAATACTTATCATGGAGTTGCAAACATCTACCACATCTATAGAAGAGAAGAGAAAGATGAAGAATTGAGATATCTATATGGAGAAAGATGGATATGACAAATAAGGATAAGGATTACCTTTGGTAACTTATTTATGAGTCTATGACTTCATATTGTTGACTTGATTATGTTACATTAATCTTTTATGAAGTTGGGAGCAAAATGTTACAAAATAATGTTTTCGGTCAATGAAGCATTCTAGTATACACTGAGTAGTGTAGTGTATATCGAGCACAATATAAACCGAGCTTGTGTTCATCGATGCATTTCTTTGTTAACCGGAGAATGAACAAAAGAACTAAATAATTTGTTTAGCTGACAGAAGTTGATGAGTTGTAAAGTGTATGATCACGGAGTGAAAGATAAAGTTTGTTACGAGATCAACAACTAGCAAAATTCAAGGAAGATCTAAAAGACAGATTTGAAACGTGTTATTGACACATCAGCCAAGGAAGGTTTAAGCGACAAAACCAACGAAGAAGATTAAGTGGCAAAATCTGATGGACGAAAAGAAAATGGTTTACTTATCTATTTAAGAGACTAAGGTTTCATTATGAAACTCATGCCGGAGGAAAGGATACAATAGAGATATTGTATGAACAAGATTCATGCATGCCTGATCAAACTGGTTAAGGAGAACTGAACTGCAAAGATTACTGAATGTGAAATTGCTATAACCGAGAGATATTAAGTTACTGAATATTGTTGAAACAAAATTGATATATTGATTAGAGATTTGATTGAGCATAATATAAATCTATACATCTACAAATCAAGTTGTATTGTAATCAGATCAATTGATATTATAGTTTAACCATTGTAATCAGATAAATCTCTTAAATGAGTAGACTTGAAAGTCTTGTAATGTCATTCATAGAATGCACATTTGTTATCCTATCAACCCCATAGTGAATGTTGGTTGGACAATAATGGTTAGTATTAAATCCTCTAACAAGGTCACACCTTACAGTGTGTTTTGTAACCTTTAACAGGGTTGGGTCTTCACCGACCTCACTTCAGAAGAGTGAACAATTTTTGAGTTGCTGGTCCCAGGTGATTTTTCCCTTTACATGGTTTCCACATTAAATCTCTTGTGTTATGTGTTGATTGTGATTATTTTTGGATATCATACTTTACATGTTGCATATTAGATTTGATCGGTAGTTACTATATGTTATTGATTGGTAATCGGTAAAAGCACAGATAGTTTACTATTATATGTTACCGAGGTACAAAAATTTGTTTAAATTATTTTTGGATATACATTTTGTATTTGGGATAGTGGATAACTGATTCACCCCCCTCTCAGTTATTATAACAATTGGTATCAGAGCGTATTGGCTTCTTGGAACAGAGTTTTAAGGACTTCAGCATAAAGATCACAAAATGTATAATAGGTATGTGCCAAAGCTGAACAATGACAACTTTACAATATGGCAAAATCGGATGAAACTGCATAAATCTGGAATTGGGAATTATGCCCTCACACTATTAGAGAATGGATACATTGCACCACCCACTAGACCTTTGACTCTAGATCAACTAAGAGATAGACATGAGCATAACATTACTATGATGGAGATTGTTGCTGCTCTGACTGATGCCGAGTTTGAAGATATTAAAGATTGCACTACTGCTAAAGAAATGTGGGATAAACTTGCTCAAGTTTATAGAAGTGATACAAATGTCAAGAGAGCCAGATCTGAAAGCTTAAGAGGAAGATTCAATGATATGAAGATGAAAGAAGGAGAAAACATTATGCAGTACACAAACAAAATAAATGAGGTAGTTCATGCTATTAGAGCATCTGATGGAGTTATTGATGAAGACACTATGGTAAGCAAAATTCTAAGGACCTTATTGCCTATTTATGCCATCAGAATATCTGTAATTCATGAAAATAGGTTAGCACCTAATAGTACTCTCACTCTTGATAATCTGATTGGAAAGCTAACAACATTTGAACTGAACAACTATGATAATAGCGTTGAACCGATTGTTGAATATGCTTTTATGACTTCTTTGAAGATTGGTTAGTCTAGTAGTAGAAATAATAAGGATGATAGTGATAGCAATACTGATGATGAACTTGATGGGCTTGAAGCTCTGATGGCTAGGAGATTACCTAAAGGAAAAGGTAGATATAGAGGCAAATTACATTTAGCATGTTTTAATTGCAAAGAAGTTGGTCGTATTGTTGCTAGATGTCCAAACAGGAAGGAAGATGACAGGAACAAGGACCGATCTAGTGAAGGAAGTTATGGGGGAAGAGACAACAGAAGTTACCAATGCTACAATAGAGACAACCAAGACAATAATGACAAAGGAAAAAAGGTATGTTACTTTGCAGAAGAAAATGAATCAGATTCAGATTCAGATGATGATGTAGAGGTAGTATTTGTTGCTATGAAGGATGATTCTGAGGAAGAGGAAAAGAATGTAGAAACAACACTAATTTCTAAGGTTAATAAAAATGACACATAGATTATAGATAGTGGTTGTACACATCACATGACTCGTGATGAAGAAAAATTTAATCATCTTGAGCAATATAATGGAGGATCTATAAAAATGGGTAATGATACACCTTGCATGGTTAGAGGAAAGGGATCCTTACTGATAAATGATAGAATCCAATGTGATAATGCTTATTGGGTAGAAGGATTAAACTATAATTTGCTAAGTTTGGCACAACTGAACAATTCAAATTACCGAGTTTCTTTTGAGAGTAAAAAAGTAAAAATATTTGATGATGGAGGAAGACTTGTTGGAATAGGAGCACAATCGAAAGGTAACTTGTTTTATCTTAACAATGACGAGTCTTCTTGCTTAATGATGAAAAATGAAGATGCTTGGTTATGGCATAAAAGTTTATGTCATGTGAACTTTGATAACATGATTAAAATCAGTAAAAAGAAAAAGGTTAGAGGTCTGCCTAACTTATCTAAGCTTGATCATGTTATGTGTCATGAGTGTCAGAAAGGTAAAATGACAAAATCTAGTTTCAAAAGAAAAGATTATTCAAAAAAGAAAATACTTGAGTTAGTTCACACCGACCTGTGTGGTCCTATGAGAACTCAGAGTTATTATGGTGATAGATATTTCATTCTTTTTGTTGATGACTGTATTAGATTGATGACTATCATGTTCTTGAAAGAAAAATCAGAGGCATTTAAGATGTTCAAGTGGTATAAAGAAAAAGTAGAGAAAGAGACTGGTAAAGAATTGAAATTCTTAAGATCTGATAGAGGTGGTGAATTTATTTCTGATGAATTTACTAACTTTTGTAATGAGCATGGTATTAAAAGACAGGTCTCTACATCAAGGACACCTCAACAGAATGGAATTGCTGAAAGGAGGAATAAGTCAATAGTTGACTGTGCAAGAACACTGATGATAGAGAAAAATGTTGCACAAACATACTGGAGAGAGGTAGTTAGCACATCTGTTTATGTTTTGAACTGAGTACAGTTGAAAAAGGACAAGAACAAAACACCCTATGAGTTATGGTTTGGACACAAACCCACTGTAAGTTATTTCAAAAATTTTGGAAGTAAATGCTTTATTTTGAAAGATGAAAGAAATGGAAAGTTTGAATCAAAAGGTGATGAAGGGATATTTCTTGGATATTCCACTAAAAGCAAACCATATAAATGTCTAAATAAAGTTACTAATAAAATGATAGAAAGTGCTAATGTCAGGGTTCATGATTTTGATGACAAGAATGCAGAAGAAAGCACAAAGGAATCGTAAGACTATGATAGATTCACATGCATTGAGCATCTAGAGTATCTACCGACACCACAGACAGTGACAACTAGTTAGTAGGAAAACAACACCGAGGAACAGGAAAGAGAAATTGACAAGCAGGAAGGACCTACCGAGCAAGCAAATGAACCTGAATAGGATGAACGAGAAAGAAGAGATCAGATATTGACAAGATTTGTTAGAAGACACCATCTTGAGAACCAAATTATTGGTGACAAGCAAGCTGGCAAATAAATGAGAAGTAAGTCAAGATAAGGTACATGCTTAGTTTTTGAATATGAACTGAAGAATGTTAAAGTTGCATTGGAGAATGAAGAATGGATTAATGCAATGAATGAAAAGATTGAACAAATATAGAAAAACAAAACATGGACCTTAGTACCTAGACCTAAGGATAAGAATGTTATCAGTACTAAGGGGTGTGTGCTATAAAAGTGTCACACTTCTATGAATCATTACATTAAAGAACACTCAACAATGAGGTCTCAAATAGCGATTCATAGCTCTCTATTCATGGAGTGCAGAGATTGTATTATATGCAAGTACACCAAGAAATGAGAGATTCAAAGATGAATAGAAAGCATGCTAATCTCCATGATCATCAAGTTATTGCATGTAAATAAAACTAATCTAGATGATAACAATGCAAGAAATAAACTACTCTATTGAAATGAAAATATTACAAATCCTTGCTAATTATGCTATGTGGATTAAGCTAGAACAATGAAAGGAAACATGAATCTAAACTATTATGTAAATGCAATACTAATATAAATTATGGATTGCCATGAGGCATGAAAGAAGAAGACAAGAAGAAAGAAGTCTCAAATATCCAAGCTCCAAATGCTCAAAAAGCTTCTTCCAAGATTTCTCTCCAAACCTGCGGCATAACAATAGTATGAAAATTTTGGGATCTGAAATGAGAAGCAGAGGGCTCCTTATATAAGAAAATATGGAGGAGAATGCATCCTCAAGAGCAATGTGGGATAAATCCTCAAAAAGGCAAAAAGAGGAAAGAATTAGGAAAATAATTTTTATTTTATTTTTATTTGATTTATTTCCTTTTCCATCACAGATTTTACTTTAAGTGAGAATTTTATTTATTTAAAAGAGGAATTATCTTTTAAATAAACAAGATAAGTTTATTTAATAAAAAGAGGAATATTTCATTAAATAACATAAAATCATTCAATTAAAAAGGATTTTAATTAAATAAGATTATTTTATTTAAGATATTTCTTTTAATTAAATAAGCTTATTTTATTTATTTAAAAGAAAATTATCTTTTAAATAAATAAGATAAGTTTATTTAATAAAAAGAAGAATATTTAATTAAATAAGATAAAATCATTCAATTAAAAGAGATTTTAATTAAATAAGATTATTTTATTTAAAATATTTCTTTTAATTAAATAAGCCTATTTTATTTATTTAAAAAGGAATATTTCTTTCAATTAAACAAAATTATTGATGAAATGATCAAACCTTAGAAATATTTGAATTATTGATTTAATTACGATTTGATCAAAGAATTGGTTTGAAAATTGCAAAGCATTGATTCAAGAAATTGATAAATTAATAAATGGGGCCCAAAGTCTAGGCAACCATTTTAGGGTGCATACATTTGCCCCTCTTTGGGTAATGTGTGATCATTCTGGGAACACATGTAGCCAAAGAATGGAATTGAAATGTGAGATCGATTTGGGATCACAAAACAACCCAAACGTATGTTCGACAGATGGGAACACATCAAGACAAAGATAAGTTGATTGAAAAAGACAAGGCCAACACCCCTGTAAATAGGTAATTGTCAAGTCTCAAGCAAGGTTTGATAAAGCTGAATCAAGGATTGAAGTTTGATAGGTACTGCCCCCTCGTGATCGAAATCGAAATGAGATAGAGGAGAAACAATAAATCGATAAATTTGATCAAAATCAAACTAAAGATAAGGTTCTTGATGTAAGATGAAAAATATAAGGATCATAGAACCAAGGTAGATCATTAAGCATGAAAGATTATACCCCAAGGTTGAATTAGAAGAAAAGAAGTGGGATGAAAGCGAATGGAAGATAGAAGTTTGGAAGAGGTGGAAAGAAATGGAGAGAAGAAAGAGAATTTACCTCAAGAAAGAGGATGCCCCAAAATCAATCATCTGTTTAAGATAGAGAATTTCGATTGAGATCATGAAAGAAGATAAGGAAATGAAGATCAAAACGTGACCACAATTGATTAAAAGTCCAAAATAAAGATGAAGGAAACCCTCTCAAACTCATAATGTAGCCTATAAATGCAAATTAACATGAGGTCTAACAATGCAAGCTACATGAAAATGCAAAGGTGTACTTGCAATAGAGCAACTATAACATAGGATTTATGTTCATCATTCATTAGAGAATGTTAAGGAACTTATTTTCATCATTGGGCCATTATTAACCGACATCGAAAAATCACACAATCATCACTAGTCACAAGTGCAACTATGAAGATATGAATGTGATTGATATCGGATTGGAATGTGGAAAGATTCTAATATAAGCATCAAAGACATAAAGGTCAAGATGACTTCAATGTTAGCTTACCCAATTTAATGTAGCGAAACCACGCTCACATCAAGGCATAGATGCTAGGATGACTATAAGAACGATTGTGCAAAAACAGTCAAGAATGATGCCTCAAATCTCCTAAGTGTTTCGAGGGAACAACAAGAGACACTCTAGAGTTTCAAGATGACACCCGCAAGTAGAAAGCAAACAAAAACATGCCCCATACCCCAAGACTTTTAGCTATGCATCATGAAGAGACTTATTAGACAAGGACACTCAAAGAAAATCAATAACAATCAGCATACAAAGAAAAGATCATGACATAGCTCAAGCATTAAGTGTTGTGTTTAAAAATTTAAGTGTGTTAACTGATACTGAGTTCCGAGGATAAGGATCAAATGCTTGCAAGCAAGTAAAATCTCATGACAAAACTGGATAAGACCAAACTGATAAGTGTTGAAAAAAACTCGATGTCAGGGGTTGTATTGAAAAACACTGTTGGGGTGGTGTCCTAAAGACTGTCGCATCCAAGAGACCAAAGCTAACATAGGTATGACCCCTAGACAAAGACAAAGACCAATTCTAAACCAAGGTAACAAGGATAAGGCATGATAGAGAAAGGCTAAGTGTCGAGGACGCATGCTAAGAAACAAGGGTGCAAAGGCCTTAAGTAGCACTCGTTTCCAGGTTTTCACCACTTAGATTTTTATTTTATTTTTTGCAAATTTTTTACAAATTTTTTATATTTTTTTATATTTTTGCTACCAAGGCGCCTATTTCTAGGTTTTCACCAGGGCACTTTTTCTATTTTTTTTTGAATTTTTAAATTTTTTATTTTTTTTGGATTTTTGGAATATATATATTTTTTTGGAGATACATCAAAGCGCCTATTGCTAGGTTTTCACTAAGACGATCATTTTTTCAAAAAAATTTTAATTGTTTTAAAAAAAAAAAATTCAGCATCATATATGAATTTTTTTGAAATTTTTTCAGGATCAATAAATATGTACAAAGGATGCCCCCACATAGAATGGGCATCAAACTCCTAAGCAAGATCACATCATGTAGTCCCAAAGTCTAGCAAGGTGGAGGACAAGAGGGAGTAGCAAGCTGACGGAAGAGATGAAAGACTAGGGAATGAAGGAGAATGGAGGGAAGCAATTCTAAAGGACAAACTCCTCAAGAGTACCCAAGCTAGGGAAAAATTGTCATGTAAATCGCATTTGGACAAACAATGAAAGGTCAGCATAGGATAAGTCACAGAAGCGGAATGCAAAAGAAGGAAAGGATGTAGTCTAAAGGAGTAGACATGTCAAGAGACTTTGTAGCATCATTTTTTACTCTTTTTTATTTGATCAAGACCAAAGGGGAAAAGGGATAGCGAAAGGCTAGAATGAATGGAGGAAAATAAATATGAAGACTAAATATGAATGGAATGAAAGCAAGATCATCGTAAGATAGCTCACAAGATAGCCAAATGTTCGTGTATAGGTCAAGATCAAAGAGAGAAGACGAAATGGATGAAATATGTAGAAGAAATATGCATGATGCTTGATTGCTAGGTTTTCATCAAAGTACCTATCCAAGGTGCCACAAGGGAGTGGTTTTCACCATAGGACGAATTTATTTCTCTTTACTTTTGCTACCAAGACGCCTATTTTCAGATTTCCACCAAGGCACATTTTCAAAATTTTCATATCATTTCTTTCTTTTTCTTTTTGAATTTTTTGGAAGAAGGCAAGCTTTTTAGATAATGCTCCTTGAAAGGATAAACCAGGAGATGCAAAGGATTCGAGATAATATGCTCAAAGATGCTGATAGGGAAAGGAAGATGGAGGAGAAAATAGAGGATAAGGTTTTATGTAAAGCGAGTGAGGCTGGAAGATAGTAGGAATAGGAAAATGAGGAAGAAGGATAGTAGGTAGAAGGATAATGATTGGAAGGATTGTGAAAGCACAACTGGAGAGGAAGGAAAGATCAACGTTGACACACACCTTGAAGGGTGGCGAGAGGATGGAGGAAACTTGAATAAAGAAATCCGTGAAGGAACATGGTGAATGGATAGCAGAGGTTGTGGTTTAGGCGCATGGAATGGAAGAATATTTTTGGAAGAAGATGAAGTGGAAGTCTTTGGAAGCTTGAATGTCAACTTCACTTGTTGCTCAACATCAAACTTTTTCAAGAGAGATTTTGGAATCCATATAGTTGTAGGATTTTCATTTCTTTTTGATGATTTAGAGAGAAAATCTTCAATGATGGATTTTGGAACCCATAGTTGTCTTGTAATTTTTTTCTTAGATATCTCTTTTGACTTTATGCCTCCATGTCGATTAGAGGAGACATGGTGATCTTTTTTTGATGGATTCTTGTATTGCTTCTTTTTCTTATATTGAACATTCAAGTTACTTCCAAAGAACTTGGGACTTGTGGAAGAAGAAGGAGGATATGATTGGTTTAGATGGGTGAGTAGATGAAAATGAATCAAGGGTATGCATCTATGTTGATCTTGAAGAAAGATGGGAGATGGAGGGACATAAGGACCCAAGATGGATGACAAATTAGGAGAGTTAGAAGGGGAAAGTGAAGGGACATAAAGGCCCGAGATGGAAGGAAGACGTGAAGCCCTTAGTATTGGTGGAGGAGGTCCAAGGATGGACGTGGAAAATGAAAAAGGATAATCAATAATTTCATCATCATCTATGTGACAACCAAGGACATATGCATCTTTAGAGTGAGCATTAGGATTTTCAATAGGATCGTGGACATCTTGAATATGAGCACCTTCTTTGATAGGATTATTTAGAGCTTGCAAAGACTTAGGAAGAGTAGAAAGCGGAAGTGAACATGGAATGGTAGAACAAGAAGATGGAAGACTTTGATCTTTACAAGGATCTTTGGATAGCATAAGCGTATCATTTTTCTCTTGATTTTCAATAGGCTTAACATTAGAAGTAACAACACCATTTTTACCAACCTTAATGTAAGTATCATCTTTGGAAACCGCAAGTGGGGTAAGGTTATTTTGATTGTCAATAAGCTCAACGGTGTAAGTAGTAGCTTGATCTTTCTTAGGAGAAGACTTAAGACATAGTGGAATGCATGAGAAAGGGTGTGTAGGATCAAAAGAACCTTGAAGTGGATAAGAGACATCAGAAAAATGAGTGGATGACATGGAAGGTTCTTGATCTTGATATTTCTTTATGTTCTTTTCTTTATCATTTTTGGAGTCCTCTTGACATGGAGCCACTTCTAAGGTCAAGGAAGAATGTTGGGATTGTATGGAAGACTTTGAAAAAGATGGTGAAGGACTATCTGAAGTAATCATTATAGTGCATAAAGGCTTAGGCTCTTTAGGTTTAGCATTATTGAAAGTATTTGCAGCCAAGTGAAGGTTAGCTTGAGTCTCTTTAAGAGTTAGCCCTTGAGGATAACTATAGGGAATTGCATGAAAAGTATTAGGATCTTTGTTGGATGAAGGATTTGTGACAGATTTGGAAGACTTAGAAGCTTTAGGAAATGCAAGGGTATTGGAGGAAGTAGGGGATGGAAGGGAACCATCATAAGACAAAGGTTCAACATTAACATGATCTTGCTTAAGAGTGTAATCTTTATTTTCAGCATGAGATTTCTTAGAGGAAAGATTCTTATAGTATTTACGTTTATAGTCAACACGTTGAGCTTTCTCTTCCTCAAGTGAAGTAGATTTATCATCTAGGTATTGTGCACAGAAATCATCAAAGTCTCTTTCAAAATCAGAATCATATGGATCACCATCATGATCTATCCAATGTGACATCCCATTTCTAGTAAGCATGAGCACACGACGAGGAGGACTCTTAGGAACATAGGTGTCATAGGTATCATTATATTTTCTGTCATCATAGTCATCATAGTCTTCAAAGATGGGTGTGTCACTCTCCGTGGAAGAGGTATCATAAGGGTTATCACGTTGCTCAACATGGTATGTCTTGAGACGAGGAGTAAGACTCTTGGGAGAAGTAGAAGAGGAATGAGATCATGGAGAAGAGGAAGGTGAAGACCCAGTGGAGGAAGAAGACTTGGAAGATGAGAAAGAATGAAAAGACTTAGAAGATGAAAGACGTTTGGAAGAAGGAGGCCGTGACAGGATCATGCGTATGATCCTAAAAAATGCATATGATTTAATCAATTTTTCTTTTATTTATGTCATAAACTTATCACTCATGAGATTTTTGGAGGAATAATACTCTTCAAATTGAGCAATGAGTTCGAGATCATCCCTTTTCAAGAGAGGTTCCATAACAAGATAGCTAAAATTCATGGTTCTGGAAGAGGAGGAATCAAGCGTGGAAGTGATAGAAAAGATGAATAGAAGAAAGAAGACTAGATAATAAGAGGAAAAGAATCAAGAAGACGTGAAGAGTTTAGGAAGAAGAGAAAGAAGCATGATGAAAGAAGAAAAATGATGGAAATGGGAGACTAGGAAGACATGGGAGATGCGGAAGAAAGAAGACCAAGAGTCATTTTGTGCAACTTGATACCATTTAAGTTCATTTGGATGTTGAGCAACATGTCATAGCACTTTTGGGGAGATCTTTGAAGTTTTTATCACTCGAGAACTCATATTTGTTCATTTTTAAAAGATCAGGTAAACACATCAACCAATTTTTATCATCAATCTAGCACATAAGACAACAATCAAGGAGTTCAAGCAAACAAATATCTTCAAACAATAAGCAAGGGAAAAAGCAACCTTGCACATGAACAAGAATAGTGACTTAATATTTCTACTCCCTAAGAACTACTTGTGTATGTTCTCAAAATGTTTTTCCAATCACGCACATAGTCCTAGAAAGACAAATTTGGTTTCACTATGGTTCTTAGTAATGGTTTGACTCTGCAACTTTTGCAATCTCAAGAGGGCGAACTCCAATCCAGGTGCACCGGGGTTTTGACACATTCTGAAAATTTAATCAATCAGAGATGCTGAGGAGATCTGATAGCCCAACAAGAAACTACACTCGTGAAGATTTCTTCCACAAGGATATTTATATAGTGGTTGTTTCTACCATGATGAAAATAGCTATTACCGTTTGAGGTTTCGTCCACGTGGTTTACCCAATAAAAAGAGTCCACTATGGTTAACCCTCTCTAAAAAGGTGACTCACAAAAATGACCACATGGGGACTTGGTTTAGATTCAAGGATTTGAGTTTCTGGTACTACCCAAAAAGGGAGTAGAGCATAATCCTCTAGCCTCTTCACTTCACCCAAACATAGCAAACAGATTCATTGACATGATAAGATTGAAACCACCTCACCAAGGTTTGTAATGTCAACAACAATGTCTACCGAGCTCTTTAAGTGGGTCCAAGAGAGAATGTACCGATCAATGTTGAGGACCAAACCAAGTAAGACCGTGAGATAGTAACAATATCCTCCCTACCTACAAGGGATTCTATCATCAAGAAGAGCTTCACAAGAAACCCACTCTCTCAAGAACACCACAAATAGTGTTCATAGGGCCTAATTACTATGTGAAACACATATGCAAGAAAATGAATCTATGTTTTTTTTTAGAGCCCAAATTTGAAGTGCGATCTATGAAAGTAATAAACACTCAAGCCAAACACATGAGAGATTCATTTTATTCCCCAAATTCAAATGTTATAGAAATTGAACAAAATACCTCAAGTCCAATGCAACACACTTAGTAGATTTTTGTTGAGTTTTTTTTGTGCAAGCAAGCCACGAACTTTCCAATAAGCAAACAAACAAACAAGCAAACAAAATATGCAATGTATATCCAACTTATACAAACTTTAGGGTTAGATCTGAAAATCAATTGTTAGGAGCAATAATAGCCAACAAATAATCTAAATGACAACTCATATCATGTATTGAACCATGAAAAATAAGTGCATACTCATCACAAAATTTTATTATTTTTGCATTTGACCTAGTCAACAAGATCTGATTTTTTTTGATATGATTTCGGCCAAAAAAATAGAAATAAAAAATAGTGACCCCTACTAAAAAAATAAAGAGCTTTCCAAAAATGTAAAAATTTCAGAAAAATCTCTTCATTTGTGCCCTAAAGACCCATTTTACCAAAATAGACCACTTTTTGTAAATCAATTATTTGAGCTATGATATTGCATCTAAATTCAAAACACAAAGAATGGACCCCCTGTAGAATTTGAAGAGCTTTCTGAAAATGTAAATTTTTTTAAAAAATATGCTAATTTGCACCAAAAATTAATCTTTTTGTGAAAAATCAAGAAAAAATTATAAAAATTTGAAAATACCTCAGAAAATTCTAAATTTGTTATTGGAGCTTCTCTGATATGTCACCAACCTGTAAAAAAATTTTCAGACCAAAAAACTAAACTATTTGGGAGATATGATCAAATATTTAAAAATCTAGGGTTTTAGTCTCCAAGCAAATCTGCAAAAGGGGGTTAGCTCCAAAAATAATCAAAACCAACATGTAAAAGTGGGTTGCCCCACGATGGGTGCAAAAAATGTGTGCTATAAAAGTGTCACACTTCTATGAATCATTACATTCAAGAACACTCAACAATGAGGTCTCAAATAGCGATTCACAACTCTCTATTCGTGGAGTGTAGAGGTTGTATTATGAGGCCCTCAGATTGACCTAGTTATGCCCATGCAAGTACACCAAGAAATGAGAAATTCAAAGATGAATAGCAAGCATGCTAATCTCCATGATCATCAAGTTATTGTATGTAAATGAAACTAATCTAGATGATAACAATGCAAAAAATAAACTACTCTATTGAAATGAAAATATTACAAATCCTTGCTAATTATGCTATGTGGATTAAGCTAGAACAATGAAAGGAAACATGAATCTAAACTATTATGTAAATGCAATACTAATATAAATTATGGATTTCCATGAGGCATGAGAGAAGAAGACAAGATGAAAGAAGTCTCAAATATCTAAGCTCCAAATGTTCAAAAAGCTTCTTCCAAGATTTCTCTCCAAACTTGCAGCATAACAATAGTATGAAAATTTTGGGATCTGAAATGAGAAGGAGAGGGCTCCTTATATAGGAAAATATGGAGGAGAATGCATCCTCAAGAGCAATGTGGGATAAATCCCAAAAAAGGCAAAAAGAGGAAAGAATTAGGAAAATGATTTTTGTTTTATTTTTATTTGATTTATTTCTTTTTTCCATCACAGATTTTGCTTTAAGTGAGGATTTTATTTATTTAAAAGAGGAATTATCTTTTAAATAAATAAGATAAGTTTATTTAATAAAAAAAAGAATATTTAATTAAATAGGATAAAATCATTTAATTAAAAGAGATTTTAATTAAATAAGATTATTTTATTTAAGATATTTTTTTTAATTAAATAAACATATTTTATTTATTTAAAAGGGAATTATCTTTTAAATAAATAAGATAAGTTTATTTAATAAAAAGAGGAATATTTAATTAAATAAGATAAAATCATTAAATTAAAAGAGATTTTAATTAAATAAGATTATTTTATTTAAGATATTTCTTTTAATTAAATAAGTCTATTTTATTTATTTAAAAGGGAATATTTCTTTTAATTAAATAAAATTATTGATGAAATGATCAAACTTTAGAAATATTTGAATTATTGATTTAATTAGGATTTGATCAAGGAATTGGTTTGAAAATTGCAAAGCATTGATTTAAGAAATTGATAAATTAATAAATGGGGCCCAAAGTCTAGGCGACCATTTTAGGGTGCATACAAGTGGATCTTCAGGAACAAGTTGAATGAAAATGTAGAGGTTACAAAGAATAAAGCCAGACTAGTTTGCAAGGGGTATGCACAAGAGGAAGGAATTGACTATGTTGAGACCTTTGCACCTGTTGCTAGACTAGAAAGAGTCAGAATGTTATTGGCTTATGCAACACATAAGAAATTCAAAGTTTATTAAATGGACGTTAAGTTTGCATTTCTGAATGGGATACTTGAAGAAGAAGTCTACATAGAACAACCAAAAGGGTTCGTTGATCTAGACAAGAAAGACATGGTATGTAGATTACATAAAGCTTTGTATGGTTTGAAACAAGCATTGAGAGCCTAGTATGAAACGCTGCATACTTATTTGTTAAGTATTGAATTTTTTAGAACTAGTGAGAACAACAATTTGTACATGAAAGGAGATACTGATGATACTATTCTAATTGCTGAAATATTTGTGGATGATATTATCTTTGGAGGTCAAGATCACATATGTAAATCCTTTGCTGATGAGATGAGAAAAGAGTTCGAAATGTCTATGTTTGGAGAGATTAAGTTCTTTCTAGGACTGTAGGTTATTCAGCAGAGTGATGGGATATTCATCACACAATCCAAGTATATAAAGGAAGTATTGAAAACATTTGGCATGGAAGATGCTAGAACAGTTGGAACACCAATGGTCATAGGCTGTAAATTGACTAAAGAGGATGAAACTACAGAGGTGAACTACACACTGTACCGATCAATGATTGGTAAGTTAATGTATGTAGTACACAGTAGACCAAATATAGCACATGCTGTGGGAATTGTTGCAAGATTTTCTACAAATCCTAGGTAGTCACACATGATTTCTACAAAGAGAATCTTAAGATACCTGAAGAAGACAGAGGATTATAAGTTATGGTATCCTAAGGAAGGCAAGTTTGAACTTAAAGTATACATTGACGCTGATTGGGCTGGAAATGTGGATGACAGAAAAAGCACAACCCGAGGAGCATTTTTCTTTGGTGAAAGACTTGTTACCTGGACAAGTAAGAAGCAGTCTTGTATTTTCCAGTCTACAGCTGAAGCTGAGTATGTTGCTACTGCTACAAACTGTTCAAATATTGCATATATCAAGCAAGTGTTAGAAGGAATGAATGAGATAATCACTGAGCCAGTGATTATATACTGTGATAACACTAGTGTTATAAACATTTCAAAGAATCTAGTGATGCACTCTAAAACAAAACACATATCTATCAAGTATCACTACTTAAGAGAACAAGTGTAGGAGAAGCAAGTGAAGCTAGAATTTGTTACATCTAAAGAGCAACTTGCAGACATATTTACAAAGCCTCTACCAAAAGATACATTTGAATACTTGAGGACTAGACTTGGGGTCCGTCCCCTGTCTACCAGTCACTAATGTGAACTGGAGGTTGCATCAGCCTAATCTTATCAGAAGATCATTCATATCGATGTAACATAGTTCACACTTTGGATTTCTGTCTAAAGTTGTGAAAGTTGTGAAGAACTGGAATAGAGTTGCATAATCAATATACAGAGATACAGTCAAATGCATCGGACAACAGAGAGTTACATGGCTACTACAGAGCTGTATGGTTTATTTGTTTCTTTGGCATTATTGTCAAAGGGAGAGATAAACAATATGATAACCGAGGAGAACATAGGAACATCTATCTAAGGGAGAGACAATCTGAAAAGATACAGGGAGAGATAAATAGAAGGAACTTGAGAGCTTCTATAGATCATATCTGTAGAAGATAGTTTGCACATTGCAATGTTGTCATGTAACGTAGTGATTAAACATATTAAGCTAAGGGAGAGCTTACCGAGCTCCAACATTTATTTACAGAGTTGTAGAATACATGTTTGGTATGTGCATGGTATACTTCATATTGTTTGAGTTGCCATCAATGCCAAAGGGAGAGATTGATGAACTACAACTGATTGAGAACCTGATTGTAGAAATTCAAGTGATTAGAGATCACTGAGCACAAAATTGTTATGTAAGATAATTGAATCAATTTTATGTTTTCATTGATGTCAACTAGCTTTGACAATACTTATCATGGAGTTGCAAACATTTAACAGATCTGTAGAAGAGAAAAGAAAGATGAAGAATCGAGATATCTACATGGAGAAAGATGGATATGATAGATAAGGATAAGGATTACCTTTGGTAACTTATTGATGAGTCTATGACTTCATATTGTTGACTTGATTATGTTACATTAATCTTTTATGAAGATGGGAGCAAAATGTTACAAAGCAGTGTTTCTGGTTAATGAAGCATTCTAATATACACTAAGCAGTGTAGTGTATACTAAGCATAGTATAAACCGAGCTTGCGTTCACCAATGCATTTCTTTGTTAACCAGAGAATGAACAAAAGAACTAAATGATTTGTTTAGTCAACATAAGTTGATGAGCTGTAAAGTGTATGATCATGGAGTGAAAGATAAAGTTTGTTACGAGATCAACGACTAGCAAAATTCAAGGAAGATCTAAAGGATAGATTTGAAACGTGTTACTGACACATCAATCGAGGAAGGTTTAAGCGACAAAACCAATGAAGGAGATTAAGCGGCAAAATTTGATGGACGAAAAGAAAATAATTTATTTGTCTATTTAAGAGACTAAGGTTTCATTATGAAACTCATGCTAGAGGAAAGGATACTGCAGAGATATCGCATGAACAAGCTTCATGAATGCCTAATCAAACTGGTTAAGGAGAACCAAACTGTAGAGATTACCGAGCGTCAGAAAGCTATAACTGAGAGATAGTAAGTTACAGAATATTGTTGAAATAGAATTGATATATTGATAAGAGATTTGATTGAGCATAATATAGATTTGTACATCTGCAAATCAAGTTGTATTGTAATCAGATCAACTATTGTTACAGTTTAACCATTGTAATAAGATAAATCTCTTAACTGAGTAGACTTGAAAGTCTTGTAATGTCATTCATAGAATGCACATTTGTTATCCTATCAACCCCATAATGAATGCTGGTTGGACAATAACAGTTAGTGTTAAATCCTCTAACAAGGTCACACCTTACAGTGTGTTTTGTAACCTTTAACAGGGTTGGGTCTTCACTGACCTCATTTCAGAAGAGTGAACAATTTTTGGGTTGCCGGTCCCAGGTGGTTTTTCCCTTTACAGGGTTTTCACATTAAATATCTTGTGTTATGTGTTGATTGTGATGATTATTGGATATCATACTTTACATGTTGCATATTAGATTTGATCGGTAGTTACTATATGTTATTGACTGGTAATCGGTAAAAGCACAGAAAATTTACTATTATATGTTACCGAGCTGCAGAAATTTGTTTAAATTATTTTTGGATATACATTTTATATTTGGGACAGTGGATAACTGATTCACCCCTCTCAGTTATTCTAACACTCTTTCCTATACCTTTAAGTTTATATATATATATATATATATATATATATATATATATATATATATATATATATATATATATATATATATATATATATATATATATATATATATATATATATATCACACACACACACACATTACCTCTCCATCTTTTCCTATCACTATAACCCTCCCTCTCTCTATCTCTATAAATATCACTTCTTATCTCTATCTTCATAATTAACACAAGAGCATTTAAATAGTAAATTAAAATGCTAACCTTACCAAGGGGACACCTAGTTTATTTTTGTAAATTCCCTTTTATATCATTCGGTTTAGAATGTTGAATAGCCACGGGTCTAAAACACTAGTTGTTTAAAAAACAATTCTGGTTAAACAAACAATGGTTACAAATAGTATCAAAAAGCGGATGCAAATTCATGAAGTGGTATTGCGAAAGGAGAATCCGGTGTTTATAGGAGAGACAACGACTATCCAGCCATATCATTCGATATGGTTGGATGCCAATTTCGTATGCCCCCATGTTTATTGAGCCTCGAATATTCTGTAAGGTTTTAATTTTAAAAATGAAGATTTTGTTTGATTTATAGTTAACTTTAAATATAATTTTATTATTTCTTTTAACAATAGACTAAAATCTTTAATTAATTAAATTAAAAATATAAATAATGAAAAAATATTTATTAAAAAGATTAAAATCTATTATATAATTTGAAGTAGTGGATTAATCTCTTTGTCCTGATATGGGAGATTATCGAAACCAATCACTAACATTTTCACTTACACAAGTCATGTTATAACTTTATTTGTTTAAAGGTGAGTAAATTAAAAATAAAAATAAAATAGTTAAATTTCTTTTTGAGAAAATTAGTATATTTTCTTTATGTTTCATTATAGAATGTTTTGATCTAAATCATTTGAAAATAAATATTAAAATATTATTAAAACATTATTTTTAAATTTATTATCTTTAAATTAAAAAATACTTAGAAAATAGTAGATCTAAGTTTAATATTGATGAATTTTTTTATAGTACATTTTAGAAAACTATTGTACACCTTTTGTAATTGAAATTATGAAATTTCTAAAATTATTAGTATATTTAATTATATATTTTTCTACATTTGACAATGTGAATTTTTATTGACAACAAAAACACAAATAAATTTAAGAAAATATAACTAAAATCAATTATAGATATATATTTAAAAAAATTTAAACTTTAAATTTTATTTAATTATATTATAGTTAAAAAATATAATTATACAAAACAAATTTTTTTTTGAAATCTCCTTTTATAAATTAAAACAACTTTAAAAATGGCTACAAAATATTTTTTTAAAATCTCTCCATAGACATGGGGGCATACGGGCATGGGCATGAATGATATGGCTGGATAACTGTTCCAATTTTGGGTGGGTTCTGTTGGAGGCCATATTTTTGCAAACATGTTCATGGGCCACAGAATATTATATTTATGACTATTGAAATGAGCGCCCAAAAGATGGATAAGTGCTTAGTCATGTTCAATGTTTAATAATATTATTAATGATATTTATAAGTCCAAATAGTGACAGGCCTTCATTTTATTAATATCAAAAGGCTATGCTTATTTTAATATTTCATTTCTCCCATAAAAAGCCAAAATACCCGCGCTCTCGCTGGGATTTTTCGTTGTCCCCAAATCAAGTGGAGAGGCCGCGAGAGGGGGAAATCAAATTTAATTAAGTTTTGTTTTGTTTGGCCACGTGTTACCTAACCACTGCACCGCAGGGCATATGGGAGTAGCTTTGAATGAGTCGCGAGGATGGGAGGTGAAAGGTTTTAAAGTATTTTTTTCTCTAAATGTTTGCAGAAATGTTAATATGAAGATTTGCTATTAAATTTTTGTGACACGTGTTATAGTATGGCAAGATTGCAGGCATCTAAGAGCATCCCAATTTCAAGTTGGGATTGGGATTCAATTATATTTGTAAAGAAGTCAATGGGTTCTTGATATATTGGTGAAGTTGAGTGGTTCTTAATGAGCCCACCAGCAGATCAAGTAAGGGATGAGGTTGGGATTGTGCCAGGGCAATTTTGGCCGTGTGGATACCCATCAGTTGAGGTTTCAGATATGAGTGCGTCCGTATAGAATTGCTAAAACATCTCTTACCCCATGTCCCCATGCGGCTGCTAAAGTTTCTTTTGTGCTTAATAATTAGAATTAAGCTGTTAAGAAAAGGAGGGGCTGAAATTATGCAGTGACTGCATACTAAAAATAAGACCCGCTGTCTTCACCATTATTCTTCCCTCTATTTTTAACATTTTCCTTCCCTCCATTTTTACATTTTCATCTATTCTTTCTCCCTCTAATTTTTTAAATATATTATTATAAATACAAATTGCCCTTTCATATTTCACCCCTGCTGCAGACATGAGGAAGGCATACCTTTCATATTTCACCCGTGGGTGCTGCAGACTTCGTTTTGACCAGTCAAGTAAATAAATTTTACACAAATTTTATGTCTCGGTAATCATACAGGATTCGTAAATTGTGTTCTAATGACATAAATTTCTGAAAAAGTTTTCTTTTTTAGCCAGGATACTGCACTTTTGGTCAACTGGTAATTTTATGCTTTCTCTTTTTTAATGCATCTTGTGGATACACTATGAAACTCAGAAGTTTTTATCTCCAAATCATTAATAATTTAAAAATAAATTAATTGAATTTTTTTTAAGCTGAATGCTAAAAATAAGCAGAATTATTAATACTCATGGGGCCACCTGCTCAACAAAAAGCTCCTAAAAATGTTGAGCAGTGGCTGCTAGTCAAAATTAGCCTAGCAGCTGCATGGGGACCTGCCCTTAAGCTCTCAGCCAAAAAAGTTTCAGGCATGAGTGCATATCAGATTGCTAAAACGTCTCTGTGGTGGGCCGTCGCTGGTTGATTGGTCACAGGGTTTGTGCCTCTTGCTAGAGTGCCTCCCAGATCTGAAACCTCCAACAATTTTTTATTTTTTTTAAATTTCCATTGGCCCCTCTGGACACATGGCACCCAGCCGCAACATCGATGCCTCCCATGAAATGCCACAGAAACCTTGCGAGGCAGCGAGAGCAGAGTATGTCATGAAATTTTAGATAATATTTTAATATTTCTCACAGTTAGGGTTAGGGCTTCCCCGTGTTTTATATTTGCAGTTCGCAGGCATTAATGCCAAGTTCAATAACCTTTGAAGAATCCCTCTTGCGTGTGTTTAAGGTGGGAACAGAAAATGGGTTGTTTGAAAATGCTTTGGAGATGTCGTTTCTGTGGATGCCGTGACTGCAGGTGATGATTAAAGTGGACATGTAGACTGCTAAAATCCCTGTAGCTATGTAGAAAATGATTTGTCGAAAAGATTCGGAGGCGGCTTGTTAAACAAGAACTTTCAAAACTTTCAAGCAAATGCAACTGGCAGGTGCAGAGCCAGTTTTAGCAAATTTGTCCACGTCCAATCTCTAGAATGAAAGTCATTGATGAAGTTCTATTTGTAATGATTGCGGCAGAATGAGCACAAAATGGGTCCATATGGAAGGCTTAAAACAGAGGATCGATTTCCCATAAATGCACAAAATGATCAATGTAATCGGTAGTTACAGAGCAGCGTGATAATCTGGATTCAATAACCTTTGCCTGCGTCCATCCTGCAATGTCAAAGTGGGATGCCGGGATTGTTGTTGCAAAAGATGTGGGATGATATTTTTAGTGGACGTGTATGTGCCAGATGTGGAGAACTCAGACAGGGCGCAACGAGTTGTTTGGACAGAGTGCCTGAAAGGAATTCCTGATGTTTACGAATGCCCAGCTATGTAGCCGCATTGCACAACCTGTTCTTGCATTTTCTTTTGTCTCTGTACGCAATGGCCTTTGTTTCTTACAGCAGATGCCTCAAATAAATGGTCTCATGATATGCCAAGATTGCAGGTTATGCCCAAAATGGATTTGGATAGTATTAAAAGTTTAGAACTTTTTAGCTACTGTATTGGCGGGTGCGAACCAGATTCACAACTCGTGCCAACATCTTTGTTTCCTGTGCGTAATGGGGCTGGAGGACATGGCATGTTTGAGCAAGATGTCCCATAATATATGTGATATGTTATGTGCTATGATTACAGGTATGTACAAAATGGATTTTGTAGGGATATCCTTAAAAGCCTCTGAATTAATAGAACAGATTTGTGCACTGGAACTTATACAGGGGGACATGTTGAAATGAGAGCATTTAATGGAAGAGTTCCAATATGACAGTAAACGGAAGTAAGCTTTTTTAACAAATGTGAAATATTTTTATTAAAGCATATCAGATGATGGGACTAAAATGATTTTAATCAGAAGGGGATACATTCAGTGGTGGTTCTTGAAATAATGGTGAAGTTTTTTCACATAAGGTTTAAAACTGAGAAAGCTTGTAATTGGGCATTTACATCTATGTAAATATGTTTTACACAGGAATAAAAGATATTTTCAGATGTGAAGGGTAAATGATTTTTACAGAAGTATCAAAAGAGGGTGAAGTATTTTGATAAGGATAATTTCATTAAGAATAATGGCTGAGTGAATATGGGCATGTGGAAATTTTATTGTCATGGGTAAAGTATTTCACTAATGAGGGTAACTAAGTTACAAATGTACTTTTTTTTGACTTTTTCAGTAGGCGACAAGAAATTAGTTAATTTTCACTGAATGGTGAAAGCTTGTTCTTAATGCAATGAAAATTAGTCACGGGATAAATGAAGTAAAAGGCTTTTCACAAGAGATATTATTACAATGTGACATGTTTGCAAAGTGGAAAATATTTTCACTAATGAGGGTAACTAAGCTATAAATGTACTTTTTTTTTGACTTTGTCAGTAGGTGACAAGAAATTAGTTAATTTTCACTGGATGGTGAAAGCTTCTTCTTAATGCAATGAAAATTAGACACGGGAGAAATGAAGTAAAAGGCTTTTCACAAAAGATATTATTACAATGTGACATGTTCTTTCAAGAGAAGTAATTGCAGAGTGGAAAATATTTTCACACAGAATGCCGAAAGTGAGAATAGAAAAGACAAACAGACATTATGCAGTTAAACAGATAGAGATATTTTTGGATAAAAGACAGACAAAGTATTTTTGAGTTGGACTAGGTTGATTGTGGAATGTGCCAAGTGTCTGGAAAGGGGGACTAGACAAGTAGACAAGTTCAAAGGTAGTTTGAAGAGAAGTATGACAATGCAAATCAAATATGAAGAAGGGAACATGTGTCATCAGCAGCATAAATCTGAATTTCTCTCTCTTCTATATCTTTTTATTCTTTTTCTTATGTACGGGTTCCAGTTTTGATAATTTTCTTTGTGCGCAGTTTTAAGTTGCAGGAGTAGGATGTTTGCTGTAATAGTTTGATTTCATGAACAAGGAAACTAGCAGTTGTCTCCAGTTTGAGAAAGTTTCAGATTATATAGAATGCTACTAGCTTTTTCAGTTTATCTATTGTAGATTCTCTGCAATAGAGTTATTTGTTTATTGATTCGCTTCAAGGAAGGGATTAAATTCTTTGTCCAATCTTGAGAGAGTTAAATACTTTGAGTGGATACTTGCAGGCCTGAATGCACAAATGGATTTGTAAGAAGAACTTAATGAAAATGAGTTTGTTAATGTAAGACACTAACATATGGGTTATGTTGGCTTCAGTTGTTTGTAAGGTTTTCTATTATGATTTCATGTCTGACTCTGTAGCCTAGGGTGAGACACTGTCTACAAGGGTCTGAAGTAGCAATCTCAAATCTTATTCAGATTATTTTAATTTCATGTTGATTAGTATAGGACTGGTCTGATCTAGTTCTCACCATACTTAATGTAAGAGGGATTGTGCATAAGATTGGTAGAATTTTAAATACCTATTATTTATAGGTCTGAGAACTATCCATAGTTGTATATCTGCAAAGTGTTGTATGTCACAAGGTTTATGTATGTGCAAATAAGGATTACCCTCCTAAGTGATGTGGAGCTCAAAAAGAAGAAGGCTTGTATGCCTTGTTAATGTTAGGTTTTCTTATTTTTAGTTTGTGGATGGTGTTGAATATATATTATAGGTTTCAAATCCCACAATCTATATCTCAGGTTTTCACCTAAGAATAGAGGTAACAAGAAAAAGAACCAACATGTTTGTTGGATGATGAAGGATATATTTGTCCGATGAGATCAAAGGCCCACTGTTGAAATGACCAGTGTGCAATGGATGGTAATAACTCCCTTGCTGGAGCATGAATCAAGTTTCCATGAAGCTGACACTTTTTGCAAAAACTTAGTATATTGAATTTTTATTTTTTCCATGTTAGGTCAGTAATACCCAACTCTCAGGAGTTTCTTAGCTAACGAGAGACTGTTCGAATGAGATCCAAAAATACCTTCGTGGACTTCTTGTAACGCATGATCAGACTCTTCTCGTTCTAAACACCTAAGTAAAGTACCATCTAGACCACGCCTATATAGGTCATTAGCTATGATTACATAATGTGATGCGCTGCGGATCAAGTTTCTCTTCTCATTTTTGGACAGGCTATCAGGAATAATATGGTCTCTCAAATAGGAATATATTTGGTTATATCGGGATGAATCGTGACTTATGATTTGGCCAATGGTGTCTTTTCCTCTTTTTCCATCTCTTTCTAGAAGTCATTGGTGTTCACATGACCCAACTTTCTCCCAGCTATCTCAGGGAGTGTGCTTTTAAACTTGTGGAAACCAATTCTTGCCCTTGACAGTTTTACTTCATCTTGCGAACCTATTTATCAAAGCATTTTCAACTACAATTGCAAACAAAAGTCACCTTTTCATTATGCTTGGTTGATTGACAGTAACTTGTTCCACAACCTCTACTCTAGCAGGGGTACAAAGGGCGAAGGCAAAGATTGTGGAATTTGGACTTTACTTCTAGCAATTGCTTTTTTTTGAGAGTGTTGAATAGCCTCCTCATTCAATTGATTCTCTGCATATGCTGCAAGCATGGAACCATGAAATGATATCGCTTTGTAGATTTTCAACAAACAATTTGGCTACATTATGAAATCCATTTTGTGTCCATTCTGCATCATTGTATTGCATTGTTTAGAGCAACATCTCCATGAGAGTGCATATGTCAAGCAATCAATCCACATGTAGTCTTTCTGCTTCCATAGTTCACAAACATATTTAGTACATGATTATTTGCAAGATAGCCAACACAAGCATGAAGGTCAACCACAAAGACTTGTTGATCAACCATATATGTCATGTAACCAAATTGTGTAGAGTCTTTATCCAATGAATAGACACAAGAAAGCCTACAATATTAGATGCATTCAAGAACATCTCATTCATTCACTAATATTAAGAACTTACTTGCAAAAATCCATTTCGTGCACACACTGCTCTCTTCGCAAAGTCACTCTGGGTGCTGAACGTGATCACTGCCTTCAATGGGAGGACATGATTTCCTTATTCATTCTGTGAAATAATTCTCATGCATTGTGCTTTCTTCGCATTTTTACATATACATACATATACTCTGATCGTTTTGTTCAAACAACATCCTTTTTGGTATTCTATCGAACATTCATGTGCCAGGGCTATGCTTTCAGATTTTACTTGCCTGCAATATATTATGCATTGTCATCTCTTTTGTTTTGAAATATTCTATCAAACTGTTTAAAGGCGTTATATACGATCACACAGTTTGAATGTACGGCAACTACGTTATTCCCAGAATGACAGAGCAGAGGTAGTCCAGGTACTTCATTCCTTGAGTTGACATCTGTTGGGGCATTATATCAAACAGTTTGACTGCGCTGTCTTTGATTACGCATTTTGCATGTATTTTTATTCCCCCTAATTGGCGATTTTCACATCTGGAAAAATTCCTCTGTTCTTTCATGTTTTGGATAAGCTTTTCCAAGTGTCCTATTTTGACATATAGACAAAAAGAAAGTTGGCAATAGATATGGATATTGAAAACCAAGAACAGAGGAAGAAACCCACAGAGAGAAACCCAAATATGGGCTCTGAGAAAACCAGGCCCAACCATTCTATTTATAATAAATGCAGAGGAGCAGGACATAGAATTTACTACATACTGTTGAGAAAGGTGGCTGGACGGCTATGGTCGGCTGTGGTCGGCTGCACATGCATTTTGTTTGTGCCGACAATGTTAGTTGGTGGTAATTAATTTATTTCAACAATGGATACGGCTTTCTACCAACAAGATACATTTGGAAGAAAGTTTCTAAAGCATTTTCGTCAAATCTGTTTTGTGCTTATGCTGTAATTATAGCATGGCAATCAGTAATCTCCTCGAAACACTACCAAAAAAGTCCTTGGGCTTTGTCTGTGTTTCCATATTAACATGTATTTCCTGAGATGACGTTTCTTTGAAGTATTCCTTCGAACAATCTACGTTCCTCGTGTATGCTTCTACAGTTTACAAGCATATATACTGGTGAAGTCAGACCACATTTGTCAATGAATTTAACTACCCCTTTCTTTTGATGAATTCCCATTATCACATTCAGATCTGTGGACTGTCGAGTGCATTTTTTAAGGCATTCAAACACACAGCTCTACTGTCGTTTTCATGGTTCCGTGTTTCACATTAAACAAGCACTCTTTCAAACGATTCATGTTTGTTGTTAATTCGTATGCATCCTGAATGCATATCAACCATGAGGGTACTTAAAGAGATTGTTGAATCCTTATTTATATCTGCTAATTACATCTTCTTGAAAGTTGTTGAAAAGTGGTCACAAGTTTTAGAAAATGCAAAAGTTAGATTTTGAAATAATAGATGGGGAAGTTAAGGTTTGTGCCTCTCTAAGAACACAAAATTAATAATTCGGAGTCAAAAGTTGTGCAAAGTTAATGTTTTTGAAATTTTCACCTAAAAATTGGGCTTTGGAAGCATCATGTGCAAAAAGTTAGGATTTGGGAATGCTAAAGTGTGAAAGTTACGTTCGTATGCAAGGAGATGGACTTCGAATTTTAGATTTTGGGTCTTCAAAAATTGAGGCAACATCTATTTCTAATTGGGGAGGAGGATTGTGAGAGACGTTGAATGAACCTAGGATCTCCCAAAAATTAGTGCATTATCCATGGGAAAACGAGAAAATATTAATAGTATGCAACTATACAATGAATGGTCACACAAAACAAAACCCAAAATTGAGGAATAACAACACACACCAATTAGAATTGAAACAAAGCTAAAAACTCCTAGTTAATTTATATACAAAGGTTAAAAACAATCCACCTCACTGATTATATAGTTTCAAGTGTTGCCCACTATAAAGAAGGGGCAAGTGTGTATCATCCAAGAAAGTGAGATAGAATGAATTTTCACTACAAGCTTAGATTTTATTTGAAAAGGTCCCTTCCATAGTGTGATGAACTTGCCATGTAGTCCCTTTGGTTCTCTTAGCTTACCCCATAACAACACAAGATCACCCACCTTAAATGATCCTTTTCTAGCCTTCTTACCAAACAATTCTTTCACTTGGGGTTAATGTTCTCTAATAAATAATAATCAAATATATTTTCACACATGAATTTTGCTTCACTCCATTGTCCTTTCATTTATCTTTTAATGTATGGTATTGTTTGGATTAGAATTTGACAATAGTTATTATATGAAAATTGTGGTTAGTCAAATTTTGTAAAAGAAGGATGAATTTATAAATGTGAGAAAATATCAAGGAGAATTAAAATGAGGAATGTTATAAACTTGTCTTATTTAATAAATAAGAATAAAGATTTTTTATTATATTCATTAAATTGTGCAAACAAAATATTGTTATTTCAAAATTTGCAAGAAAACAAAACTTTCCAAAGAAAACAAAAAACTATTTTGAAAACAAGATAATGTCTCCAAAATGCAAACTATAGAGGTATGAAAAGATATTTTTTTTTTACCATGAATAATAGATTGTGTTATTTCATCTAAATCTCAAAACATTTAAATTTTATTATTATTTCAACTTTTAAATAGTCTTTCATCACATAACTATATTTATTTTCCTTTAGTTTTTTTAAATGAGTAGTCCAACTTTATTAATTAGAAAGAAAATACAACTATTAACAAAAAAAAAAGACGGGGGCATAAAGTCACCTCATGAGAGTCTAAGAGGGCAATAGCCTGGAAACAACATAATAGAAACTAAACTGCTACGTAGCTAGAGTTGTGCCAGCTGAAAGAGGCGGATCTTGATCATCCCTTTCTCCCATACATCAGCCGGGGAGGGAGTGGGATCCGAAATGGACCACCCAACCTTTCTCCCATACATCAGCCGAGGAGGGAGTGGGATTCGAAATGGACTACCCAACCATACTTTAGCCAGGGAAGGAGTGGGGTCCGAAATAGACCACCCAACTTCAGCTTTTGCTTCATCTTCTTCAATAACATCTTTCCTGGTAAGAGAAATGGCCAACACCAACAGTGGAAACTTGGAAGCAATTTATAATGAGAAGAAAATACATGTTGTTGATTGAAGATGGCAATTACATCTCTAACTTCTATTACACCCAACAGAGAAACTTCAAGTGGCTCTTTATAGAACAACTAGGTTGAGCTGAACCCACCCAGGAGTCATGCCTTAATAATATATTTATTTATAAAACTTAAAATGATCCTTACCTAACTATATATAAAATTCTAGCTTAGAAACTTGTCGACAACCTCAGGGAAGGTATTGCATAAAGATGGTTTTTCCTTGACACAGTGGCTCCAAACTCTTCTTCCATATCCAAATCAGCGATAGCTCCTTCAAGTCTCCAGTCAAAGCAGTGCCAGAAAGTAGCCAAAACAAAGGAAAACTGTCCAATGGCCATATGTATACCAGGGCATCCTCTCCTCCCAATCCCAAAGGGCAGCATATCAAACTCCTGCCCTTGGTAGTCAAAACTCTTATTGCCCTCGAATCTTTCAGGCTTGAATTCAAAGGGATCTTCCCACACATTTGGGTCTCTTGAAATGGCCCAGGCATTCACAAAAAGCTTTGTTTTTGCAGGTATGACATAACCCTGTACAGTCACAGCTTCGGTATTTTGATGTGGGAGCAACAATGGTCCTGGCATGTGTAGGCGTAAGGACTCTTTAATCACACATTGAAGGTAGTGCATGTTGGGCAGATCAGCTTCGGTTATCATGCGATCTTTCCCTACTATAGAATCAATTTCTTCCTGCAGTTTCTTGGCACACAAGGGGTGTCTGAGTAGTTGAGTAATTGCCCATTCCATGCTAGTTGCTGTTGTCTCCATTCCACCAATGAATAGGTCCTACAAATATATTGTACTAATAAATTGTTAGATAAACAAATACAATACAATGAAGAAAATGAGAATAAATTGAATATTCACTTCAGTCTTTATAATTGACCCTATTTTTTTCTACTGTTTTTTATTTTTTCAAACATTATATAAGACAACATAAAGATTTAAATACTTTTCCTAGTAAATATCACCTGTTGTTGACTTTTTCAAACATTATATAAGACAACCTAAAGATTTAAATACTTTTCCTAGTAAACATCACACATTAAGGATTGACTCTTAGACTAAAAGTGTTGAATAATCAAAATTGACTTACTTTTTCCAAACTTAATTTTCACCTCAGTATGTAAACATTGCATACTAACCTTCAAATACTGCTTCAATTGAATTGATATATTCATCTTACATAGTCTAAATACACTATACAACTTCTACCCTACACAACAATCAAGAAATGAAAGCATGCAGCAGATCAAGAGAGAGGGTAGTTAAAGTGAACGTGGCTTGATATTATACATTCAAATACTTTTAGTTGTCAACATCATATACTAACGACTGATTTCTAGACTAAAAGTGTTAAATAATCAAAGTTAACTTACTTTTTCCAAACTTAATTTTTTTCTCCGTATGTGATGTTTAAAGCTAGCCTTCAACTTCAATTGAATTGATATATTCATTTTACATAATCTAAATACATTGTACAACTTCTACCTATAAAACAATCGAAAAATGAAAACATGAAGCAGATCAAGAGAGAGGGTAGTTAAAGTGAAAGTGACATACAAAGAGGACAGCTTTGATATTATCTGTATTGAATTCCACCTCCAAAGTCTGTGAGTCTATCACATCAAGAAGCACATCCAAAATGTCCTTAGCGCTGTCCTTCTTCTGCTCCAAAGCCTTTTTATTCTGCTCAATATGGTCATCAATAATTCTCCCAACAATCTTGTCAAAGAAGTTGTGGGCATTAACCATCCGTTTCTTGAGACCTTGCAGGTCCATCCAATCTATGGAAGGAAAGAAGTCCCCAATGTTAACAGCAGAAAGGGTGCCGATGATCTCCCTCACCATAACCTTAAGCTCACCTCCTTGCCCAGTCACATCATCAACATCGAATTTTGTCCCAGTCAACATCCTCCAAATTATAGCCGAGGTGATATCCAACAAAGAGGTGCTGATATTCACAGCAACAGTCCCCTCCTTGCTTTTCTCCCAAATAGAGCTCATAGACAGAGAAACCTCCTGTGCTCTGAGGGACTTAAAGGACTCAAATCTCTTAGCACTGAGCAACTCCATCACACACAACTTCCTCATGAGTCTCCAGTAAGGACCGTAGGAAGCCAGGCCTATGTTCTTGTTGTTGTAAGCAATGTGTTTTCCAGCAGCAGTAGCAGGCCTGTTGGCAAATGTTAAATCATGGGTTCTCAGAAACTCCTTGGCCATGTCAGAAGAGGAGACCACCACACAGGGCATGAACCCCAATTTCAAGAACATCACAGGCCCATATGTCTTTGAGAGCTCATAGAAGCTACGATGTGGAAGCTTCCCAAGCTGGTGGATGTTTCCTATGATAGGCATTGGGGGTGGCCCGGGCGGCAACTTAGAATCCTTCTTCTTAGGCTTTAAGAATACCCACACAAGGACCACAAATGCTAATCCTAGTACAACAGTTGTTTGGCCAGAGAAGAATTCTGCCCTCACTGGTAAAATATCTAAGAAAGCCATTATGAAAAGTTAGTACAACTACACACACACACTTGTTTGCTCGTTTGCTGAGCCCATATATATAGAGAGATATACTTCTACTTAGACATGGCCAGGTCTGTGGCCCAGTCGAGCGTATACGACAAAGTGGAACAATTTGTGAAGAAACAATAAACAATAACGACAAATATGCACAAGATGCTTCCCGAAACTATTTCAAATTTATTTAGGAGATGTTTGGGACATCAGTTCTAAGTCTGGGTAACGACAAATATGCACAAGATGCTTCTCATATTTTAAAAGTTTTACAAAAAAACATTTATTTGACTAAATGTGTGTGAGAAAGATATTTTAAATTTATAGGTGGGTACAAGGTAGATATGTCTTAAAGTTATATTAATCTAATGATTGGATAAAGACTATTATACATAATATCAATTGGAGAATTTTGGTCATTGAGAGAGACATTGATTCATTCTATATTATTATTTTATTTGTAGATACAAAGTTTGACATTAGTTTCAGTAAATGTTGGGAGAAGGATCTTTGAAACATTCAAACATAAAGTATATATTTTAAAATGTTAAGAAATTATAAATTGTTAGAAAATAGATAAGTCTTACAAGTACATTAATCTAATGTTTTGTTAAAAAACTATTGTTCATATCAATCATAGAGTTTTGGTCATTGATTGAGAGACAGTGAATGAGTCTAAGTTATTATTTTTATTTGCACGTACAAAGTTTAACTTTTGTTTGAGGAAATGTTTGGGGAAGGATTTCTGAAACATTCAAATACAAAGTACTTTTTTAAAAATGTTGAAAAATTATAAGTTGTTAGAAGATATATATGTCTTAAAATCATATTATTAATCTAATGTTTTGACAAAAGGTGTTATACATATCAATAAGAGAATTTTGGTCATTGAGGGAGACAATGAGCCACTCTAGGTTAATATTTTTATTTATAGATACAAAGTTTTATGCCCGCATTGATAGGTCAATGGAGGATTGGTACATAAATGACAACGTTCTGGAATTTTCTAATGTTGTCACCAATTACTTTTTAATTCGTGAACTTCATTGATGAATAGTTACCCATTATGACACAAACAAGATCCATAATTTGTAGATAAAATGACTCACACAAATAAGACGACCCTTAGACAATGAAGTATTAATAGGGCTTTAAATTTTTCCAAATGTTTCCACTAATTATTTGTATTGCTAAATGAAAGGATGACGAATCTTAAGTCATTAGGGTATAAATGAGATCATAATATTTAGATAGTAAGGCTTAAAAAATTATAATAGCTCCTACTCTTTGAGTGGAATCACTTAAGTATGGTTTTCAATGAGCCTAATGTGATGTGTTATAGAAGGTGACAAGAATTACAATTTAGTGAGCTTAGAAATTTATTCCAAAAGATCATGATTTGATTCTTAATTTTTTATTGCCTCTTCTTCAGTGGTTAATCTTCTCAAAGATAATAATGTTCACAATGTTATTTTAATCATTACAAAAATAATATTTTAATTATTTGTTATTTTGGTTAAAGATTCATAGAATAATCTCTTATAATTTGAGTCTGATATGACCATAGTTGTATGATCTGTCAACCGCAATGATTTTCTTAACATGTGTTTAAAGTATGTTTATTTTTATTTTTAGAGGTGTAGCACCTAATGCAAGTGTTGTCGACAAATTCATGCTATTGACTTATAGAAAAAAACCTTAACTTGGTAGTCTCATGGTGGCATAGAAAGTTTTTCCTTATAATAAGCTTCTCTTAGAGTACTCTTTTGAAAGGGCGTTTCTCAACCAAGCTATGAAAACTTTAGGCTATCTTATCTACCATGAAGATAATAAATATTATTCATCTTGACCTAATAATAGATCTATTTTGAGATTGATATTTCCATAAACATGAAATATTTCATAAAATTATATTTTGAAGCCATTAAATGTCCAAGAATGTTAGCTACATGTTGCCATATTTGAGTCCCATTTATGTAAAATTGGATTTAAAGGTTAGATGATGGTGTTAGTAAATGGTTCGAGTTTGGAAAACAAGCCTCTTCGACCCCCCTCTCCCCCCCATAAAACAAAAAAAAAGTTTGTGTTCCTACCATATTTCCCAAACATAAAGGATGTCATTCAAGTCTCAAGTTCACAAAAGGAAAGCATGGAAAGAAGAAGGTTCGGGAAAAGTAGACCTTTACTCCTAAGGCCTTCGTGATAAATAGTGGAGAAGTGCTCCTTCTGAAATACCAAAAATAAACTTCTAGTTAGGAATAGAGGCAAGGTAGTGTGACTTCTGAAAGCTGAAAGTGAAGAGAAAATGCTAAACAACTTCATTTCACAAATTGGATGTTCAAAGTACTAAAAGGTCAAGAACCGAAGCATGTAGATGAGATTCCTAAAATTTTGAAAAGATGCTTGGGCCCACCCTTTGTGAAGTCATGTGCAGATCAAAAGAAGCTGATTATATACAGATTCTCGATCAACAAAGGAAGAATGACTGTCTCTTTCTTCAAATTGCCCATTTCAAAAAATTAAAGTTTGAAGTATGACTTCGTCAAAAAGCGGAGGAAAGAAGTGCGATTCCCAAAATTATGTAAAGAAGGACCTACAAAGAATGAGTCCTCGACATTTACAAAATGAAAGTTGCATTTCAAAAATTTTGCATCATAGCTACTTCATTGACGGAATATGAAGCAAGGTATACAAAAAATCGCTTAATGAAAAGAAGAAGGTTCGGGATTAGTGGTGTTAAGATGCTATTTCCAAAGTTAGAATTCATAGATAGCTATTTTTGAAATTTTTGTCTGACATAAGTGGCCTGCCATGGATTGAGACAATAAATGCACTAAATGATTTATTTACTAGGAATGTCTTTTCCAATATTTAAGGCATTTAATGACAACCATGTGCAAGGATATTCTTAGGATTCATCTGGATTGCATGATATCTTGTAGGAGAAGTTAGAGTAAAACATCATTATAGTAGCAGGTGAAAAAGGTATCCTCTTTCTTCATGCCACACTTCTCTGAGAAAATAGAAATTTGTGTATCTTAAAAATTCACAAAATGGCTTTCAGATATCATGGTTATGATCACCTCATTGACATCGAGAGTGAATGGAAGGAGATCTGTGATACTAAATTGAGTCATTTGGACTTGGGAGATCTGTTAGGATTTGGTAACACTGAGAAGGGGAGTGAATCAGTGTTACAATGCTTAATTAAATTCTTTAACTTCTTGAACCAAGAAAAAAATATATAACAACAAATTAATAACCATGAAACAAGGATAAACATAGAAGAACTCATAACACCATATATATTTTTGAGGAAACCCTATTAAGACAAAAACCCCAGTGGGGATGGTACCCACTAAATTCTGCACTATGAATCTTGAAACCCTGTTAGAAGCCGATTATTACAATATAGGCAGATCCCTATTAGGGGATGTATACAATAAGATCCCTTTTAAGGAATCGACCTTGCTAAAGGTCCTAGCCTTGTTAAAGGAAAACAAACCCTATTAGGGGTGTACAATAGGTGCAACAACACTTACAACAAATCTTCTATCTTGAATAAAAAGAGTTAACTTGAAGTATTCCTAGAAGAACTTCGCTTATTCTCGTTCCTCTTGATCTCTTCTCTACCTCTTAAATGCCTTCACAATTTGCATCTAACATCCATCCATATCATCATTATCATCATCACACACTTTTACAAAAGTGTTTGTATACTTTGTTGGCATGTGATGTTTTGGAGCACTGGAAATCTTCTAAGGGTTGTCATTTAAGGCAACACTTATGATAGTATGATCACATGTTGTGGAGATTACCACTGGATTCATAGTCATGAAAATGACTAAGTCCATAATCAGGAAAATAGGGTATAGTACCACAGTTTTGGATAGCGACGAATCTACATACAAGGTATTATGGCTTGCGAAGGTAATTGGAGGTATTTTGGGATATGTACATGCCTCAGTTAAGATCGCATGAGTTTTGGATAGCTGGTGTGCAAGATACAGTGTTCGGAAGGTGTGTGAAAATAGTAAAACAGTATATCATGGTACATGAACAATTGCGAAGATTAAGGAAAGCATAATGGATATGGTAACATGCTAAGACTTGTAAATAAAGTATAATGCTGACTCTTTGGTGATATAAGAGCGCCAACTCCATATATATCATTTGCACAAGTTTCTACTATGTTTTGTATAACTTTTGTGGAGCCGACTAGAAGGTTAATTTTGTATAAATATAGATTGCTCTTGCGAAAGAAAGATATGGATGATTAATGACAGTTTGTGAAAAGTATACCAAAATTCAAATACGAGATCAGGAGGAGGCAGAGCTATAACTGGAACTATCTAAGCAAGATAAATACTTGTATTGTTCCCCTTTTGTGAACTATTTTTGGGACAATATTGATTGTAAGAGCAATGTGCTCACCACCTTTAACCAGGTGTTTTGTTCGCCCCTAACAGGGGTTTTGTAATCCTCTAACAAGGAAATGTACTATGTAACAATCAGCTCCTAATAGGGCTAGATCTCTTAATAGGGACATTATACTTTAGTGCATATTTGTGGGTACCATCCCCACTGGGGTTTTCCCTTTAATCAGGGTTTCCTCGAGACCAAATCATGGTGTCATGAGTAATGTGTTATGCTTATATGTTCTTTTCATTTTTGCATTACTTTGGATTATTTATAATTTTTTAAAGTTGAAAACAAAGTTCTGTAATACTGATTCACCCCCCCTCTCAGTATTACCTAATCCTAACATACTTATACCCTGTTAGAAGTATAATTACAAAAGCTAGTTGGCATTTCTCTAACTAAACATCATATTAATTAAAGTACATTTGAATTCTTTATTAACATCCTCAGTCAGCCTTAAATACAAGATAGCATCCAAAAATAGCTTTCCAAACGTTCACAAGGTCGGCCTTAATGATCGCTAACATGTTATGCTCTGTTTACTATCTTCGCATCCAATCAAATGAACATATCTCTTCGATCCTTAAATATTGACACGTGTGACCTCACACATGTGCTCATTAGTTTCATTCAAGCATTTCATTAAGATCGCAAGCATTAATACAACTTCTTTGAAGCTCGCTAATCTTTTCTGTCAAGCTGGGTTATTGGAACAATCTGTGGACTTAGGCATTTTTCCATTCAACAATTGCATTCAAACATATTCATCATACCTAATATGTGTGACCATAAAATTGAAAAGTGTTTCTATAAATGACAACATTCCATATATGTGCATGTACACCGTGTACATGTGCATTTGTGTGCATGGGCTAACCACTTGCCAACAATCTCCCCCTTTGGCATCGATGGCAACACTTAGTGAAAAAATGACTAAGTGCATCATCAAAGATAAAATGTAAAGGAAATATACTGAAATAAATGCAACACATAAAAACACATAGCCTTCAGAAGAAACTTTCCTTTATTTATGTTTTCTATATTTTCATTTTACACTTACATTTTTCCTTCTATCTTTACACACACTTGCTCTCCTTCTCTCATTACATTTTTTCTTCTATCTCTCCCCCTTTGACATCAATGGAACAGGGTGCCAAAATGCCATAAGTAGTTAAAACAACAAAAATAGAGTATACTAACTAATAGCTGAATTGTCTGCAATATATCTTTGTAATTTGTCTTCAAAATCTGCATGTCTTCCAAGCTACTTTGATTGCCTCTACAACTTGAATCATTCCATTGACACCAAATATGACCTTCTCTACTTCCTCTACATCAGTAGGTACTAATCGCTGAAATATTTTGAGGCCAAGCTTAAGGTCCTCATGTGTACTCTCCAAGACACTAATCTTTCGAGTAAAAATCTTCTTAATTATGGGGAATCTTCTCTAAACTCTATCCTTTTCCAACTATAGGGTATAGATTTTATCCATGATCCTATTTACTTCCTCATTTTTGTCTAAGAATTTTCTTTCTTTCAAAATCCTTTGAGAGGTTTGCCAAATCCTCTTCATCCTCAGCTATTATATCTGATATACTCTTTATATGCTTATGTGAAGTCATCCAGAGTTTATATAGGTCTTGTCCATCCTTAAGAAAAGATTTGATTTCCCTTTTAGTGGAAATCAATGTATTAAGATCACTCTTGATCTCATCAAGACTATCTTTCATCCTTAACTTTTTGAAATCTTCCACTACTTTTATTCTTGTTACTTTTTCTAATGTATCAAAATTTTGTTCTATAGTACTTAGAACATTATCTAGATTACTTATAGAATCTCCAATATCTATAGGAGGAGTAATAAAAAACTTACTCAATACTATTGTTTCTTGCTAGATTGTCTTTGCAATTTTATCAGTCTTTTTATTTGGCTTCTCCTTTTCTTTGGCAAAAGAAAGTACTGACCACTGCATAAGATCTGTGACATCCATATCCTCTAAGTTGGTTGGAAGTGATTGGGATCCACTTGCCAAAAAACTAGGTGTAGCAAAAGGGGTGATAGGTAGAAATCCTTTTGCATGTTCCTCTACCTTTTGCCTATTCCTTCTCTTTTTCTATTTCTTTTTATTCATCTTTTTCTTCTGACACTTGTTCTTTTCAGGTGTCTTCTCCTTTCGTTTCTCTTTCTCAGTTGATTCTTCTTGGATGGTCTTGGGAGGCTCAAGATTCTTTACTATTTCATCAATGTTGGCCAAAGTTTCAATTATCTGAAATGGATCAGATGTATCCTTATTTGTGTCTAGTGAAATCCCAACATTGTCCATGTAGAAATAAGATAAGGTAGTATCAGCTACCTCTATCTCCTTTGCAACTTCATCCTCTTCTACGATTTTGGAAATTGTAGGCTATCGTGTGGAGATTATTATTGGTGTTGGGGTCCTTGTAGACTTTCCAAGATTAGGTTGCTCCTCAAGGAGTAGCTGTCCAACCTTTTCATCTGTCTATTTTTCAACCTCTTCATATTTTTGGGCCATAAACTTAAGGATTCTAGTTTTGGTCCTTCACTTTGGCCTTAACTTTTCAAACCACTCTCCCATTTCAATTCCTATCATGGTAGGAATATTATGTAGAAGAATATCCTATCTCATCTTGGTGTCTTCATCCAAGGCTCTCTTCTTTCTTCCTTCTAATCTTTCAAATAGGTCCTTACTAATTTGACCTTCTATTTCAATCAGATTCTTTTTGAAGGAAAGCATGTGCTCTACAACTATATCTTCTATCTTTTTTTCTCATCTTCATCATATATATCAAAGTATTTTTCAATAGAGGAAAGCTTGCCATCATTTACTACTCTCTTTTGTAGAACTTTTAAGAAGGGCTTAAACAAGTACCTTTGTGCTTCCTGGCCTTTCTTCTTTTCTTCTTCATCTACTTTCTTCTTATCTGCTTCAAGTTCCCTTAGGTTGGCCTCTTGAAGTTTTCTATCATTTTCATCTTCTTGTTCCTTCTTCTTTTGTTCCTCAGTCTTCTCTATATCCATTGTATGAATTTCCTCTTCTTGTTCCTATTCTGCAATCTTTTTCTATTTTTCCTTCCCATGCGAAGATGGAGGGGTATCAAGTGTTTTCCTTTTCCTTCTTGGTTCACTGGCCATGGTCTTTGGTCTATCTCTAGGAGGTGTTTGACCTTGTGTAGCTTCTCTAGCACTCTGTCTCTACAATTTTCTCCTAGTAGGTGTAGGAGTGTCATCTTTTTCCTTTCCTTCCTCTTATTCAATCTCCACCACTTGGGGTGCCTCAATATTGGGTTGAGGAGGGGGAATATTGTATTTCTCCTCAAGTTCTACCACTTTTTCCTTGAAAGTCTTCATCTCTTCTTTTGATATGCCATGTTTCCCTGCTATTTTGTCAATAAGGGACTCAACTTTCTTCTCCCTTCTCCCCTTTACTAGCTCCTCTTTTACTGTTGTGTATTTTTCTTCATATGTGCCCCATCTAGGAGCATTGGGGTCTTTGGGGGATTGTAGGACATGTTGAATATGAAGCTCCAAAATTATGTAGTCAAGTTTGTAGCCCATGGGTGTGGCCCATGAAGTTCTTGGCTCCACTACCTCAAAGCATGTGTTGTCAGTCTCCAACATGAAACATATATCATTATTGTACATATCATCCAGTCTCCAAGGGATTCTTTCCCTTTCATGCATTTGTTTTTGAAAGAGTTTCATCATGCCTATAATCTCAGAATACATGTTTTTCTCATCACTTCTCCTGTACTAGTCACTAATCATCTGCATGGAGCATCTATAAGATCTCCATAGATACATGTTAGGAAATCTTCTCATAACATGAAAGAATATGTACATAATCAATAATCCAAATCTAAAATGTGTTGTCATGTTACTCTTTATTCCTGCTAGATTTTCCAATAGTTGTTGTCTTAGGACCTCGCATAGGTCATACTTATCATCCTCAATTGTCGTCTTGTAAGCCATGTGAACAAAACTGGCTAACACGCTATTTATTATGCTGCTATATTGTAACTTGTATCCCAATATCATTTCTACTAGTTTGGCATCTTCTTGTGTGATGTCATTTATAGTCATGGCTCTTTTGTTCCTCTTGCGTTTAGTTAACTTCTCCACTTCAAACCTTATGTTCTTCTCTGCAGTAGGTATTTTACCTGTCATAGGTAATCCATTAATTTTATGTAATAATTCCTTGGTGATCTTAGTAGGGGTTCCACCGATCTATTTGAATTCATCACAAGTCCTACTTAACACAATCTTTATCCAGTATAATTCATCAAATTCAAATCTCTCCATGTATTTGACTATTAGCAACCTGTGAACTTTCCTACATTCTTCTCTTAGGGTTTTTTCTGCATTATATAACCCTAGCATTTCATCATAAATCTTTGGTGCGCCTATGGATTCAATCTTGTTGTGTATGTATGCCCTGATATCTTCAACATGAAGAAAACCAACTGGGGTATATGAAAATACACCTTCTTGATCCTCTTTGATAGATTTGAAGGGATGACTCTTAAATTTGTACCTATTCCTCTCAAGTACATTAAAGACCTTAGGTGTGTCCATATTGATTACTTTGTTACTTGAATTGACAAATATATCTTGAGATAATCACAAATACCTAGCTCACGTGATCATATGAGGGTTTTGTGAATTGCTGCAAACACTTCAAGCTCCAACTACTACTCCAAGCTCTTTAATGCTCTCTGATCTTAGTGTAAATGGTAGGTAATTCTACAATAGTATTACCTTTATAGACAATTTGGCACAAGTCCCAAAAAATTCCCATAAATCTGCAAGAAACTAGTGTTGGATCAAATTGGTAGACCTTTTCATAGACATCTCCAAAACCAGTGTGATCTTGTCCAAGATCACAAAACACGGTAACTAAGTTTCCTTCAAGTTCACACAACTTAAATCTGACTGGTGTTAATCTGTCATGCTCCCCCTAAGGCATACATTGCCCATCATAAAGATGGTGAAGAAATGCACCCTAGTAATGATTCAACAAGACTCTTAGGACTCTTGTGAATGCTCACACTCTTCTTTTCATCTTTTTTAACTTCAAATTCCATAGGTTCATCATGTTTGACCCATTTCTCCTTAAATTTTTCTTTTAGTTCTACTAACTCTCTATCTTCTTCATTCAGTTCTTTTTCTTTTGTGAATACTCTGAAAGACTTCTTCATTGGTCCTCTAAATCTATAATAATTTGCTACATGTCCATCATTGTTACACTTGAAACATGTCACCTTATTCTTAGGTTTCAATTGGCTATAATCAATTTGCACTCTTAGGTTTCACATTAAACAAGCACTCTTTCAAACGATTCATGTCACCTTATACCATGTTAGAAGTATAATTACAAAAGCTAGTTGGCATTGCTCTAGCTAAACATCATATTAATTCAAGTGCTGTTGCACGCTTAATAACATCCCTAGTTGGCCTTAAATACAAGATAGCATCCAAAAATAGCTTTCCAAACGTTCACAAGGCCAACCTTAATGATCGCTAACATGTTATGCTCTATTTACTGTCTTCACATCCAATCAAATGAATATATCACTTCGATCCTTCAATATTGACATGTGTGACCTCAAACATGTGTTCATTGGTTTCCTTCAAGCATTTCATTAAGATCGCAAGCCTTAATACAACTTCTGTGAAGCTCGCTAGTCTTTTCTGTCAAGTTGGGTTACTGGAACAGTCTGTGGACTTAGGCATTTTTCCATTCAACAACTGCATTCAAACATATTCATCATACCTAATATGTGTGACCATAAAACTGATAACTGTTGCTATAAATGACAACATTCCATATATGTGCATGTGTGTGCATGGGCTGACCACTTGCCAACAATCTCCCCCTTTGGCATTGATGGCAACACTTAGTGAAAAAATGACTAAGTGTATCATCAAAGAGAAAATGTAAAGGAAATATACTGAAATAAATGCAACACATAAAAACACATAGCCTTCAGAAGAAACTTTCCTTTATTTATGTTTTCTATATTTTCATTTTACACACACTTGCTCTCTTTCTCTCATTACATTTTCCCTTCTATCTTTACACACACTTTCTCTCTTTCTCTCATTAATTTTTTTCTTCTATCTCTCCCCCTTTGACATCAATGGAAAAGGGTGCAAAAATGCCATAAGAAGTTAAAACAACAAAAATGTAGTATAAAAAATCATAGCTGAATTGTCTGCAGTATATCTTTGTAATTTATCTTCAAAATCTGCATGTCTTCCAAGTTGCTTTGATTTCCTCTACAACTTAAATCATTCCATTGAGACCAAATACGACCTTGTCTACTTCCTCTACATCAGTAGGTACTAATCACTAAAATGTTTTGAGGCCAAGCTTAAGGTCCTCATGTGTACTCTCCAAGACACTGATCTTTGGAGTCAAAAATCTTCTTAATTCTAAGAATCTTCTCTGAACTCTGTCCTTTTCCAACTGTAGGGTATATATTTTTTCCATGATCTTGTTTACTTCCTTGTTTATGTCTAGAATTTTCTTTCTTTCAAAATCCTTTGAGAGGTTTTCCAAATCCTCTTCATCCTCAGCTATTATATCTGATATACTCTTTATATGCTTATGTGAAGTCATGCAGAGTCTATATAGGTCTTGTCCATCCTTAAGACAAGATTTTATTTCCCTTTCACTGGAAATCAATGTATTAAGATCACTCTTGATCTCATCAAGAGTATCTTTCATCCTTAAATTTCTTAAATTTTCCACTACTTTTATTCTTGCTTCTTTTTCTAATGTATCAAAATTTTGTTCTATAGTACTTAGAACATTATCTAGATTACTTATACAATCTTTAATATCTATATAAAGAGTAATAAAAAAATTACTCAATACTGTTGTTTCTCGCTGGATTGTCTTTGCAGTCTTATCAGTCTTTTTCTTTGGCTTCTCCTTTTCTTTGGCAAAAACAAGTACTGACCACTGCATAAGATCTATGACATCCATATCCTCTAAGTTGGTTGGAAGTGATTGGGATCCACTTTCCAAAAAACTAGGTGTAGCAAAAGGGGTGACAGGTAGCAATCCTTTTTCCTGTTCCTCTACCTTTTGCCTGTTCCTTCTCCTTTTCTATTTCTTTGTATTCATCTTTTTCTTCTAACACTTGTTCTTTTTAAGGTGTTTTCTCCTTTTGTTGATCTTTCTCAGCTAATTCTTCTTGAGTGATCTTGGGAGGCTCAAGATTCTTTACTATTTCATCAATGTTGGCCAAAGTTTCAATTATATGAAATGGATCAGATGTATCCTTCAACGTTGTGTCCAATGAAATCCCAACATTGTCAATGTAGAAATAAGGTAAGGTAGTATCAACTACCTCTATCTCCTTTTCAACTTCATCCTCTTCTGTGATTTTGGAAATTGTAGGCTATGTGGAGATTATTACTGGGGTTGGGGTCCTTGTAGACTTTCCAAGATCAGATTTCTCCTCAAGGAGTAGTTGTCCAACCTTGTCATGTGTCTCTTTTTCAACCTCTTCATATTTTCGGGCCAGAAACTTAAGGATTCTAGTTTTGGTCCTTAGCTTTAGCCTTAAATTTTCAAACCACTCTCCCATTTCACTCCCTATCATGGTAGGAATATTTTGTAGAAGAATATCCTATCTCATCTTGGTGTCTTCATCCAAGGCTCTCTTCTTTCTTCCTTCTAATCTTTCAAATAGGTCCTTACTGATTTGACCTTCTATTTCAATTAGATTCTATTTGAAGGCAAGCATGTACTCCATAAATATATCTTCTATCTTATTTTTCTCATCTTCATCATATATATCAAAGTGTTTTCAATAGAGGCAAGCTTGCCATCATTTATTGCTCTCTTTTGTAGAACTTTTAAGAAGGGCTTAAACAAGTACCTTTGTGCTTCCTGGCCTTTCTTCTTATCTTCTTCTTCTACCTTCTTCTTATCTGCTTCAAGTACCATTAGGTTTGCCTCTTGAAGTTTTCTATCATTTTCATCTTTTTGTTCCTTCTTCTTTTGTTCCTCGGTCTTCTTTGTATCCATTGCATGAATTTCCTCTTCTTGTTCCTGTTTTGCAATCTTTTTCTATTTTTCCTTCCCATGCGAAGATGGAGGGGTATCAAGTGTTTTCCTTTTCCTTCTTGGTCTACTAGCCATGGCCTTTGGTCTAGATCTAGGAGGTGTTTGACCCTGTGTAGCTTCTCTAGCAGTCTATCTCTGTGATTTTCTCCTAGTAGGTGTAGGAGTGTCATCTTTTTCCTTTCCTTCTTCCTATTCAACCTCCACCACTTGGGGTGCCTCAATATTGGGTTGAGGAGGGGGAATATTGTATTTCTCCCCAAGTTCTGCCACTTTTTCCTTGATAGTCTTCAGCTCTTGTTTTGATATGCCATGTTTCCTTGCTATTTTGTCAACAAGGGACTCAACTTTCTTCTCCCTTCTCCCCTTTACTAGATCCTCTTTTACTGTTGTGTATTTTTCTTCATATGTGCCCCATCTAGGAGCATTGGGGTCTTTGGGGGATTGTAGGACATGTTGAATATAAAGCTCCAAAATTGTGTAGTCAAATTCATAGCCCATGGGCGTGACCCATGAAGTTTTAGGCTCAACTACCTCAAAGCATGTGTTGTTAGTCTCCACCATGAAACATATATCATTATTGTACTTATCAACTAGTCTCCAAGGGATTCTTTCCATTTCATGCATTTGTTTTTGAAAGAGTTTCATCATGCCTGCAATCTCAGCATACATGTTTTGCTCATCACTTCTCCTATAGTAGTCACTAATCATCTACATGGATCATCTATCAGATCTACATAGATACATGTTAGAAAATATTCTCATAACATGAAAGAATATGTTAATAATTAGTAATCCAAATCTAAAATGTGTTGTCATGTTCCTCTTTATTTTTGCTAGAGTTTCCAACATTTTTTGTCTTAGGACCTTGCATAGGTCATACTCCTCATCCTCAATTACCATCTTGTAAGCCATGTGCACAAAACTAGCCCTAACACACTATTTATTCTTGTGCTATATTGGAGCTTGTATTCCAATATCATTGCTAATAGTTTGGCATCTTCTTGTGTGATGTCATTTATAGTCATGGCTCTTTTGTTCCACTTGCTTTTAATTAACTTCTCCACTTCAAACCTTATGTTCTTCTCTGCAGTAGGTATTTTACCTACCATAGGTAATCCATTATTTTATGTAATAATTCCTTGGTGATCTTAGTAGGGGTTCCACTGATCCATTTGAATTCATCACAAGTCCTACTTAACACAATCTTTATCTAGTCTAATTTGTCAAAATCAAATCTCTCCATGTATTTGACTATTAGAAACCTGTGAACTTTCCTACATTCTTCTCTTAGGGTTTTTTCTGCATTATATAACCCTAGAATTTCATCATAAATCTTTGATGTGCCTATGAGTTCAATATTGTTGTGTATGTATGTCCTGATATCTTCAACATGAAGAAAACCAACTGGGGTATGCGAAAATACACCCTCTTGATCCTCTTTGATAGATTTGAAGGGATGAATCTTAAATTTGTACCCATTCCTCTCAAGTACATTAAAGACCTTAGGTGTATCCATATTGATTACTTGTTATTGAATTGACAAATATTTCTTGAGATAATCACAAATACCTAGCTCGCGTGACCGTATGATGGTTTTGTGAATTGCTGCAAACACTTCAAGCTCCAACTACTGCTCCAAGATCTTCAATGATATATGATCTCAGTGTAAATGGTAGGTAATTCTACCATAGTATTACCCTTATTGACAATTTGGCACAAGTCCCAAAAACTTCCCATCAAGCTACAAGAAACTAGTGTTGGATCAAATTGGTAGACCTTTCCATAGACATCTCCAAAACTGATGCGATCTTGTCCAAGATCACAATACACTGTAACTAAGTTGCCTTAAAGTTCACACAACTTAAATATGACTGGTGTTAATCTATCATTCTCCCCCTAAGGCATACATTTCCCATCATAAAGATGGTGAGGAAATGCACCCTAGTAATGATTCAACAAGACTCTTAGGACTCTTGTGAATGCTTGCACTCTTCTCTTCATCTTTTTTAACTTTAAATTCCAAAGGTTCATTCTGTTCAACCCATTTCTCCTTAAATTATGCTTTTAGTTATGCTAGCTCTCTATCTTCTTCATTCAGTTCTTTTTCTTTTGTGAATGCTCGAAAAGACTTCTTCACTAGTCCTCTAAATCGACAATACTTTGCTACATGTCCATGTCATTGTTACACTTGAAACATGTCACCTTATTCTTAGGTTTCAATTGGCTATAATCAATCTGCAACTTACAATACTTGGAAGTATGACCAAAGTTATTGCATTTGTAACATACAATATTTCTAGGTCTGGTAATAGGTTTCTTAGTTTCTTCAACTGTCTTGTCATCATCTTTATTAGAAACACCATCTTGCACAATATCATGTGTTTTAGTTGTTTCCTTATCCTTAGATTGTCTATGTTCTGCATCTTTACTACATTCACCTTTTTCTATTTGTGCCTCATACAAACTTTTCTCCTTTTGCTTCTTAAGGAAATCATCTAAGTGATCATATGTAGGTCTGCTAGATCTAATATCTAGTTTTCTAAAATCTCTCATATTGTGTCCATACAAATAGAAATTTAAAAAAAAAGTAATAAATTTAGGCTTAGGAATAGATTTTTCAGTTGGTTTCTTTGATTGATCTTTATGGTTACAATCCTTGTCATTGTCATTGCAAGAAGGTATCTTAGGTTCTTCTATCACAACCTCAGATTCAGACTTCTTAGGTGAGTCAAGGTTCACAACAACTCTATCTTTCCTTTGATCAGGATTTTCATTATATCCTACTCCTGTCTTATCTCCTACAGGCTTTTGCAAGTCAATTTGTTCATCCAATTTCTATTTTCTCTCATGAAGTCTTTCTATGCAACCTTTAGTCTGTTCAAGCTCACCAGTAATGGTGATGTAGTATCTTTCTACCTTGTCATATTTTGTTTTCAATGTATTTAGCTCACTTTCCAAAGTTTACATTCTATCCTTTGTATTTGATAGTTCATTTTGCAATATTTCATTTACTTCTTTTTCAGCATCAAGTTCTTTCATCGGGATCAATTTTTTGATTTCCATTTCATCCCTCAAGGAATCCTTTTCATGCTTCAGCTGCTCAATTTGATCTTGATCTAATAACTCTTCAGTTTGTGCTTCCATAAGATCATCTCTCAGTTTTATTTCATGTTCAAGTTGCTGCTTCAATTTATTGATAAAGTCATCTTCCTTCCTTAGCTTGTACTTAAAATCTACTCTATCTATATTAGCAATGTCCACATCTTCCAAATCCATTTCATAATTCTTCTTCAAGTTTTCCAAATCCATCTTGATCTCCCCAAAGTTGTTAAGATTTTATTTCAAGGGCCTGAGGCTCTAATACCAATTTTTAGGATTTGGTAACACTGAGAGGGGGGGTCAATCAGTGTTAGAGTGCTCGATTAAATTATTTAACTTCTTGAACCAACGGATAAAGATATAACATAAAATGAACAGCCATGCAACAATCATAAACATAGAAGAACACATAACACCATATTTGTTTTTGAGGAAACCCTGTTAAGGGAAAAACCCCGGTGGGGATGGTACCCACTAAATTCTGCACTATGAATCTTGAAACTTTGTTAGAAGTTCTAGCCCTGTTAGGAGCTTATTATTACAATATAAGAAGATCCATGTTATGGGATGTATACAATAAGATCCATGTTAGGGAATCGACCCTGCTAAAGGTCCTAGACCTGTTAAAGGAAAACAAACCCTATTAGTGGTGTACAATAGGTGCAACAACACTTACAACAAATTTTCTATCCTGAATACAAAGAGCTAACAAAGTATTCCTAGAAGAACTCCTCTTGTTCTCCTTCTTCTTGATCTCTTCTCTGCCTCTTAGATGCCTTCACAATTTTCATATAACATCCATCCATCCATATTATCATTATCATCGTCACACACTTTTACAAAAGTGTTTGTATACTTATACCATGTTAGAAGCATAATTACCAAATCTGGTTGGCATTTCTCTAGCTAAACATAATATTAATTCAAGCGCACTTGCACGATTTATTAACATCCTCAGTCGACCTTAAATACAAGATATCATCCAAAAATAGCTTTCCAAATGTTCACAAGGTCGACCTTAATGATTGCTAACATGTTATGCTTTGTTTACTATCTTCACGTCCAATCAACTAAACATATCTCTTCAATCCTTCAATATTGACACATGCGACTTCACACATGTGTTCATTGGTGTCATTCAAGCATTGTATTAAGATCAAAAGACTTAATACAACTTCTATGTGTATACACCTAAAAATGGTCATCTAGACTATTAGTCCCTTTTGCTAAAATCATCAATTGCTTGTTCTTGATCAAATCCTAGTCCTATCATTTATTTGATTATTTTCTATGGGCTAACCATCTTATCCTAAGTCTTTATTTATTAAAAGGAATATTTCCTCCCCTTTTATTAAATAAAAATCTCCACTTTTCTTCTTATCCTAAGTTGCACAAATAAAGCATTTAATTCTTATTTATAAAGAAAAATAAAATAAAAAATAAAAGAAAAGCACTTTTTGTCTCACATAGACATAAAGTAAATGCTCAACATAAAGTAAATGCTTCTAATTTTCCTATTGGAGGATATTTGTGCACAAGGATCAAGCTTCTTTTTTTCTCCACTGTTGATTAAATCTTTTGCCTCTTAATCTCCATGGTCCATTGATTTTTCACCTCCTATAAAAGAAGAGCTCTCTTCCTCATTTGCACACACAAATTTTTATGCTATTGTTATGCTACAGGTTTTCTAGGTCATCTTGGAGCTTTTGGAGATATTCTTGCATCTAGGGTTTGAAGATTTGGAGCATTGTTGGCATTCATCTTAGATCTTCATCAACACTCTATCTTCTTGTCTTCATTCTTGCATCATCATGGCTTTTTTGCTTCATAGTTAGATTTCATTTTCATGCATAGTATTTGCATTTTCATAGCTTCATTCTTAGCTTAGATTTCCTTTTATGCAATAGATTAACTTGCATTGTCATATAGATTTACTTTGCATTGCATACATTTGGCTTCATTGGAGATATTGGCATTCTTGCCCTTGTCTTCCTTGAATCTCCCATTGCATGGTTTACAAGCAAGGTTATAGGCTTAATAGCTCTAGTTGAGAGCATTCTTAAAAACCCTTGCACTCCATGCCTAGGGAGCTATGGATCGATTTGTGAGGGCTCATTTTTGAGTTTTCTTGCATGTAAGGATTCATAGAAGTGTGACAACATTTTAACACACACTATGAAGCTTGCTAAGATTTTCTATCAAACTGGGTTACTGGAACAGTCTGTGGACTTAGGAATTTTTCCATTCAACAACTGCATTCAAACATATTCATCATACCTAATATCTGCGACCATAAAATTTTATAAGTGTTTCTATAAATGACAACATTCCATATGTGCATGTGCGTACATGTGCATATGTGTGCATGTGCTGACCACTTGCTAACAAGATCTTCACAGGAGTTTTCGCCAAGAACCTAGACACCCAATCACAGAGAAATTAGTTAAGAGTAGTGTATGTAAATTATGTATATTATGATAGAAATGTAATACCAATCCACTAATTAGCTACAAATCCTATGTAAATATGCATACACAATAAAGATTACAAAGATAAATTAAATAAAAATAAGATTTTTACCTTCACTTACCCATGTAGCTTGTCTTCATTGGGTGAATGTTGAAAGTTGGGTACCAATTCCGCGGAAGTTCGCTTCGAAAAAAATTGCAATAAGAAACGGGCAACTGATTTTTACAAATCGCCCGCTTGTTTAGGTTTAGGAGCCTGATCCATATTCAAAAATCGGGCGTCCGTTTCAGATCGAGCACCCAAAGAGAAACAGGCGCCCATTTTGGAAATCTATTTATTTTTTATTTTTTAATGTTTTGTTTGTCATTTTCATTGTCGAGAATGGGATCACGTTTAGTAAAGCTTGGGTGCTTGTTTCAGCTTCTCCTGCCGACCCCCTCTGCCATTTTTTTCGTGTTCTAGGTACGTACTATTTTTTTTAATAAATTTTTTTATGATTTTTGTCATTAAAAATTGTAGTTTCAAGTTATTTTTAATAAAAAAATGTAGTTTAATGTTGTTTTCAAAATTATTGTATAAATTTAATTATATTTTATGTTTCAAGTAGTTCTTTTTAATTTTAATTTACTTTGTAAATTAGCGTACCAAAGTAGAAAATTGTTAAAACTTTTAATTTAACCCTAGGTAGTAAAACAAAAATGTAAATCTACACAAAATTAAACTACGAAACCCTCAGTAGTAAACCAAAACATAAATTTATACATATGTAAATAAAATAACAAACCATAAGTAGAAAAAAAAATATTTACATAAACAAAACTCTCTCTCTCTCTCTCTTCTTTCTCTCTCTCCATCCCTCTCTCTCTCTCTCCTCTTTCTCTATCATCTCTCTCTCTCTCTCTCTCTCTCTCTCTCTCTCTCTCTCTCTCTCTCTCTCTCTCTCTCTCTCTCTCTCTCTCTCTGTGATGCAAGGGCATTCTTGGTCCTCGGTGAATCTACATGGTGGTGTGTTACTTAGTTGTAGCCTTAACATATGGTCTCAGTTATTGAAGGAAGCTTGGTCGCTGAAGGAACTTGGTGAGACTTTTGTTTCTTGGTGGAACTGGTGCTCAGTAATGCCTGTGTTTCGCAGTGTTTCTTGGCTCGATTGGTTATTTCACTGGTGCTCGATTGTTTCTCTAGTGCTCGGTAGTTCTGGTTTACCGACTGGAGTTCTGTGTGATTTGTTTGGCCGACTTGGTGCATTTATTGTTGGTAGCTATTGTTACAGGCCGACATGTTGAATTTAATTATTGTAAAGCTATTTGAGAGCCAACTTGTATTGCATTTAATATTTGTTAGGAGTTAATGGTTTCATCCAGCCAACTTGTGGCTGATGATTAGTATTTAAGGGGTGTTTGAGGTAGTTGTTTAGGCATGAATTAGATGGCTTAGAGAGATCATGAAAGTAGATCTGAGGGTAGCAGGTTAGAAAAGTTGTGGAAAAGATCCTGCATGATCTTGCAGATCAGATTGTTATCTGATAGTTTGTAATAGCAGAGCTAGTGGTTTGCATAATTGGAGACAAGGATATTGCTTGGAGGCTTGCGATCTCAAGTTTAGATCTTCCTTAGGGTTTCCATCAGTTATTGAACTAGCTAGAGTTGTGTTGGATATTGACGATCTTGTAGAATTAATTATGATTGTAATTGGCCCTAACTTGGAAGGCCTTACAGCCGAGAATGTTAATGAAAATTTGTTTTGAAATAATTGGTGTTGTGTTATTCCCCTGTGCTATTCTGAAGCTACAAGGTTTGGACTGTCCTTAATTGGATCCACCATCCCTTGGCCTGCGTCAAGTGGTATCAGAGCTGAGTTGATCTTGTGGAGTGAAGGTTGACCTAGCAAGGATAATCTTGCGAAGTTGATCTTGTGGGTGAAGAGATCGTATGATTTGGATTGTAGATTCAGAGCACTGAACTTGTGGAATCTTGCCCTAGTTGTTTGTGCAAGGTGGCAGGTTGATCTAACTTGCATACAACTTGGAGGTTGTCACAAGGTGGTCAATGTAGGGTTTGTTGTAGAGGGTTCCTCTTATCTTTAAGGATGCCCCCAAGAAGATTGGACCCTATAATGATTGCTAACCTCTGTGATACTATAGAATCTAGGATTACAAAGAAGGTGAAATCAAATTTCATATTTGAGATGGAGTTGATGAAGAATGACATGGTCACTGAGATCATGAGAGTTGTTGCTAGTGTAACTCAGAATGTTGGTACTAAAGATGGTTATGAGAAAGTTGCTAAAGACTTTGAACCTACTGGATCTAGTGGTGATGACCAAATGGATAGATCTGGTGAAGATAGAACTGCTCGGTTGCCTAGATCTAGAGCTCGGTCAAGTAGTAGTTACCGAATGGAAGTTTCTACTTTCTCCGGTACTTTGAAGCCTGATAATTTGATTGACTGGATTGGTGAACTTGAAGATTTCTTTGAGCTGGAAGAAATTGAAGATCCTCTTTGGGTGAGGCTAGCAAAAATAAAGTTGAAAGGACATGCTGATCTTTGGTGGAAAGAATTAAAAAGAGATAGAGAAGATGAAGGTGAAATGAAGATCAATTGGTGGAGGTTGATGGTGACTAAGTTGAAAGCTAAGTTCATACCTGCTGACTATGAGCTTGACTTGTTTAAGAAGTTGCAGAATCTGAAACAGAAGGATTTGTCTATTGAAGATTATACCAAGGATTTCTACAAACTTACTATTCAGTCTGGACACAGAGAACTTGGTAAGGAAAAGGTAGCTCAGTATGTGAATGGTTTGAGATTTAATATTCAGGATGAGATTGGTATGTTGAAGATTGATTCTATTGAAGATGCTTATCAGTATGCTTTGAAGGTAGAAGATAAGTTGAAGAGGAAACAACATAGTAATCCTTGAGGGAAGGAAAAGATTGATCACTCGTTGAAGGATAAATTGATGACTGCAGAAGATGAACAGAAACCTGTAGAACCAAAGAAGAAGACATGTAGAGTTGTCTTTAAGGGAACTTGCTATAACTGTGGTGAAGAAGGACACCATTCTTTTGAGTGCACATAGAAGAAGCTTAGTGACTGATGAACTACTGTGGTGAATGAAAATGTTGAGAATGCACCTGAATCTAAGAAGTTACTACTTTAACAAACATTGCTTGGTACAAAGGAGGAACCTTGTCAGAGGATTAACTTTTTAAAAACTCGGTGCAAGTCTAGAGGTAAACTTTTTGATATTATTTTTGACAGTGATAGTATTGATAACCTTGTTGCTAACTTGGTTTGAATAGGATGAGACATCCACATCCTTATAGGATTGGCTGGTTGCAAGATGATCATGCTCTAGAAGTAAGAGTACAATGCTTTATTGATGTTCAGATAGGCCAGTATAAGGACCTTGTGTTATGTGATATTGTGGAGATGAATAGTTGTCATATATTGCTTGGTAGACCTTGGCAATATGATTGTAGAGCTATGTATGATTGTGTGAAGAATGTGTTTACTATTGAGAAGGATGACAAGAAGTGTTCCCTGATGCCTTTGCTAGATACAACACTCAGTAGGAGAAGTTTGAGTATTGGTAGCCGAGTTGAGTTGGTAGATCTTGAGAGAATGAATGATCAGTTTGGAGAACAGACCTGTGTGTTATCAAGAAAAGACTTGAAGAGATAGAGGAAGCTAAGTGGAAGGGTATGCAAAGTGAAAAGGTGGAGGACTTGTATGTGAAGAACCAGTTTGGGGTTTATGTGTTGAATCTTGGAAGATTTTCTTCTCACATATGAACATCTTTTCAAAACTAGGGTGTCTGATGTAGGGGCATTCTTGTTCCTTAGTGAATCTAAATGGTGGTGTGTAATTTGGCTGGTGTTACTTGGTTGCAGCCTTAACTGATGGTCTCAATTATTGAAGGAAGCTCAGTCGCTGAAGGAACTCTGTGAGACTTTTGTTGCTCAGTGGAACTAGTGCTTAGTAATGCTTGTGTTGCTTGGCTCAGTCGGTTGTTTCACTGGTGCTCGATTGTTTCTCTGGTGCTCTGTAGTTCTAGTTTATCGACTAGAGTTCTATGTGATTTTTTTGGCTGACTTGGTGCATTTATTGTTGGTAGTTGTTGTTACAGGCTGACATGTTGAATTTAATTATTGTAAGGCTATTTGAGAGTTGACTTGTATTGCATTTTATTTGTTAGGAGGAGTTAATGGTTTCATCCAACCGGCTTGTGGTTGATGATTAGTATTTAAGGGGTGTTTGGGGTAGTTGTTTAGGCATGACTTAGATGACTTAGAGAGATCCTGAAAGAAGATCTGAGGGTAGCAAATTAGCGAAACTATGGAAAAGATCTTGCATGATATTGCAGATCAGATTGTTATCTAATAGTTTGTAATAGCAGAGCTAGTGGTTTGCATACTTGGAGACAAGGAGATTGCTTGGAGGCTTGCGAGCTCAAGTTTAGATCCGCCTTAGGGTTTCCATCAGTTTTTGAACTAGCTGGAGTTGTGTTGGCTCTTGATGATCTTGCATAATTACTTCTGATTGTAATTGGCCCTAACCCGAAAGGCCTTACAGCCGGGCATGTTAATGAAAATTTGTTTTGAAATAATTGGTGTTGTGTTATTCCGCTGTGTTCTTGTGAAGCTGCAAGGTTTGGACTATCCTTTATTGGATCCACCATCCCTTGGCCTCTCTCTCTCTCTCTCAAATAATAAAACATATTCCTTGAATCAAATCCTTTCAAAACAAAGTTTTAAAAACATCAAAAACATTGGAATATTTTTTCAACTAGGTAGGTGTACATTCTTTAAAAAAAAACATTTAAACATTTGTCTTGATTTTCCTCACAACCTATAAAATGTAAATAACTTATATGGTAATTTTTAAATTATGACATGCAATTAAACTTTCTCTTTAAAATTTTCAATTATGACATGTATTTAAACATCCCCCCCCTCTCTCTCTATCCTCTCTCTCTCTAAAAAATGTTAAAACATCTTCCTTGAATCAAAACCTATCGAAACAGAGTTTTAAAAACATCAAAAACCTTGGAATCTTTTTTCAACCAAGTAGGTGTACATTCTTAAAAAAAACATTTAAACATTTGTCTTGATTGTCTTTGTAACCTATAAAATGTAAATAACTTACATGTTAATTTTTAAACTATGACATGAAATTAAATTTTTCTCTTTAAATTATTAAATTATGACATGTATTTAAGCATATATATATATATATATATCTCTCTCTCTCTCTAAAATGTTAAAACATCTTCCTTGAATCAAAACCTTTCAAAACAGAGTTTTAAAAACATCTAAAACCTTGTAATCTTTTTTCAACCAAGTAGGTGTACATTCTTTAAAAAAAACATTTAAACATTTGTCTTGATTGTCTTTCTAACCTGTAAAATGTAAATAAAACTAGTACAAAAAAAACAATATATGACCAAATAAACTACCAAAAATTGTAGATAAATGACCAAATTTGGTCACGTGACCAGTGGTAGTTTATTGCGGGTCATTTATCTTGTGACCAAATTTATGACTAAACTATTTTAGTCATTTATTGTTAGGAATGGGAACACTGAGAGGGGGGGGGGAGGTGAATCAATGTTCACTTTATTTTAACTTTTCACTTTAATCTTTATTCTGAACTTAAATGCTTAAGTACTGAAATAAATATTCATATAAACATGAAACATGAAATCAACACATGACACCAATATGGTTACGGGGAAACCCAAATAGGTAAAAATCTCGGTGGGACTTGATACCCACTAATATTATGCACTAGTGTTTTGTGATCTTTGTTAGAAGATCCTTTACTCTGTTAGGAGTAGCTTTACAATGCATTAAGTACAGTAGACCTTGTTAAGGGTTGGACCCTGTTAGGAGTCTTTTACAATGATCCCTGTTAGGGGAGTGGACTCACTGTTCTAGAGCTCACTTCTCAAATGGTGAAGACTACAACCTTCTGATTTTAGATACACATTATATCTGCAGGTGAACTGTCACTGTGACATTGCTTGTCAGATTAGTTCCTTTGGTGTGTTGATGCTTTGACCTCTAGCAAAGCTCTAATACATCTTATGCTATCTTCGCATACCTCTGCTCTTCTTATCACAACTCTCTTACAACTTCCATGCTGAATACAATGGGTGCATCTTATATTTATATGCTTATATAAACAAAACAATTAGGTAGGCCCTATAACTAATTACAAACAATGCTTCCAAATGAATTGGCATAAGCGTGCTTACAATTATACATATAAACATGTCGGAAACCTAAATACAATGGGCGCATGGCCTTTACAACATTAAATTATAATCACAAACCAAAATGCTAACTGTCGGCTCTATGCTCTGTTCTCTGTTGGCACACACTGGCTGTGCAACTTCAACTAATTGTAACTTTCACATCTTTGCATATCTACTTATGCGCTCATAGACTAAGCATAAGTATAGTCTAACAAAATTAACTTCCAGGGTGCATACCATAATTCATCTGTACACACATTCACTGATGCTCTGAGCTACAGGAACTCTCTACATTGTCCAGTCTTCACACTTAATTGAATTCTGATCTTTACACTAACTGTGCTGACTCCAAACTACTATATGACTTTGTTTCCATAATGACAACACTATATCAAGTCATATACTTTAGTATAGACAAATTTCCAACAATCTCCCCCATTGTCATTAATCACAATGAAGGAATATGACCAAGTTGCTAACTGTTCCTTTACACAAAAACTTTTGTCTTCTATACATTCTTATACATAATCTTATATCTCCCTATACATATATATACTCCATATTATATACACAAATCCCCCTTTGACATTAATGATAAAGGTGCATCAAAATATATATCTACACATACTCACTAAGGGAAAACATCTAGATATGCAATCTTGAGGTTCTGGATCTCCTTCTTCCAAAAAGTTATCAGAGAGTTAACTATATGGAGATGGGCGCATAATGGATATTGAAGCTTCTCTGTCTTCTCCAAGTCACTGATGGGACCATGATCATAAGTTACCATGGGGGCATCAATCTCCTTTATATTCTAATTGAGGATGTCTAAAGAGGGTGTAAGACCATTCCTCAACTGAGTCTGTCTAGACCTTATCCTTTTTATCTCTATTTCTTCCTTCTCAATCTTGTCTATCTATCCTTGGTAGACATTGTTGCACATGTTCACATTAGTGGAAGTGTCTGACACTAAATTCTTTACCTACTCAATCACTGCTTCTGCCTCTTTTATCTTCTTGAAGTGAGCATCAGTGAGCTTGTCTTGATCCATGCATGCTACAATGATCCTTCTTCCTTCATCAACAAATTCTTTCAAGGATGCTTGACTAGATTTAAGAGAATTCAAGTCTAGTGCAAAGTTTCTCATCAACTCATTCAATCTCTTCTTTAAGTACTTCTCTTCTGCTACTATGGACATAGATTATTCTAGGCTAGAAAAATTACTTTTGAACTGTGAGAGGATTGAACTCACATCATCAACTGAATGTACTTTTATCACGTTGTTATCCTTTGGAAGGAAACTATTTAAAATATTCACTGATTCTATCAAGAGAGGATTCCTCATAACTTGTTTTTCATTTGCCTTCTTCATAGCCAAGATGCTGAACTTAATCAGGTCTTCTTCTTTCCAGGAGTCCAAACTACTTGTGTCAGGTGTCAAACTTGACACCAATGCTAAGGAGGGAGTGATGGGAGTGCTATCCATCACTTCTAGTTTTACCTTTGCAAGATCAAAATAAGTATCTTCTTCTTTCTTTTCTACCTCTTCTTCTTTCTTATCAAATACATCTTCTATGAGTACTTCTTCTTGCTGAGTGGGAGGTGTATTGCTGCATAAGATTTCAACTTCTTCAGTACTAAAAAATGCTTCCTCAAACTTGTCTAAATCCTTATCAGTAGCCGCCATGGCTATCTCCACATTATCTATGGTAATAGTGCTGCCTTCATGTGATTCTGAGATGGGTGCAAACTTTTCTGCCTTTGTTTGAGTTTCTACTATAGGCACTGAGTCTTGAGGACCTGTCACTAGTACGTTGAAGGTCTCTACTTCTTTGTCTTGCTTATTAGGTGCATGAGTGATGGGCACAGTAGGTGGTTTTATTTTTTGTTCTAATAACACCTTTTCACAGGCCTTCTTTGTTTTCTTCATTATCATCTCATAGTCTTTGTTCATAATGTGAAGGGTTCTCATCTTTGTCCTTAAGTGCGACTTCACCAAATTTAATATCAGTGCCTCTTCTTCTTTAGAACATACTAGCAGAGTATCTTCTAATACTTTTTCTCTGATCCTTATATCCTCTTCATTTTATATCCTCTTCATTTTCTTATCTCTTTTGGTATTCTAAGATATCCCATACTTTATCTAGAATAGAGGTTTTCAACTCAAGGACTGTCTTCTTGAATTTGATCATATGTTTGACAATCATACAATGTATTTCTGATTTGTCAATCTCATTATATGTATCATAATACTTCCCTACTTGATCAATTATGCCCTCATCAATAATTCTTGTGCTCAAAACTTTAAGGCTTGGTCTGAATCCTACCTTAGGAGGTGCTTGAATGTTTTTCCTTCTCCTTGTAGCTCATGAGGATGGATGACTAGTGCTATCTTCTTTCTTCCTCTTGACTATTGGCTTATACTCTGGAGGAGTGGTAAGGTCAATAGTATCTTTGGGTGCAGGAGTATTATCTTCTTTACCCTTCTGACTATTATCTGATTTAGTTTTCATCTTCTTCAACTTAAGATCTTCTTGTTTTACCTCTGCTATCATGCCTTTCAATTCTAGGGCAATCTTTTCATCCCTTGCTTTATCAAGGTCTTCTTGAGACACACCATGTATTCTCAAGATCTTAGAAGTGAGCTTGGCAACCTTTCTTTTAGTTGCAGCACTGTTAAGTTTTGCATCAACTTCTCTGGTCTTTTCCTCATAGGCTCTCCACCTAGGTTCATTAGGATCTTTGCGGGCTGACAGAAGTACCTGCACATATGCTTCAAGGACCTGTTCTTCTACCTCATAGCCAAGTGGATGAATCCACTTAGTTCTTGGTTCAACAACTTCCATACATGTAGTATCAGTCTCCACCATAAAGCATATTGTATCCTTATATTTCTCTACAATGCTTTCTGGAATCCTATACCTCATCTGCATCTTGGCTCTAAAGGTCTTCAATTCCAATATGACATAGTCTCTTAATGTGCTTTCTGTGGATGCTTTTTGGATATCTGAGGCATTTTTGGAATGGACTTGTCCAAGTACAAATCTAAAACTCTTCCAACTATATGAAGGTACATATAGATGATTAGGGACCCAAACCTGAATATCTTTGTTTTGTCATGTTTGATAGCTTTGATGTTATCTATCAACTGTGTGCGCAAGATCTCACACAAGTTGAATTCTCCATCTTCCTTTACTAGTCTGATGGTAGCCAAAATAGTGCTTGCAGACACACTATTCATCCTACTGGTGTGATGAAATCTCTAACTCAGTATCATTGACATCAATTTGATGTCTTCTTGCTCAATTGGCTCAATAGTCATGCCACACTTATCGCTCCTTGACTTACATACTTGCTCTACCATTTTCCTGACATCCTTACCCACTGGAAGGATGATGCCTATCCTAGAAAGGCTTGTCATCTCATGTATCAAATCACTTGTGATTCTTACTAGAACATCTCCAATCCAAAATAGATCATCATGGATTCTGCTCAATAAGATCTTTATCCATTCTGTCTCATAAAATTCATATGTCGTAGGATACTCAATAATAGGGTGATCATTTCATTTGGCGTATTCATCTATGAATGTTTTATCATGTTTCAACATGGTATCCATGTGCGCCCTTAACCTATCTAGTCCAACAGGCTCTATCTTATAGTAGATGTAAGCCCTTATGTCTTCCACATGCATAATGCCCATAGGTGTGTGGGAGAAAGCTCCCTCTAAATCATCTAGGGTGGATTTAAATGGGTGCCTCTTGAAAACATATCTTTTCTTCTTAGTGACATCATAAACAATGGGAGTGGCCATGACTTGTTAATCACTTTCCAACTAAACTTAGAGATGATCTAATGGCTTCCGAATCGGCGCAATGAGCTAGGGTTACTGCAAACACTAATAGTTCAATCTCCAAATCTTCACAACAACTTCCAAGGCTCAATCTTCTTTCCAATACTTTGAATTCAAATGTAATGAGTGAACAAACAAATTTTTGTGTACTTAAAAGTGAGAAATTCACCATTAATACAAGTCACGTAAACCAGGCTATCACTTCAAAATTTCAAACTTGAGCTCCGCTAACAATCAGCATGTGCGCTCTTGCACAAAGGTTCCTAAAAACTCCAAAATATTAAGTCCAAAGGCGCATACTCGGATGAGTATACCAACCGCGTAGGGGTCTAGAGCTAAATTAGCTCCCCCTATGACCCTGAGGACCATTCATGCAGATGTAGAGGGCACGTCCACTAGGGATGCATCTAATACATTCTCATCAACTTTTTCTTTCTTTTCTTCTGACCAAATAAAGCTCGCATCCTCTGAGGCTTTCACAAACTTGACTTCTCCTTCAGGATCCAAAACTAGTTCTTTGGTCTTTTTAGGGCTTTCCTGACCTTGCATCCTTGATCTACATAACCTTGAGATATGTCCAGCCTTGTTATAGGAGTGACAAATGACTAGAGGTCTATTATTCCTTGGTGCATTGACATGAGTCACCATTCTACATGTTCTGGCTGAGTGACCATTATAGCTACATATTTGACATGTAACATTCTGAGAACTTCTTACATTTGTCTGATTATGATTTCTTTGATCTTGCTGAATCTTGTTCTTCTTACTAGTCTTGCAATTCATAGCTCTATGACCAAATCTATTGCATGAATAACAGTAGCCATTAAAAGTTCTTACCTCTGTATAGTTCCTTACAATGTGTCCATGCTTGTTACATGTAAAACAAGTGCATTCTACTTGCTTGCGCTCATACTTAGGAGGACCACCATTGTCTTTGGTTTGATCTTCAGTCTTCTCAGGATCAGTAGAGTCTTTTTGTGTTTCCTTTCTTGCTTGCATATTGTTAATCTAATTTTGTGCTTCATTGTATCCAATACAGCTAGTGTCTCATCTAGCTCTTCTTGCATACAAATGAGATTCTACCAAATCAACACTAGTGTGTAACTTGTCAATATGATCCTTTGCCTTTTTAAATTCAGATTCCAAGCTTTCTTTGATATTCTTTAGCTCCAAGATTTCTAAGTTAGCTTCCCTCAATTCCTCATTGAGTTAAAGGTTCTCCTTGACTTGTTCATTGTAGACATATTGATTGTTCATCAATTTGTCATCAAATTCTTCAAGCTGACTTAATAAGGATGCATTTTCTTCATTCAACTTCTTGAATTTTTCTTCAAGATCACTATCAGAGCATCCTTTCAAATCCTTTCTTAGTCTTTTGATAACTAATTGAGCATCACTGACTTTTTCTTTTAGTTCTTCAATTTCTCTTTCTAAATTGTCCAGGTCTTCAAGAGCGGCTTCAAGATTCTTCTTTAGATGTTTCATTTCTTCTTTGTCCATGATCTCTTCAAGTGGTTAAACTTCTTTGTTGAGGACTAGAGCTCTGATACCAATTGTTAGGAATGAGAACACTAAGAGGGGGTGGTGAATCAGTGTTCACTGTATTTTAACTTTTCACTTTAATCTTTATTCTGAACTTAAATGCTTAAGTACTGAAATAAACATTCATATAAACATGAAACATGAAATCAACACATGACACCAATATGGTTACGGGGATATGCAAATACGTAAAAACCTCGGTGGGACTTGATACCCACTAATATTCTGCACTAGTATTTTGTGATCCTTGTTAGAAGATCCTTTACCTTGTTAGGATTAGCTTTACAATGCATTAAGTACAATAGACCTTGTTAAGGGTCAGACCATATTAGGAGTCTTTTACAATGATCCCTGTCAGGGGAGTGGACTCACTGTCCTAGAGCTCACTACTCAAATGGTGAAGGCTACAACCTTCTGATTTCAGATACACACTATATTTGTAGGTGACCTGTCACTGTGACACTGCTTGTCAGATCAGTTCCTTTGGTGCGCTGATGCTTTGACCTCTAGCAAAGCTCTAATACATCTTATGCTATCTTTTTATACCTCTACTCTACTTATCACAACTCTCTTACAACTTCCATGCTGAATACAATGGGCACATCTTATATTTATACGCTTATACAAACAAAACAATTAGGTCAGCCCTATAACTAATTACAAACAATGCTTCCAAATGAGTTGGCTTAAGCGTGCTTACAATTATACATATAAACATGTTGAAAACCTAAATACAATGGGTGCATGGCCTTTACAACATTAAATTATAATCACAAACCAAAATGCTAATTGTCGGCTCTATGTTCTGTTCTCTGCTGGCACAAAGTGGCTGTGCAACTTCAACTGACTGTAACTTTCACATCTTTTCATATCTACTTATGCACTCATAGACTAAGCATTAGTATAGTCTAACAAACTTAACTTCCAGGCCACATATCATAATTCATCCGTACACACGTGTACTAATGCTCTGAGTTGCAGGAACTCTATACACTGTCTAGTCTTCAACACTTAACTGAATTCTAATCTTTACAGTAAGTGCGCTAACTCCAAACTGCTATATGACTTAGTTGCCATAATGAAAACACTATATCAAGTCATATACTTCAGTATAGACAACTTTCCAACATTTATTTGGTCATTGATTTTGGCATATATTTAGTCATTTATTTGGTCATTTGGTAGTTTATTTGGTCATTTATTTAGCTATTTATTTGGTCATTTATTTGGTCATATATTTAGTCATTAATTTAGTCATATTAGGGCACGATGGAATCGAACCATCATCCTCCTACTTGTAAAGTAGATGCTCTTCCATTGAGCTAGTACCCTTTAAAGAATAATCATACCATGTATACAAGTACTTTCCACTAAACATGATTTCAAGTTTTTTCATCTATAGTTCAAGGGTAGAAAAGCTTAAGGGGAGGATGACTAGTGATAATTTAAGCTCAATGGTGAAGTTATTCAATGTGTAATATAAGAATAAAGTTAATGACACCATTGGAAAATACATTACATGTGGCTTGTTCCCCTCATTATAATGACAAGCATATATCTTTAGGGGAAACCAGCCACATTACATAGAGATAAAGTATGAACCAATGATCATACCTTCTACATTTTCACTCCTAATTAGCCCATCAAAAGCTTTACTGCTTTAGAAGTCCACACTACTGATCATACCTTCTACATTCTTGTAGCTACAACCATATAAGCAATCCTCCATCAAGGTAAGTCGAGCGGAAAACCTAAAGCCCTGATTCTATAGACCAGGGTAGGATACAATAATTCTACAAATTATTCTCATATCCAACCTTATCCATATTAGTCTTGAAAAATAGTTGTATAATAATTGTCATATCCAATTGTATCCATATTAGAGGATCATGAAAAATAGTTGTAACATGTGCACATGCATGCATGCACAACTGTACACAAGGAACATGCATGCACACACACATAACCATACCCTAAGAACACGCACATGCACATGTACATACCCATAACCAAGGAAAATAATTATAGTGCCTACATATCCAAACCTTGAACATGTACTTGTACCGGTCCCTACCAATTCTGGTAGCTTAGATTTTACTACACAGTAGGACAATGGTCACCCCTGAAAAGGCAACCACTCTTTAGAAAGAACATGCACAAGTAGCTTGGATTGATATGTTCCTAATTGACACAAAACAACTCAGTTTTGAGGGTTAATAAAAAGAAAACAACATTGGTGAGTAGTTGTAATGGCACTGAAGTAGCTGAATTGTTTTATTTTTTTTGGTTCCCTATTTCTTAGCTAGTCAAATTAGGCAAGCCTGGTGTTTATAGATTTTTATGGTCATTGATTGTATATAACTAGCCATTAGTGGCCTCAATGTATTCCTGGTAGTGTCTCCTGTTTAGTTTTTACTTTTAATGCTTGTGTACTGTAAACTTCTCAATGATTTGTTAAATACATAATTGTGTATGAGTTTCTGTCAAACCACCCTAATAAAACCCCACTATTCTATCTAAATAAAAAGATGTGCATCTCCAAGTTGCAGTAAACAAAGATGTAGAAATGATATTTTCCTCCTACATATAAAGAGGAAGATGGTCTCATTCCCAATTAAAACTGAGAAATTATATAACTCATCAATTATCACCCAGCTGGTTTTGTAGCCAGGTTTTAAAACATGAAAGTTATATACTAAAACAATCCCCGACGATGTTAATAAAAGTACAGACACAAAGAAAGTCACACTTGTCCCCAAAAGAGAGATGGCAATGCCATGTACCTCAACGACATCAGCAACAATAGTTGTCATATCAAATGTGATTTCTTCAAATGTGTCATCTAGAAAGTAGATGATTGTTAGTTTTTTTCCAGTCAATAGAGTTTCTATCTCTTCACATGCAGGTATATTTCATCTTAGCCCAGCTTTGACAGACTGCTTCAAAGCATTCCATGAATTCATAGACAGGGCATGGACTTCAGGATCAGTACTAGGAGCAATGGCAACATCGTGGACATATTCAGACAAGTATGCTACAATATCTTTTCCAGGGGGCATTGAAGAAGCACATAAGTACATAAGTTCCCATGCCTTTAACAAATAAATCATGCAATAAAATTACAAACAAAAATAATTTTACTTGAGTAGCTTTACAAAACATTAAATCACATTCAAATTTTAGGCTCTTCTAGTAATAAACTTTTCTATTTTAGAAATAATATGAAACAAAATTAAAATCAGCCTACATTGAGAAAGATAACAATATTATATGTTTTGGATCCATAGTGCCTGCATGAACCTTGGATGTGTTGGGAATATTCTTAAAATTTTGAGGTTTTTTGTCCATTCTGATGGGTTAATCCTCTAGTCTGTAAAGTTTCCTAGGTCCAGGTGTCAGAGTTCTTCAAAAAATTGACATAACCTTATTTCAAAATCTTTACTCTAGGTCCTATCCTTGAAAAATGTTGAATTCATACAAAAATCCTCATGTTTGGCCTCTTATTTTTCTTTTATTGTTACCTTTTTAAGTCACTTGAGTGGATTAAGTTGTGCACGTGCTTAAATTTTATGTTCGCTGAATCAGAAAAGGTCATAGCGTGTCTCATATATTATTCGGTGATTCAGCGAACAAGTCAATCCTATGTTAAGTGCCAGTTTAGTTGCGTGGTCTCTAAGTATCCCGGTTAACACCTCAGTTATTCAGCGAACTGGAGAATGTGTTAAAAGTGTTAAGTGTCATCTTTGTTTGCATAGTCTTCAAGTATCCGGCGGTTATCAGAAAACATCTGGCGATTCAGCGAATGCATTATCTCCAATTCGCGTATTCCTTGGCGGTTCTTTGCAAATGTTTCAACGACTTGGCGACAACGGTTATTGCTCATTCTCTGAATCTAGCGGTTAAAGGCAAAATAACTGAGCGACTTGGCGAATACCGTAGATCATTGTCAGGATCAACGATAGTGGTTTAATCTCAGGTATTGTTGGGTCCTACATGTTTCATTTTGCAAATAAGCGAATGTATGAAGACTTCAAAGTTTGGCGGCCCCGATAGTTTGATATGAAGAATTTCATGGAATGGATGTTTTAAAGTGTTCGCTTGTTCTCGGAATAAGTTAGTCAAAAGCTAAATGATTTAGCGATTCAGCGAGTCATGTGGTCGCGGGTTCTCTAAAAGGAAAAGGTAAAGGGCGTAATCATTTGGCGAATGCGCGAATAAAGGGATTGGCTAAGTTTTTGAGTTTTCAGTCGCTTAATCGCGGATTGAGATATTCAGTGTTTAATATAATCTGGCGATTCAACGCACCCTTTGTTTGCTGAATCTCGTAATCAAATGACCAATGATCAAATGTTTCAGCGAACTAGCGACGGCCGTAGATCATCAACAAGATCAACGGTTCATTCAGAATCTCAGAGTTAAAGGTGATGGTTAAGAAAGATTCAGCAATTCAGAATTGAGGGTTTCACCAGTTCTCCAAGTATTTTAGTGGTTAGGTGATCCATTTAGCGAATGTGCAAACCCTTTGTTCACTGAATCTCCAAAAGATTTAACAGTTAGCCACAACATTAAGAGAATGCGAGATGGTTTTGTTCGCTGGTTCGCTGAATAATAACTGCAGTCAAGTGCTCGAAGGGTGTTGCTGTGTTCGCTGATTCGTGAAAAGTATCATGAGTTAAGGGTTGCATTTCGAGAACCCGCGAAGGCTTTGGTCACTAGTTCTCTGAATATATGCTAGGGTTAGCATTGCATTCAGCGATCATGAGAAGCTTTCAGTTGCGGATTCGCTAAATGGGCCCAGTTGGAAAAGGTAATAAAAAAGGGGAAAGGGACCGTTGCCTACGTGGATAAAGTACAACATCAAGCTGGAAAGTGAACTAATGAGCCATCCAATCAGTTTCGAAGGAAGATTGTATGACGTAAACAGGTTTAAAGTATATGATCTTTATCATTTGCCTCTTTGCCTTGTTTTCGAGTTTTTTAAATCTATCTGTCAACATCTGTACATCGGCTAGCTCCATTTTAAAAATTGGTGACATGCGAAATTGAATTGGGGAGCAGTTAAGGAGATTTACAATGATTGTGGTAGTTGTACAAGCTTGTCTGCATTGATAAATAAGTTAAGCCTCATTGTTTCCTATGTCCAAAATCATTCGAAGAGAATTGTGTCATTCTGAAGTGATTTTCGAAGGCCAAGTGAATCCATTTTGCAGAGATTGAAGGTAATTCTGAAGCCAAGATGAGTCAACCTGAGAGAAGCATAGCATCTTCCAATAGTGAAGCAAAGGCTAAAAGTGGTGAAGATAAGGGCAAGCCTAATTATTCAAATGAGTTTTTGAAGTTGCTACCTGGTTCCAATCAAAACAAAAGGGCTCCTGATGATGTTTTTGAAGATGTTCTAGGGTTTTGCAGAGATCCTATCACACCAAACACAACAGGTTATACTATCTTCAATTTCTTTTATAAAAATAGAGATAGTCATATACCTATATGTAATGGTTGGGCTTTGGGGTTAGGGAAATTAGTAGTGCTTGATGTATTCCTGGATGCAGATTTAATTGTTGCTCTAGCTAGGCACTACGACCCTATTTCTAAGACTATTAGGAAAGAGGACTAGTCAGATTTGGTTACTCTTGATAGGGGTTCGTTCATGAAGGCTTTTAATATTTATACATCCACGTCTACTGAAATTGATTTGAGCAAAGAAAAGGAGAGGTATAAGAAGAATATAGGGATAGTGAAGGACCAAATAACGAAGCATATCCCGAAATAGGATAAGTATATAGCTCCCCTTCCTGCTCACATGAATGCCCCTTACCAATTTAAGTCCCTTTAGCATTACATGAAACAAACTTGTTATGGGTTGTGTAGGGTTTTGGGAATTGATGGAGATGCAGAGTTCTTACCAGCTGACCTTTTGATGATTATCCTGGACATCCAGAATTCTCTGGTTAACACTGACTATGATTATATCTAGTACATCATTGATTGAATGCATGAGGGTCTGATTTCTGTCAAGGACAGTAAGAGCCCAATTAAGTTCATGCATTATTCTTTGCTAATGCATTTAATTTTGTTCTTCAATGTTACTAGTTTTGATTCGAACATGCTAAAGCCAAGGTTCAACTTTGAAGGCCAATATAATCCAGTGCAATTATGGGTGAGGATGTGGAATTCTACTTCCAATGAGGGGAATTTTTGTCTCTTTCAGAATTTCATTATGTATCCTCTCGTAAGGATGTTAGGGATCAACACTACAAGGATATCCCCAAGGGTCCTCAGGCTCCTACGACCAATGCAGTTTGTAAACAATTGGGAGGGAGATCACAATTGGGGTGATTTTTACTTAGGGGAGAATGCTACAATTTTGAGAGTCTACGGTTGCCCCCAGCCCCCACATCTGTTACCAAAGTATGTGCCTCCAAGGGTTGCTTGTTTGGAATTTGTGTGGCAGTTAATGTGGACAGATAGGGAAATTCTAGCCCCTCACAGGAAGGGTACATTCACACCTAGGCAATTCAAGATAGGTGACTTCCTGGTAGGAAAGAGGGCATTTCCTCAGATTACTACATGGTTAAATTAGTTCAAAATGGCTACTGGTGCTTGTAGGCATGTAGATCCTGAGGGCTTTATCAAAATTGCCAGGATGCTGTATATCCCAAACATTGGCGTGAACAGAGAACATGAAGGCTTGGACAAGGAAGATGTAGTCAGAAATATCATCGATGATGATGAGGTCAAGAGGAGATGGAACAGATACTTTGATTTAATAGACTTGTCAAAACAAGTAAAGGCAGCCCAGCTTCCTTTTGAGGGTTTCTTCCCTGACCTTCCATATTTGAAAAGAATTGACAGGATGATAGAGATGCATGACACTCTATCAAATCAGTTGGAGAAGTTGATTGACCAGAGTCAACCAAAGAAAACAAGAGTATTCATCTTCTGATCAAGAGGAGTTTTCTGATGAATCACAGGAAGGAGACAGCCCGCCACAAATGGAAGATGTACAAAGTGTTAGGCCTTTTGAAGACCAACCAGAAACAGGGGATATTCTAGAGCCACCCTTGAAGAGACAGAGGCTTGAGGTGGGAGAGCCTTCAAGGTAGGTAAAATAGAGGAGAACAATTGATAGAGCATCTGCTCTAGTGCCAGGTGACAGGGTTTACCATCACCAATTGAGAAAGGCAATAAGAGAAGGAAAGAAGGTGGCCTCTGATGAAGCAGATAAGGAACAGTCCTTGTGGTCAGAAAGGGATATCAGAGAGGTCTACCAGGAGGAATTTTTGAGTGATGACCAGTTTATTAAAACTGATGAATTCAAGAGTTTTCTTGTTTGGAATAAGTAGAAAGAAGTGAGGAAACTTCTGCCTGAAGGTATGGAGCCAAGTGAAGAGACTTTGAGAGCATTAAATTCCTATGATCCTAGCCTTGATCCTATAACTGCAGATGAGGCTAGACAATTGGTCAAGTCAAGTGGAATGCTATTGACTCCAAGATGGGATCTGACCTCTGCTTTCATCATAGATCAAATAAGAAAGCAATCGTTGGGCAGCCTGTCATATGACGTTCACATTGGTGATATGATAAGAGGAAGTGGCTATGACCCTAAATCTCAAGCTATTGCAATGTGGTCCATGGCCCCTAGGACTCAAAAGCCATCCCTATTGAGTATTGAAGATAAAATGGAAGGGAATCAAATTATTTGGATTGTGCAGAATACAACAGACCTTGAAGTTTCTAAGGTAGTGACTCATTGGGCTAACCTGAATGAGGCAAAAATAGTTCAATTATCTGAAAGGTACTCAAAGTTGTTTGAAAGTGAAAACCTGGTAGCCAAGGATAGAGATTTAAAGATGATGAAGATCAAGCAGCTGGAAGATGAATTGGCAGAGATCAGAGTTAAGCTAGAGGAAGCTTCGAAGGTGGTTGTTGTTCCCCCTGTGCAGATTGAGGTCCCAATTCAAATTGATGAAGAAGTACCTGAGGGACCTAATGAAGATTCAGATAAGGTAAGGATAGAGGCATCTTTGGACACCATGTCAAAGATTACACAATACAGGTGAGATAAAATAATAGAGAAAATGGATACAGTTTATCAGTCAGTCAGCCAATTACACCAGACAAATAGAAAGATAAATGAATCATTGGCTGCTTTGGAGCCACTTCATAGTGTTTGGTCTGGAAGAAATTTGTTGTTTGATAAACTTGATAGCTTACAAGAGCATAAGCCTAAGATCCCTGGAGTAGTTATAGAAGTTTTTGAGAAGATTGGCTTAATCAATGTTGTTTCAAAGTTTTTTAAAGGTAAGTCTAACCAGGTGAGGGTTAAGTTGTTAATGTTTGATAAACATTATAGCAAGTATTTGCCTGTGGTGTGTGATGACAATGGAAACCTGATCAAGTTGGAAGAATGGAAGCTGTCAATGGATCAGTTGGTGATTACACAAGATGTTTTCCTTAATAATGACAATACTCTGGATTTTGAAAGGTGTAATAACATCATTGATAGTTTATTTAAAATTGAAAATGATTGCATACGATTTTTGGCAGAAGCCAAGAATGTAACTGATTCCATGTGGGACAAGCAAGTCAGCTTGTTACAAGAATTGCAGACTTACAACTGGCCGGCAGATGATGAAGTAGCGGCTTGGGAGAAGCTAACAGTAAAGAAGAAAAAGAGGCCAGTTGTCCAACTTATCGAGGAAGAGGAGGAATAAAGTTGCAGATGACATCTGATCCAGTAAATGAGGGAGAGCAAGCTTCAAACAAAGGATGATGTAAATTAGCCGGATGGCGGTCATCATTCATGCAGCAAATTCAGCAACTGCTCTGAAATATCTTTGGACAAAGATGCCACCTGTGGATCTATTTGAAAAAGGATCTTTGTAATGTGTTGTTACAATCTGTTTGTCAGTTTGTAATCTTGTCTCTAGTATAGGATCTTTTCTAGCCATCCCAAGCTTGTTGCATCCTTTCGAGGATTCCAAGATGGCTATGTTATAAATAGTAAGTCTTTTTTTCATTCAAAGGAGGTTGAGAAATATACTGTAGAGGCTTGACGCCATTGTTGAAATCTTAGAATATTTTATCAGATTTTGAAGTGTATTGATACAGTGAGATTTTATTGGAATATAAAATAATTCCCTTGCATGATTTCAATTGTCTTCTTGTTTGAATTATATGGCTTTTGTGTATTGAATCTATAAGGTAGTTTTGATATACCATTTACAAGGGATCTGTGATTTTAATCTCTAGTTCCTTTCAAGGAAAGGGTAATGTCTTTAGGTTAATTTCTGAGAGCTTAGGAATTTGGCAAGAATTTGATGATCAAACATGTTTAAGAGAGGATGAATTGTAAGGCACTTCATCTGAGATTTGTTTGTGTTTCATTTAGAAATTTTTTGTAGGTATATATTTCACTGTTTGACTCTATACTCGAAGATAAGGCACTGGTCTATCCTCGATTTGTAGAGATCTCACCCTCAACAAATTTCAAATAATAATTTACTTTCGTGTATATTTTGAATGACTGAGAAGATAAAGTTTGTATCAAAGATATAAACTATTGTTGTGATCCTTTCAAGAAGTAAATCTAAAAAGGGTTAACCTACCCGAGTTCAAAGCTCGAAAAGAAGAAGGAGTTTATCCTTGTCACACTTGCCATTTTTCTGCAAATGAATGTTTGCTTCCATTAATATCATCATGGAACATTAAGTCTGAATATAGGTACACCCGCCTGGGTCTATGGAGCCCGAAGTAGAAGAAGGATGTGGTCCTTATCAATTAGCCTTTTCCCTGTGAGAATCTGGAGTTGAGAACCCGAGAGTCAAGTTTACACCACTATATTGGCGATTCTACATGAAAAAGAGCTAACAGGATGGGTGGAATAAAGATATTGCTACATAATATATGACTTGGGGTTCCACTAAGCATGAAGAGCATTCAGGTTTTAGTTTTCGGTTCACCTATTTAAGATCCCATTCTATATGTAGATCCAGAGCCTTTACTGAGAGGGGCAAATTTGGTATGGTACAATTTGGTATGGTACCTGTTTGTTTATTCTGTAGACAAACAATATTATGATCAATTCCAAACTAACAAAGCTAGATGAAAGGAAATAAAAATAGCAAAATAAGTAGATATACAATATAGTGATCAGTTCCAAACTAACAATGCTTAAAGCTAAACAGTTAAAGTAAATATAACATTTTCTATTTGTAATTTCATCTTTGAAAGGTTAAGTTTGATAAGACTTCTTAAATTAGAAATACAATTTGTAATCTAAATAGATTTTGTCAAGAGTGGCTAAAGATGTTCTTCATGGGCAAAGTGAAATCTTATTTCAAAGCCTATTTCACATAATCTAACAAAAATAGAAATAGATAATGCTCATGTTAGAATCTATATAAAGAAGAATTTGATTGCATTGGCTATTTGGATGACAACCTATGATCCATCATTTCCATCTCAAAGATGAATAATTACTCTGTCAACATCAGGCTCTTCATCACCCTCATCATGTGGTTCAACATGATCCTTTTTAGTAGCATCATTTTCCTCCTGAAGTGAATCAAATATATAATATCAAAACACTTATCTAAAATCAGAGCACTAGAGGGTTAGGTAGAGGGACTAATAACCTATATTAGTAGTATAAAATAGAGGAGGTACGGGGAAGTTGAAATGAGGAATGGAAAAGCATACCTTGAATCTCCACTGGGTCTGCACACATAGCTTGTCAAGGAGACAATGGTTCCTATCTTCAACTCCTCAGAGAAGAATAGGTCATTGTATCTTTCTGGCAACATAACATGTTGCATGTGCTTCCCATCAGACAACACAATCCTATACCTCTCATGCTCATCTTGGGTAAATGCCAATTTAAAAGATAGGATTTTGAGATTTTGGAGCACATATCTCATCTCCAACATTGATGGATCGTATTACATCGGTGGTCAACTCTTTGACCATTCCAAGGGCCTACAACAACACTATATAATGGCTATACGTAAAGTCTACTTGCCTAAGTAATGAGTTTCTTGACTTAAAGATATAACTCATATTAACCATTGGAAAATAGAATCACGCAAATCCAATAATGAAGGTAGTGCACACATTAGAGAGAGAAGCACTTTATGTCAAAAGATTCATGTGCATTCAATAAAATTCAGTATCTTATAACATAAGTGATTCATGAGATTCAGTACCTTATTATATATGAAATTCAGGGTATATTCAATTTTTTATTGGACTAACTTTTAAAAGGAATTTTGGATTTATAGTTAGATCTTTAAAACTATTCCAAATCAAAGCATACCGAATAGGATGATTTCCATATATGTTATTGTATGACAATATTTTAGCCATAAGAACAATTTTAAGGTAAAGCTTTTTGTTTTGCCGTATTTTATTTTAAGGGAAATGTGCTTTTAAGAACACCATCGACAAAATACAACACAATGATTTTTGTATGAAATTTTTGAAAATGTTGGAAGTGTTTTATCAAAATTTCAAGTATAATGAGTAATTAAGAACTAAGAACATGAGCAGAGAATCAAAATAGAACAAAACAACTGAGGAAAGAATGTTGCAGGGCTCACCATCCATATAACTCATCAAACACGGTTACATATCTATAAGTACATAATAATTCAACACTTTATTGTAATTATGTTAGTTATGGTGATAGCTGACTGGAGTTTTTCAATAGAAAACTAAACCTAAAGACAGGTCTCCAACTCCTTTTTCACACATATTCAATACCTGATGTCACCTATGTAAGCTAAAGCATATATTCCATTAATGAGTTCATTAGAAATAAAGTTCTTCAGAGGGAAACATCCTGATCTAATAAAGGATGATGCTTGGATTGTATATTAGACATTTTGACAAGATCATGCTCCACTATTGAATAACAAATAAAAACCCTATAACTGATGTAAAGTCTTCCAAAATACAAAATAAATAAAAAATAAAATAGTATGTCATGAAAGCATGAAAAAGATTAGTTGACCTCCAAGGTCCAGTAATAACTTGGTACGAACTGAAAACATAATTGGTTAGTTGGGACAAAGATCATGGACTTTACGGGAAAAGAGGAAAATGCGGATGTAGTATGGAAATCATTCTTTATATATTTACAAAAATAAGATACATATGCAAGCCAACATCAAGCTTAGACTGCAGGAATCTAACCTCTCTTTTAGGGAACAGATTAGACTGCAAGAATCTAAAATTTTGGCCTGAAATATTTATATACTAATAAAGAAAATTAACAGAGTGGCATAATTTAAAATCAAGAAACAATCAGCCCAAAACTACAGGTCCGAGGTAGATTTCAAATATAGTGAATGCTGAATTCATAAGTAACTATGACAAATATGAACAGAAGGAAACACATTGCAAGAAAAAAAGGTAGAAGAATATAGAACTGAGGCCGCAACAAGTTATCTTCATCCCTAAATAGAACATATAAATACGTATTCCAAAGAGCGATCAATGATCACTTTTGAGATTGTATAGAAATTAGGCTACACATTAGTAAAAAACTCCATTCCCCAAAAAGCCTGAAAACCAAACCTCTACCATGTCAAAATTCAAATATCAGATATCTCTCATTATAATCAAGTGAAATACAAAATTTAAAAGAAATTGTATGTTGTTTCTCACTATCCAATTGCTATTTCTAGTCAAATCCTTACAACATAATAGCCATTTCCAAGTAAAAACCATAGTGCACCATGGTTGTAAGTAAACTAGGAATTGGCCATCTACATAAAAGATAAGAGTTCTACGAAGAATGACATAATTAAGTTTTTGATAGATGTGTTGATGGAAAAAACATTACAAAAGGAAGGGTGTACCTACCACACTGGTATTTTCCCCTTCCCGATAGTCAGAAAAGGCACTGATATTTTCCCCTTGGTGAGAATCTACAGAGGCCATTGTGTTGATTATAATGAGCACCAATCGAAGCCAAAAAACCCTGTACATGGTCAAACATTAAAATCCCAGCTAAAGACAAAATGCCCACACCAAAAAATCAAATTTTAAATTATGTCGAATCCTCAATGAACAGACCAACAAAAATGAAATAGGAATACACAACACCCTCTTAACAGAACAAATCAACGTCAGCATATAAGAAGAACCTGTAAAAAAGGTGAAGATGTTGTAGCCAAACCCTTGAAAACCTAAAGCAGAGAAGAGGCAGAAGGGAGATGAGATTTTCTTGTCACACCAAAGGAAGAGGAAATAGAGAGCACAAATATAAATTATCTAGGAATGTCCACTGCCATATATATACATCGCTGAGTTGGTTTGCAAAGCAGTGGTTGTCGAGATCGACTGAAGGAGATAGCACTCAGTAGGTAGTAAGGAATGATGCCGAGTGAAGGAGAAAGAAGGAAGGGCACCGACTAGAGGAGATAGGTACCATGGAGAAGACGGAAATTGGAGGTTGTAGGCAGCAGTGGCCATTGACACCTGTAGTGAAGGATGTTAGATCAACTTAACCAGTTTGCGTGCCAGTTATCGAAGGAAGCTCTTAAGAAGGCAGGCTGGATTGCACATTTCTGGCTCTCAAATCCCCTTTGCAAGCCTGTCGATGGAAATGGCTCTGAGGAAATCAAACCGGTGTTTTTTAGGAGTTGCCTATGACATTATGACGTGCAATCATATGGGTTTTGGAAAGCCCCTTATTTATTCTGAAATCTCCCGCTTTTCCTCTGAAAATATACATCCCACCCTACTCTACCTCTTCTTCTTGCCTCTTACTCGTGCGCTGTAAATGAAAATGCATGGCAGTTTTGTCTTAAATTTTAATTTAAGACAACAAAATAATTTTTATTTTCATTTTGTCTTAATTTTCAATTTAAGACATTTATAATATTTTTAATTTAAAAATAATGAAAATAACAATTCAATATTTAAGACAAAATATCAAATTCTTCTTTAAAAAATGTCTTAAATTGTTGGTGCAGGGGCACCCATAGAGCATCTCGAAACATTAAAAGGTTCTTGAATCATAATGTGATGTAATAAGGTGTTATGGACCATTTGGGAAGATTGGGGAATCAATTGGACCCATTTGTAAGATATTATCGTGATAGGCATTTATAAGTCTTCATGGTCAAATCTAGTCAACAAGTCATCAAAGATATAGGGAAGGGTAGAATAGGATTGATACGTTGTTATGGACCACTAATGGTCATTTAGAAAATATAAATTTTTCATATAAAATACATAATTAAATATATTAAATTTTCTATAAACCAGATTATAGTTATTGCACTCAAATTTGATGTTATACAATTCAATTCTATTATTTTTATATATATCATGAAATTAATTTATCCTAAATATGTAATTCACAACAAATGTTATTCTAAAATAATTGAATAATGTAACGCTAGTTTTGCAAGTCCACCTTATTACATATAAAGAGTTTTTCCATAAATTTTGGATATTATTTTATTTATTAATATTTTTCTTTTGTAATATGTTTAATATTTATTAAATAATGATATCTATTATTTAATATATATTAAATATATTATTTATTAATAAATGAAATAATAGAAGAAAAATTTGCATGATGTATACATTGTAATTAACTTTAATTAAGTGATGGTGTTGTAAATCACTTAATTAAAGTTGAAATCTTATATGCAAATTGGTTGACCTTGAGCATTTAGAGTTCACTTATGCATGGTAGGGAATAATTTTCAGACTTTGAGTCTAATACACCTTGAAAGGATGCATGTTTGGGTCATTTTTTAAACAACTTATGTTTTTTAAGACTTTTCATAACAAGACATAGATGATGAAAATACTCATTTTCATTATTTGAACAGGTCAAAATACTATCTAAAACTAGTAAAGTGGAGTTATTTTTAAGGATTTGATCACCTTGTTCATCAATTTCATGTATGTGGTTGGCTTGCAATCACTTTCACTAAAAACTAATTATTTAGTCATTTTAGTTTTGATTTTACCTGATGACCAAATTGGTCATTTATTTAGTCATTTATATTTGTAGAACATGATCAGTTTTAGTTCATGTGACTAAAAGTTTTAGTCACGTGACTAAAAAAATGGTAGAACATGATCATTTTTAGTCACGTGACTAAAATTTTTAGTCACCTTGTCATTTATTTGCCAAATTCTACTAGTGTAACTTATATGTTAATTTTTAAAGTATGACATGTAATTAAATTTTCTCTTTAAATTTTTTAATTATGACATGTATTTAAACATCTCTCTCTCTCTCTCTAAAAATGTTAAAACATATTCCTATAATCAAAACCTTTCAAAACAAAGTTTTAAAAACATCAAAAACCTTGGAATCTTTTTTCAACCAAGTAGGTGTACATTCTTTAAAAAAAAACATATACACATTTGTCTTGATTGTCTTCGTAACATGTAAAATGTAAATAACTTATATGTTAATTTTTAAATTATGGCATTTAATTAAATTTCTCTCTAAATTTTTAAATTATGACATGTATTTAAACATTTCTCTCTCTCTCTCTCTCTCTCTCTCAAGTTTTAATTATTTAAGTCATTCTTTGTAAGGTAAAATGTAATTTACAGTATGTTAATTGTAAATTATCATGTTTTTATATGTACACAGATTAAAAATATGTATGATTTTCATATTGATGAGCTTATAGGTTAGCATGCACCACCACCACCACCTCCACCTCCTCCTCGACCTCCACCTCGACTTCCCCCTCCATGTCCACCTCCACCTACAACGTTAAGAGATAATATTAGGAGAAATGTAGAGGCAATAATGAGAGATATAAACATTTTTAGGAATGATCCCTATCCATCGGCCCAGCTACTATGTCTTGCAGATAGCATGCAAGGAATTGTAGATTCAGTACACACATTAGACTCTGAGATTGATAGTTTCCAGTCATGGATCGAGAGTATGCATGGATATTATACTGATGACCTCTCTTATAAAGAGGTTAATAATTTAAAAAATACAAAAAATGATATGGCACTCTATTTTTTGAGCCCTAGAAAAAGTGAGGAGATACTTGGCAAGAAGCCACATATTTCTATTAGATGGTGTAGACACCCAAGTATAGCGGAGCATTTTTGGGAGCAGTGGTGGATGGTATTTGACCATCCACCACACACTAATCATGAGGTCCCACTTTATTTTTTGAAAAAATTATGGGCTGAATTTGAATTGGGTAGGAAACCCAATTATTTTGACATGAGAACAATCTAGGGGGTTGGTCGGGGCATGTCACAGGATAGGCCAGGGGCCAAATTGAGTGATAGAACTAGAAATCATGTGCGCAATGAGCCCCTTGTTCCTCTTCCTTCTCATGTAGTTCTTGCACCTGTCCATCAACGAGGAGTGCAATCATCTCTCAATTCTTTTAGTGCCCTTACAGGCAATTTGTTACAGCACTTGACCCAGGCGAGGGCTGCCCCCAACATAGCACATGTTTGTATGAGTTGTGGGGGTATATGTAGGGGTCCCCAGACTAATGCTAATGTTGCCCATGCTGCCCACGGTGGATATATTGATGATGGTGGTGGTGCACATGGTGGATATGCTGATGATGATGATGGCGCACATGGTGATGTCGGAGATGATATGTCATCATATGTTGATTTTCTCAATGCAGATGATGATTATCCCGCAGAGGTAAATTTAATTATAATTTATATAGTGAAATATTAAATTTCATATTTATACAATTATGAACCATCATAATATGTGGAATTTTTGGGGAGCAGAGGAGGGTTGACCCTCCATCATTCATTACCCATCATCATATGAAATCAACACCTCGACATCTCAGTGCTCCATTCACGGTATGCACTTTGATATACATTTAAACTTTAAACAAAATAAAATTTAATTGATAATGTGTTTGACATATTTTTGTGATTTTGTAGGGTCTCTCATGTACCACTGAGATTGGCAGTCCTTCATTCTCTACCCCACCAGTCACCAAGTGTCATCCGCATATACCTGTAGTATGTTTTTCATTTATTAATTTTAAGTGTTTATATCTTACTAATTTATGTACAACTTTGATTCACACTTATTTTTTTGCAATTGTAGGCTTTTGGATTGTCTCATGTTGCACAATCACATTTACATCCCGACTCATCGGTGACATTAGCTACGTGTCACACACAGGTAATGTACATGTTTTTTTTCCATAAATTTATAGTCAAGTTATATATATACTTTATAATTTATGTATATACATACTATAAGTTTGATTCATGCTTTATATATGTTGTTCAGGTCGACACCACTATGAGTCTTGGCATGGCTACAGGATTAAGCCAAATGCAACCATCGACACTATCCTTTGAGGTCATGGTTAAAAGAAATTTTTTAGTATCCATTGTGTATCTAGATCTTTTACACCTAATTATTAAAACTATGTACTTTAAATGTATCTAGATCTTTTACACCTAATTATTAAAACTATGTACTTTAAACATTTTTACAAGACTTGGCTACATCTACTTTTGATGTAGCTGAGGGAGGACCTTCATGTCCCACTGAGGGTACTCAGGACTAGACATAGTAGGATGAGGGCACTCAAGACCAAATAGAGCATGTTGATGCATCATAGTTAATGTAGACCAAGGCAGGGAGGATCCAATTAAGGACAATCCAACCTTGCAGCTTCAGAATTAAACATCGAAAAACAAAACACAACAAGATATTTCAGCTCAATTTTGATTAACATGCCCGGCTGTAAGGCCTTATGGGTTAGGGCCAATTACAATAGAAACAAGTTCTTTTAGATCTACAAAGATCCAATATAAACTTAGCTAGTTTAGTTCTGAAACAATCAGCAACTAATGGAAACCCTAAGGTAGATCTAAACTTGAGCTCGCAAGCCACCAAGCAATCTCTTTGTCTCCAAGTGTGCAAACCACTAGCTCTACAACTACAAACTATCAAATAACAATTTGATTTGCAAGATCATGCAAGATCTTTTCACAACTTCACCAACTCCAGCTTTTAGAACCTCAGATCTGACTCGCTAAGTCTTCCCAGTCATCTACTACTCCTCCTAAACATCTACCCAAACACCCCTTAAAATACTAATCATCAACCACAAGTCGGCTGGATGAAACCCTTAACTCTCCCAACAAATATTAAATTCAGTACAAGTCATCTCTCAAATAGCCTTACAAACATTTAATTCAACATGTCGGCCTATAACAATAGCTACCAACAATAAATGCACCAAGTCGGCCCAAAAAATCACACCAAACTCCAGTCGATAAACCATAACTACCAAGCAATAGTGAAATAACTAAGCATGCCAGGCATCACTAAGCACCAGTATCGACCGAGCACCACAGGCATCACCGAATAACACTTTCATCGAGTGCCAAAGATTTTCAAGTTCCTTCAACGACCGAGCTTCCTTCAATGACTGAGATCATCTGGCAAGGCTGCAACCGAGTAACACCAGCCAAACAACACACCTCCATGAAGATCTACCAAGTACCCTAGAATTCCCTTGCATCAAACACCCCAGGTTTGAAAATATATTCATATGGGAGAAGAACATCTTTCGAGATTCAACACATAAATCCTGAATTGGTTCTTCACATACAAGTCCTCCACCTTTTCAGTTTGAATACTCTTCCACTTCAGCTTTCTTTGTCTCTTCAAGTCTTTCCTTGACAATACACAGGTCTGTCCTCCATACTGATCATTCATTTTCTTTGGATCTACCAACTCAACTCGGCTACCAATACTCAAGCTTCTCCTACCGAGTGTTGTATCCATCAAAGGAATCAAGGAAAACTTCTTGTCATCCTTCTCAACAGTAAACACATTTCTGACATAGTCATACATAGCTCTGTAATCATATTGCCAAGGTCTACCAAGCAATATATCACAACTATTCATCTTCATAATGTCACATAGAAAAAGATCCTTATACTGGCCAATCTGAACATCAATAAAGCATTGTTCTCTTACTTTTAGAGCACGAATATGTTGCAACCAACCAATCCTATAAGGACAAGGATGCTTCATTCTATTCAACCCAAGTTTCTAAATCATGTCCTCAGCAACAAGGTTTTTAGTACTACCACTATCAATAATAACATCATAGAGTTTACCTCCATACTTGCATCGGGTCCTAAACAAGTTACTCCTCTAAAAAGGTTCCTCCTTTGTAGCAAGCAATGTTTTCCAAAGCAGCAAGTTCTTAGATTCAGGTTCATTCTCATTCACCACAACAGTTCATCAGTCACCAAGATTCCTCTATGTACACTCAAAAGAATGGTGTCCTTCCTCTCTATTAGGGATTTTTCTTGTGGGTCAAACTTGGCAAGGATATTGGCTTGATTCTCAGTAAATAGGTTTCCAAGTTTGCAAGAAAAGCCTAATTGATGAGGACTGGATAAGATCCTCCTTCTACTTTGAGCTCCATAGGACTCAGGTGGGTATTGCCTACAAATAGGTTACTATCTTTCAAGTAAACTATGGATTGGTGGATTAGATCTTCATTGTCATGCTATTGAGTTTATTAGAGGTACTTTTATGGAAGATAATTCTGAAGACAGCTGAGAACAACCTGCTGCAGAGTGTGACTAATGAAACTCCAAGTATGATAACATGAACAATGGCAAAAGGGTGATGAGTCCTTCTTCTTTTTATGAGTAAAACTCAAGGAAGGCTAAACTTTGATTCACTATTCAAGGAATCAACAACTATGGACTGTAAAACATCAGGGACAGTCCTATCTCCTTTGGTATATGAACATGAACTGAAAAGGGTAATGGTAATAATGAATTTTATGCTTGATGACTAAAGGTGTTTGAATAAAAAAGAAGAGTCTAACATAAATCAATAGAATAATTTCAAAGAAATAAAATGGTATGCCTTACAAACCACATACAATTTAGATAGAGTGCCTTACAAACTATCTTCTCAATCTAGGTTTTCTACCATCAAGATCTCCACAAATGTGTTCATCCCCTCAAATTGGACATGAGGATTTAATCCTTTCCTTGAAAGAAACTTATGCAACAATTAGATAGCTACCTTACAACCAATATGTTCTATATGCCTTACAAATAGAAACACACAAGAATAAACACAAAACCAAGAGACAATAACAGAACCAAGGTAGAAATTGTATTGTATTTCATGAAAGTGTATCAATACATACAAGGAAGCTCTTCACTCAAAGAATCAAGATCAATAATCTACTCTGCAAAGCTTGTATTATCAACATTCAACCATCAAGAATATGGAACCAGAGAATAGAATCCCTTAGATTGCCAAAAGCTGGAACCAAGAACCAAAAGATTGGAAAACCACAAAACTAGGAAACCCAAAAAATCTTGGAACCCCTCCAAAATCAAAACTCCTACCAATTATACCACTAGCTATCTTGGGATCCTCAAAGAATTTAGGATGCAATAAGCTTTAGATAGCTAGGGTTAGGGTTTCACCCACCAAACCAACCAATATCAATCAAAATTTAATTCCAAGGGAGGAAACCAAACAACCCTGAGTGATCAGACCTAAAAATCAGTCTTCATTTATGGTAATTCTTCTGGGACTATACTAAAGATCATGAAATTCTATGTAAATCCATCTGATCAGACACCTACAACATGCCTCTAGCAAGAAAACCCATCCCATCACAGTACAAAATTCACTGCAAATATTTATCAGACCCTCTGGACCACACTGCAACAGTCGGCACCACCAAACTAATCAAATCCAGCCGCTAAAACATTAAAAACAGTCCTTTCTATCGCTGAGAAACCCTTCAAAAATTTGAATTCAAACTGCAACAGTTACTTTCATGGCACCAGCATGTATCGACCATCATATTTTAAACTGAGATCAACTTTAAGTCGTGACCGTCTTATCCTGATATTTCATAGGCTTTATGACTTAACTTATCAGATAACCTTGGGTTTAGTCTCAGGGAACATGTGACAAAGGCATTTCTATTCGTAGAATAAAAACTTTAACCCACCTTTATCCCCATGAAATGGCGAATAAAGGAAATGAACCTACCCCAGTCACATTTGGTGAACTGGCAATCGAAGGGTTTTGCCAGTTCACATAACACTTTTTACCTCCGCCAGTTTGTTTAGCAACCAAGTGAACACAAAGAAAATTTGTCAAACCACCAAACACTTTATCGGAATCGCTAAGCCCTTAGACCCCGCTTGGGCCCGCTTTATGCGACTTGTCATCATGCTATTCGTTACTTACCGCCCAGTCATCACTGACACGGCACCCACAAATCCTTCGACATCAAAATGGACAGCTGGCGTATGAACTCATGGAGCAAGAATATTCCATGAGATCATGTGCCAACTGTCAATCAATCTTTCTAACTCAAGCCCCACTAACAAACTCCACATCATCCTTCCCAACCAATGAGATACTACCAAATCAAGTACACATAGCAGTGGACCTGCCTTACTTTATCGCTTCTGAAAAAGGTGAAATTGACGACTGGTGCATGATCTAATGCATCTGACACATTCCTTAAGAACTTATGCTCGTCGTTGATTCTCTATAGATGTCAGGACCCTCTGACAAGCTGGAAACCAAGTCCCACTGACAACTGCTAGCATATTATATCGTGGACCAATCATAGATTGCCAACTGCACCTATGTGTCACTTTGGACCCACCGTTTATACTGACCTGAACACCTGGCGAAATGGACGGCTAGTGCATGATCTGAAAGGCCTAAAAGATTCTATGTGCTTACACGCCAACAGTTGATCAAGAATCTTTTCCATCATAACCAAAGCATGACCTCACCCTGCTATGTAAGATGCTTTAACAAATGAGAGACCACCACGTTGCAAGATCCAGCAAGCGGACACATAATTTTTTTCTCCATTCAAAGGACATTCTGACAACCCTACCACTTCACTAATTTGTTCAGCCAATGAGGGAATGCCATTTGTGCCTACCTAGTAGAGGACCCACTTGTTTGAAACACCACGTCGTTAGGAAAGATCAACGACCAGCATAAGATCGCAAACCTTTGACACAACCCTTGTGATTTTACGCCAACCGTTAGATCCAAAGGCTATCAAAGTCGGGCCCAGGAAGGAGATAAGGCTGGAACAATAGAAAATATTAAAGCGCTGGACCTAGGAAATATTCATGCTGACAAACTTAGGAAAATATTTCGCTGGGCGCAAGAAACTTAGGAAAATAAAGGCCGCCAAGGGATAAAAATTTAACGCACATGCCTTTATGAAATTTTAAGTGCCCTAAAAAGTAACATGAAATTAGAACTAGGCTAGGGAAAACTTAGGGTTTTTCAACCCAAATGGCTAGAATTATGAACTTTGCTTAGGGTTTAAGCCAGAAATAGGGAAAAACAACAGCAGGGACCAGAGGGAAATGAAAATAACTATGGAAATTTCATAGGTGCCAATAGTGGCTCTATCTGAGGATGTTGAAATGTAAGTTTTAACAAGAACCACAGGACTCTGGGATGCAAACCAAAAACCACACTAAACTAAAACAAGGAAAGAAACACAACCTAAAGGGAAACAAACCTATACAGAATGTGCAAAATATTTACATATGCATGAGAATCAAAATATTAGCTGAAGAAGGGTTTCAAGAATTGGCCAGGTACTGGCAATTCAAAGACTTCACCATTCACGTTCTTCACCAAGTAGGAATCCTTCCCATAACAGTCATGGATCACAAAAGGACCAAGCCATAGTGATTCAAATTTTTTATGCTTCCCCTTAGCCTCTGCTCTCACATTCCATTAAAGTACCAAATCATCTGCTTTAAATTTTCTTGTATTTTCTCTCTTGTCAAATAGGTACTTCATCTTCTATTGCAACTTGATTTTATTCTTTTGACTCTCTTTTCTCTGTTCATCCAACTCAGTTAGCTACATAATTCTATTCTGCATTGGCTCTATGACATCCAATTCCTCATATTGGATAAACTGATAAATAGGAATTAGATTGTTTATAGGTAGCCTTGACTGCAAACCATACACAAGCTCAAAGGGAGATTTCCCAGTTGCTCTTTTCACTGTAATCCTGTCTACCCATAAAGCCAATCTCAACTTGGAATGCCAAGCTCTCTTATTCTTTTCAAGTGTTTTCTTCAAGATTGTCTAGATACTTTTATTGCTAGACTTAGCCTGTCCATTTTCTTGAGGATGATAAGGAGATGAATAGGAAGTCATGATTCCATGGTCTTTGCAAAACTCCTTGAACTCATCTGATCTGAAACACATTGCATTATCTATGATCAACTTCATAGAGACACCAAATTTGGTCAAAATATTGTCAAGTAAGAAATCAATCACCACTTTACTTGTTGCCCTCTTTGTAGGAATAGCCTCTATCCATTTTGTGAAATAGTCAGTTGCAACAAGTATATAATTATGTCCTCCACTAGACTTCTCAGCAAACTCACCTATGAAATCCATGCCCCACATGGAAAATGGTGCTTCAGTAGCTATTGGATTTAATGACAGTGCTCCTAAGTACTTTAATTTTGAAGCAAACTTCTGACAAGCTTCACACCTTTTAACAAACTGAAATGAATCTTTAAACAATGTAGGCCAGAAGTAGCTAGCTCTTAAAATCTTGTGAGCGATAGTCCTTGCTGAAAAATGACCTCCACAAACACCAGCATGCATTTCATTTAAAACCTTCTCTATCTGATATCTGTCAAGACAAAACAACAAGACTCGATCTCTATTTTTCCAATACAAGTCTCCTTGTATCAATGTATATTTTTGAGCTTGCAATTTCAAGAACCTCTTTTGGTTATCTGTCATATAGTCTGGGCATCTAGCATTCTTTATGAAATAGACAATATCAACATATTCTAGTTGCAATTCAATACTTGTGATTATCATACCTGGAGTTCCTTCATTATTTACTTGGACTAAGTCCATGTTTTCTTCAGTCATCAATTTTTCTAGACCTTGTCCTCTCACAAGCTTAGTGATATGGATTTCCAAATTGAATTCTTGAATTCTAGTAATCCACTTGCATCTCTTACCAGTGACTTTAGATTGAGTAAGAACATCCTTTACTACTGAATGTGGGACATATGCAACAACCTTTGCACACACCAGCTAAGGTCTAAAGGATTTGATTGCTTTTACCAATGCATAAGCCTGCTTCTCCATGATCTCATTATTTAATTTAGTAGCTTGCAAGGATTTACTAAAAAATGCAATTGGATGTTCAAAACCCTCATTGTCCTTTTGCAATAAAATAGTAGCAATGGTGTGAAATGATGCAAAAGAGAACAATGAAAAAGGCTTGGTATAGTCAGGAGACCTAAGCATAGGTGCTTGTTGGACCACATCTTTAATTTTCTCAAATGCAGCTTGAGCCTCTATAGTCCATTGAAACTTCACATCCCTTTTCAACAACTTTACTATAGGTTTGACAATTTCAACAAAATTTGCAATGAATCTCCTAACAAAATTGATCTTCCCTAGAAAGGACTGCACCCCTTTGAGAGTTTTAGGTGCAAACACTTTCTTGATAGCTTCAACTCTCTCTGGATCAATTCTTATTCCTTCTTTTGATACAATGTGTCCTAGAAGCTTTCCCTCCTTGACTACAAAATTACACTTCTTTGGATTTAGAGACACACCATATTCCAGAGCTTTGACAAAAATCTTTTCTAGGTGCGAACAATGATCATGAGCCTTCTTGGAATAAGCAATTAGGTCATCTTGATATACAACCATAAACAAGTCTATATACTCTTTGAAAGAAACATCCATGGCTCTTTGGAAGGTTGCTCCAGCATTTCTCAGACCAAATGGCATTCTGGCATATACATAAGTTCCCCAAGGTGTTGTGAATGTAGTTTTGAATTGTTCAGATTCTTTCACCAACACCTGGTTATACCCAGAGAAGCCATCCATCATAGATAATAACTCACATCCAGTGACCTTATGCAACATTGCCTTCATGTTAGGCAATGAATAATTGTCCTTCAATGATGCAACATTCAAATTCCTAAAGTCCACACACAACCTAATGTCACCATTCTTCTTTCTAACTGGGACTAAATTAGACACCCAAGTTGAAGGCCTTATAGGTTGAATTATGCCTGCATCACTCAACTTCACTAGCTCCTGCTGCATCTTAGGAGCCAACAATGGGTTAATGGGCCTTTGCTTCTGTCTACATGGTTTGACATCATGCTTTAATGGGATCTCATGTTGGAAAAGGTCCTCTCTATATGCCTTTAGGTCATCATAGGACCATGCAAACACATGTTTGTACTTTCTCAACAACTTTATCAAATTATCTCTCAGTTGAGGGGCTAATTCTTTTCCAATATAGACCATTTGAGGAGCATTATGTGATCCCAAATTCACTTCCTCCAGATCTTCTACATTAGTATTACTTATTTTTGACAAATGATCATTTTGGCTGCTATACAATGCTTTTAACTTAGTTAAGCCTTTAGGAATACTATTTGAATTCAGCTGAATCACCTCATTTCCCATGACCATGTCCTTACCCTCAACTTCCTCAACCAATGTGTTGCAATCCATAGGTTGATCCTCATATATGTCAAGACATTGAATAAATTTTAGGATGTCATGATCATCCTCAAAGACCTGCCAATTGTAAATGTTGTCTGGAATAACTAGCCTACTTTTTACTTCAAGAACTGACACCCCAAACAAAGTTGAATCATCTCCTTTTAAGGCAACACTTTCTAAAAAATCTACCATAATGTTTTTTGACCTTTCAACCCAACAAATATTGAAAGCATCTAACATTTCAATCCGATCCCATATTACATGCTTATACAATTTCAATCTATCATTTTTTACAACATATTTAGATCAAACTTCTGCGACCACAAGTTCAGAATCACCAAAGCCCTTTAAGCATTTTATCCCATGTTTGATAGCAATATTCAATCCCAAAGACAATGCTTCATATTCAGCAGTATTATTTGTGCATTGAAAAGTCAATGAGAATGAATACTTAAAAGTAGTACCTGATGGAGATATGAATAAGACTCCAGCTCCTAAGCCTTCTTTTGAGCATGCTCCATCAAAGTACATCTACCATAGTCCATCTTGTTATTTCTTTAATTCTACAACCAGTGGATCTATCTCTTCCACTGGTGGGACAATCTCTTGTAATTTGAAATTCTCCATGTCAACATCCACACAACAATTTGAATGATCATCATTTATTTCAATCATATGTCGAGTTCTACCTTCTTTGGATACTTTCACATTGTCACCATCAATATTGAAAGTTGCAAAGGATAAATCACACTGGATACTACCTCCCATTCGAGCACTCCACTTCCTTGACAACAACATTCCATAATGAGGGGAAATATCTACCACTAGAACACTCATTGTTAGCAACCTGTCAGGGAAAGCTGTCAACCTATAAGGAAGTTCTTTTATAGTACCAATAATAGGGACCTCTCTTGAATCCATAGCCTACCATCTTCCATGAGATGTACCTACTTTCAAACCCAAGGATCTTATTATTTCTGTAGGCATAACAGTATTAGAGGCTCCTGAATCAATCATACAATTTCTTAACAACTTTCCATTTACTATTAGGGATAGAAAGAAAGTGTCAACTGTTCCTATCATAGTATTTTCTGCATTAGTATCCAAATAAATCTTAGGGATCTTAGAGATGATCTCCCCACACTGGTTCTCAATTGAATCACTTGCTGCTGCAACTATTTCATTAGCCTTGGTGGAACTTTGGGTATCAGAAGAAAAGGCTCCTTTTACCCAACTCAAAGCCTTAACTTTATGCTCTTCTATCCTCATCATTTCTAATAGGGGGACCTTGATAGTGATTTGTGACAACAATTTTCTCATGTCAAAGGAAACATACTTGGGGTCAACCACATCTTGCTTAGTGATAGTAGCTTCCCCATTTCCTTCATGTGTAACCAACTTAGGGCTATCTATGCTCTGACTCTTTACTTCCTTTTGCAAAGAGGGTATAGTATCAACAAGAGGCTTGGTTTTTACTTTGTAAGCAACTTTTGGCTTACTGAAAGTAACATTTTTCTTTATTTTTTTTTTGTCAGCAATTTCAGTAACCTTTTGCTTATTTTGGGCTTGTTTTTCATCCTTTTCTATTTCCTTGATGAAAATTCCAACAGGCCTACCACTCGGACTACCTACCACCCTATTTCTCAATTTATAATTGCTTTGAACTTGAGAGACCATGTCTATTGTAATTTATGCAATTTCTTCATCAGAAGGTCTCCTCAACACTACTGGTTCCTCATGTTTTAAAGTGTTGCACTGGATTTCATCCAAGTGATCATCCTCCTCATCAGAAAACACTTGCTGATGGTAAACCTCATTTCTGACTTGGGAACTCTCAACATCTTGATCTTGATCTTCCTCTGCAAAGTCTAATTCATCATGTATGTATGAAGAAAGCATACCACATCCTTGATCATCATAAGACTCCCCATTTTTGTCACCTTGGTCTTCATCTGCAGAAACACTTTGACCAATTGCACAATAATAGGGATCATGAGGTGATTGGCAGAAAATACACCAGGGAACATCATCATTCATATTCACTCTATTTCTGTGCAAGGGGTCAGGGGTTTTATCATTTGGTTTATCCCTTCTTTCAGGGAGCACTGGCTTCCCATCTTTCTACTGAGTGTTATAGGGATAGTTCTGCATTCTTGGTAACTTATTAAGGTTATTGAAAGCTGGCTTGTCATTTCCTTGCAGTCTACCATTTCTTGCCTCACCAGGCTTTAAATCCTTTATTTCTTTCAATATTTTCTTGAAACTATCATCATCTTTTGGCTTTGCATCAGGTTTCTATGGCTCCCTTCTATTTGAGACTGAGGCTGACAATCTTCTCTCCTTCCCAACTTCCCTGATATCCTTCTATTACTTTCTATATTAATAGCCAATTTGTAAGCTTCTGCTAGATTTCTAGGGTTCTTATCTCTCAAAAGATATCCCATTTTTGAATCAAATGTATTCAAGTATGTGACAAGACATACTTTGTCATCCAATCTGATAACCTGCAACAACTTATGCATGGCTTTCTGAAATCTGACATTGAACTCAACAACACCCTCATTTGAATTTTTCTTAATATTGTTGAACTCATTGAGCATGAAACCTTCATTGGTTTTATCACCATACTGTTCCCTGAAAGAATGTTTGAACTGTTCCCATGAACATATGCTAGCATGAGGCAAATTTCTAAACCAATCTCTAGCATCTTCAGTCAGAGACTGAACAAAAAGCTTCATGATTACATCGTCAGGCTCAATATTGTAGTCATCTATTACATCAATGAAACTTTTCAAATGTTCTTCACATGAAACTGCATTGCTTCCAGTAAATTTGGGGAACTTCTTCCTAATTTCATTAGGGATGAGATTTGGATAACTAGGAATTCCCATAAACACCAATTGTTTATGCCTCTCATGAATGGGATCTCCTTGAGATGAACCACCACCTAAAGATGTGGATATGTGAATATTAGAAATATTTGAAGTCTTAGGCATACCTGTAGTGTTAGAAGTATTGAACACATTTTCTCCTTGTGCTTGAGAAGTGAAAAGGGCATTGGTAGGTCCAGAAGATTGCTTGAGGAAATCAATCTTTCTTTTCATCTCAGCAGCAGTGGCTTCAAGCTCTGCCTTTTCTAACTCCTTTGTCAACAATTCTTGTTTTCTTTTTGCTTCTTCTACATTAGCATCTAACCTTGCTGCTTGATCCATGGACTTCTTTGCATGATTTGGTTCATTTATTGAAACTCCTACAGCCTTTTGTTTACCTTTGTCCCTAGGATTTCTCACTTCATAAACTTGCTAGACAATGGGCTGATCTTCTGCTGGTTCTGTCACATGATCCTGATTCATGGCCTCAAAGTCCAACAATTGTTTCTTCAATTGCTCTGCTCTAATCATAGCATGTCTAATCTTTTCCTCTTTTTCCTTGTCTCTTTTCTGTCTTAAATGGATCTGTTCTTGGACTCTCCTCTCCAACTCATAGACTTCTTAAAAAATTTCTTCTGATTCAGGGAGAGTAGTCTCAGATTCAACATCTCCTCCTTGAACCTCATCTTCATATTGGTTCAAGCCCAAATCAACAGCCTCCTCATATTCAGAGGTATTTCCTTCTTGATTCATCTAAACAAGCTGGATTTGTTCCTCTTGTCTTGCATTCTCTCTATGTTTCTGAGTATGAAACATACTCCTATTCTTTCTTCCTCTCCTTGTTTGACTGGGCCTAGAAGTACTTGGAAGACCTTCTCCCAATCTACCCTCAAGAAGCTTATTTCTTTGAGACCTGGTACCTTTGTAACTCATCTTTTGAATGATTTGCTAACCAATACTATTGCAGAGATTGTTTGAGTCACCACCCAAAGATTTGGGAATTTTACTTGAAATATGAATGCTAATGGTAACCAGCTGGTCTGTATAGGATAGGAGCTCTGGCTCAACTAAACACTATAACTTAGCAACATACTTCTTTATCCATCCCCAATAGAGTCACCAGTCTGTTAGGGATTTTTCTTGTGGGTCAAACTTGGCAAGGATATTGGCTTGATTCTCAGTAAATAGGTTTCCAATTTTGCAAGAAAAGCCTAATTGATGAGGACTGGATAAGATCCTGCTTCTGCTTTGAGCTCCATAGGACTCAGGCAGGTATTGCCTACAAATAGGTTACTATCTTTCAAGTAAACTATGGATTGGTGGATTAGATCTTCATTGTCATACTATTGAGTTTATTAGAGGTACTTTTATGGAAGATAATTCTAAAGATAGCTAAGAACAACCTGTTTCAGAGTGTGACTAATGAAACTCCAAGTATGATAACATGAACAATGGCAAAAGGGTGATGAGTCCTTCTTCTTTTTATGAGTAAAACTCAAGGAAGGCTAACCTTTGATTCACTCTTCAAGGAATCAACAACTATGGACTGTAAAACATCAGGGACAGTCCTATCTCCTTTGGTATATTTACATGAACTGGAAAGGGTAATGGTAATAATGAATTTTATGCTTGATGACTGAAAGGTGTTTGAATAACAAAGATCAGACCAGTGCCTAATCCTTTCAGCAGAAGAGTCTAACATAAATCAATAGAATAATTTCAAAGAAATATAGTGGTATGCCTTACAAACCACATACAATTTAGATAGAGTGCCTTACAAACTATCTTCTCAATCTAGGTTTTCTACCATCAAGATCTACACAAATACGTTCATCCCCTCAAATTGGACATGAGGATTTAATCCTTTCCTTGAAAGAAACTTATGCAACAATTAGATAGCTACCTTACAACCAGTATGTTCTATATGCCTTACGAATAGAAACACACAAGAATAAACACAAAGCCAAGAGACAATAACAGAACCAAGGTAGAAATTATATTGTATTTCATGAAAGTGTATCAATACATACAAAGAAGCTCTTCACTCAAAGACTCAAGATCAATAATCTACTTTGCAAAGCTTGTATTATCAACATTCAACCATCAAGAATATGGAACTAGAGAATAGAATCCCTTAGATTGCCAAAAGTTGGAACCAGGAACCAAAAGATTGGAAAACCACAAAGCTAGGAAACCCAAAAAATCTTGGAACCCCTCCAAAATCAAAACTTCTACCAATTATACCACTAGCTATCTTGGGATCCTCAAAGAATTCAAGATGCAACAAGCTTTAGATAGCTAGGGTTAGGGTTTCACCCACCAAACCAACCAATATCAATCAGAATTTAATTCCAAGGGAGAAAACTAAACAACCCTGAGTGATCAGACCTAAAAATCAGTCTGCATTTATGGTAATTCTTCTGGGACTGTAATGAAGATCATGAAATTCTATGTAAATACATCTAATTAGACACCTACAACATCCCTCGAGCAAGAAAAACCATCCCATCATGGTACAAAATTCATTGCAAATAATCATCAGACCCTTTGGACCACACTATAACAGTTGGCACCACCAAACTAATCAAATTCGGCTGCTAAAACATTAAAAACTAGTCCTTTCTATCACTGAGAAACCCTTCAAAAATTTGAATTCAAATTGCAATGGTTACTTTCATGGTGCTAGCATGTATCAACCATCATATTTTAAACTAAGATCAACTTTAAGTCGTGATCATCTGATCCTGATATTTCGTAGGCTTTATGACTTAACTTATCAAATAACCCTGGGTTTAGTCTTAGGGACCACGCAACAAAGGCATTTCTATTCGCAGAATAAAAACTTTAACCCACCTTTATCCCCAAAAACTGGCGAATAAAGGAAATGAACCCACCCCAGTCACATTTGGCAAACTGGTGACCGAAGGGTTTCACCAGTTCGTAGAACACTTTTTACCTCTGCCAGTTTGTTTAGCGACCAAGCTAACACAAAGAAAATTTGTCAGACCACCAAACACTTTATCAGAATCGCTAAGCCCTTAGACCCCACCTGGGCCCTCTTTATGCCACTTGTCATCATGCTATTCATTACTTACCACCCGATCATCAGTGACACAAGACCCACAAATCCTTCGGCATCAAAATGGATGGTTGGTGTATGATCTCATGGAGCAAGAATATTCCATGAGATCACGCGCCAACCGTTGATCAATCTTTCTGACTTAGGCCCCACTGACAAACTCCACATCATCCTTCCCAACCAATGAGATACTGCCAAATCGAGTACACATAGCAGTGGACCCACCCTACTTTATCACTTCTAAAAAAGGTGAAATCAACGGCTGGCGCACGATCTGATGCATCTAACACATTCCTTAAGAACTTACGCCCATCATTGATTCTTTGCAAATGTCAGGACCCTTTGACAAGCCGAAAACTAGGTCCCACTAACAACTGCCATCATATTATATCATGGACCAATCACAGATTGCCAATTACACCTACGTGTCACTTTGGACCCACCGTTTATACTGACCTGAACACCTAGCGAAATGGATAGCTGGTGCATGATTTGAAAGGCCTAAAAGATTCTATGTGCTTACACACCAACCATTGATCAAGAATCTTTGCCATCATAACCAAAGCATGACCCCACCCCGCTATGTAAGATGCTTTAACGAATGAGAGACCACCACGTTGCAAGATCCGACAAGTAGACACACAATTTTTTTCTCCATTCAAAGGACATTCTAACAACCCTGCCACTTCATTGATTTGTTCGGCCAATGAGGGAACATCATTTGTGCCTACCTGGTAGAGGACCCACCTGTCTAAAACACCATGTCATTAGGAAAGATCAATGGCTAGCATAAGATCACAAGCCTCTGACACAACCCTTGTGAGTTTACGCCAACCGTTGGATCCAAAGGCTGTTAGAGCTGGGCCCAAGAAGGAGATAAGGCCAGAACAATAGAAAATATTGAAGCACTGGACCTAGGAAATATTAACGCTGACAAACTTAGGAAAACATTTCACTCGGCGCAAGGAAACTTAGGAAAATAAAGGCCGCCAAGGGATAAAAATTTAACGCACACGCCTTAATGAAATTTTAAGTGGCCTAAAAAGTAACATGAAATTAGAACCAGGCTAGGGCACACTTAGGGTTTTTCAACCCAAACGGCTAGAATTATGAATTTTGCCTAGGGTTTAAGCCAGAAACAGGGAAAAACAACTGCAGGGACCAGAGGGAAATGAAAATAACTATGGAAATTTTGTAGGTGCCAACACTCTCTATAGTTATAGCAAGAACCCTTAAAGATAACTGTACCTATCTTCTTCTTTGGTTCCACAGGTTTCAATTCATCTTCTGCATCAGTTGGTTTATCCTTCACTAAGTGATCAATCTTTTCCTTCCCTTGGGGATTACTATATTTTTTCCTCTTCAACTTATCTTCTTTCTTCAGAGCATACTAATAATCATCTTCAACAAAATCAATCTTCAGCATACCAAGCTCATCCTAAATATTGAATCTCAAACCATTCACATACCGAGCTACCTTTTCCTTACCAAGATCTTGGTGTCCAGACTGAATAGTAAGTTTTTAGAACTCCTCAGTATAATCTTCAACAGAAAAATCCTTTTGTTTCAGATTCTACAACTTCTTAAACAAGTCAAGCTCATAGTCAAGATGTATGAACTTAGTTTTTTAGTTTTGTCACCATCAACCTCCACCGATTGATCTTCATTTCACCTTCATCTTCTCTATCTCTTTGTAGTTCGTTCCACCAAAGAGAAGCATATCCTTTCAACTTAGTCTGTGCTAATCTCACCCGAAGAGGATCTTCAATTTCTTCTAGCTCAAAGAAATCTTCAAGTTCACCAATCCAATCAATCAAGTTCTCAGGCTTCAAAGTACCAGAGAAAGTAGAAACCTCCATTCGGTAACTACTACTTAACCAAGCTCCAGATCTAGGCAACCAAGCAGTTCTATCTTCACCAGATCTATCCCTTTGGTCATCACCACTAGATCTAGTAGGTTCAAAGTCTTCAATAGCTTCCTTATAACCATCTTCAGTACCAACATTCTGAGCTACACCAGCAACAGCTCTCATGATCTCAGCGACCATGTCATTCTTCATCAACTCCATCTCAGATCTGAAATCTGATTTCACCTTCTGTGTAATCCTAGATTCAACAGTATCACAAAGATCTACAAGTACTCTATGGTCCAATTTTCTCGAAGGCATCCTTAAAGATAAGAGAAATCATCTACAATAAACCCTATACTGACAACCTTGTGGAAATATCCAAGTTGTATGCAAGTCAGATCTCAACCTGCCACCTTGCACAAACAACTAGGGAAAGATCCATAAGTTCAGTGCTTTGGATCTGTAACCCATATGATAGGATCTCTTCACCAACAAGATCAACTTTGTAAGATCAGCCTTGCTAGGTCAACCTTTTCTCCACAAGATCAACTCTCACTTTGATACCACCTGTCGTAGACCAAGGCAAGGAGGATCCAATTAAGGACAATCTAGCCTTGCAGCTTTAGAATTACATAGTGGAAAACACAACACAACAAGATGTTTCAACTCAATTTTCATTAACATGCCCGACTATAAGGCCTTCCGGGTTAGGGCCAATTACAACAGAAACAAGCTCTTCAAGATCCATAAAGATCTAATACAAACTTAGCTAGTTCAATTTTGAAATAATTAGCAACTGATGGAAACCCTAAGGAAGATCTAAAATTGAGCTTGCAAGCCACCAAACAATCTCCTTGTTTCCAAGTGTGCAAACCACTAGCTCTGCAACTACAAACTATCAAATAACAATCTGATCTGCAAGATCATGTAAGATCTTTTCACAACTTTTCCAACTCCAACTTTCATAACCTCAGATTTGACTTGCTAAGTCTTCCCAGTCATCTACTACTCCTCCTAAACATCTACCCAAACACCCCTTTAAATACTAATCATCAACCACAAGTCGGCTAGATGAAACCCTTAACTCTCCCAACAAATATTAAATTCAGTACAAGTCAGCTCTCAAATAGCCTTACCAACATTTAATTCAACATGTCAGCCTGTAACAACAACTACCAATAATAAATGCACCAAGCTGGCCCAAAAAATCACATAGAACTCCAGTCAGTAAACCAAAACTACTGAGCAATAGTGAAATAACCGAGCATGCCAGGGATCACCAAGCACTAGTGTCGACCAAGCACCACATGCATCGTCGAGTAACACTTTCATTGAGCGCCATAGATTACCGAGTTAGTTCAGCGACTGAGCTTCCTTCAATGACTGAGACCATTGGTCAAGGCTGCAACTGAGTAACACCAGCCAAACAACACACCTCTATGCAGATCTACCGAGTACCCTAGAATGCCCCTGCATCAACAGTCCTCTTCACGTGGAGTGAAGAGTACTGCAAATCAGCTAGATGAGTAGCGTTAGATTATGATGACTATTTGGACTTGTCTTATGATGATGATTATTTAGACTTGTATTATGATGACTTCTTGTTTAATATTAATTTTACTTGTTGTTAGTGTAGGAGTTGCATTACATACTAGTCCACTTGTTATCATATATTGTACTTGAACTTGTTTTTAGAGTACGACTTTGTTTTGTGATTGTATATATCATGAGTTGATATGATGGACATTATGATACATGTAAATTATTATAGGACTTGTTATGTTATTTATCTTATTCATGGACTTTTAATCCTATTTCATGATTTTTTCAAATAGTGGTTTGAATGTAGATATATATGAGCTTATGCAATATGATCATTTTTAATATCAATTGTAATTAAATTTATCAATATCCTAAAAAAACCATCTATCTAACAATGAGATTTATTAATTCATGTGTAATTGAGAAGAACAATATCTAGATACATTACAAGTAATATGAACACTTTGATTAACAATAAAAAAACCATCTATCTAACAATGAGATCTATTAATACATGTAATTGACAAGAACAATATGGATACATTACAAACTTAATATTGACTTTGATAATTAACTATTAAAAACCATCTATAGATAGTTCAATGAGATCTAGATTAATTCATGTAATTGACAAGAACAATATCGATTTTACAAGTAATTTATTGACTTTGATTAACTATTAAAAACCATCTATCTAACAATGAGATCTATTAATTTGAATAATGAATTTATGGATGCACAAATAAATCTATCATAATCTATTAAGTGAACATAATCTAACCAATGTGCATAGTTTAGAATTTAGAACAAAATTAGGTGAATATAACTATGAATTTAACTTAAATATTTTTAAAACAAAATTGGATGAATAAAAGTGAGTTCATGAACTTAAATTACAAAACCAAAATTGGACGAATACAAGAGTGCACTATATTGCACAAATAGTTCATGTCTATGCTCTTCCAGACATCCTGCATCATAAAAATAAATGTTGAAATGTTAGAATTTATACAAGTTCATTTAAATTCAATTTTAATTTATTTCAAATCTATCTCTAAATTATAAATTATGACACTTCAAAGAAGACATAGATATTTATATATAGAAAAATATATTAAAATATGAAAAATTGAATAAAAAATTACATGTATAAATTTGATTCAACCTAATGTACCATCAACATCCTCTCTTTTCTGCAATGTGTCTATGATTGCCTCATGCTCTTCCGTTGAAAGTGTCCATAATATTTTATTAGCAGGTCTCCCTTTTTATCTTTCCAATTTGATATTTGTTGCCACTACCAAATGAGAATAGTACATAATCTTCTTTTCTGATCCGTAGTCTTCAAAAGTTTGTAAACCATTCCTTCTTGTTAGGTATTTCCGTAGCCACATACCAACTACCACAACAAACCCAATTGGATACTGAAAATATCATCATCTACTTGATGACATATCAACTTTTTCTTAGGTTCTACACATTGAGCTAACCAATACTATGTCTGCTCTTCATTACCCTTAGGTGCAACAACAACATACACATGTCCTACAAAAAAAAATTAAGTACATGCACAAGTAAAAATTGTTTAAACATTTATAATTCAAATATAATCATAAATTATATGACATACACATGTAACTAATATAATTTAAAGTTTTACAATAAATTGAATTAAATTACCAGGTTGTATGATGTCTGAAACATGATCATAATCTTCCGATGCAAAGGCATGATCCAGGTCTTCATTTATTATATCATCTTCATCTTGTGTCTCACTAGGTGTTAAGGATTTTTGTTTCCATTTTTCAACCCATTTTGTATTCTAGCATTCTTCCCATTCACCTGCAACATAAAATTGACAAAAACATGCAAGCTCCCTAGTCTATATAGTCCAAGTGTTAGAATTAAAACTCCTAAATGAATGCCATTTAGCCGATCCACTGATTGTATTACAATCATATCTTGAAAGGATATTCTTCTCTTCAACTAGCCATAAAAAAATGTCTAATTGTAGAGTTCTTACTTGATCTTGTAGACAAAGTTGTTTTACACCATTCAACAATTGCATGTGCATATTTAAATTTTGATTTTTCCTCAAATGTGAGTTGCTCTCTACAAAGGGCTCTCTTAAAACATGCACCAACACCATCATGTTCTCCCTTTCCGTGTCCAGCCTCAAAAAAACTCCAGATATGTTGGATATTTATTTTCTTATCTGTCCTACTCAACCAATAAAATATTCTAGCATTCTTGAATTACCCTAAGCAATTATCTGACCATATTAGATGTTGTGTTATACGAATTTCTCTCTCCCTTAAATTTTCATAAAAGGTCTTAAAGAAATACTGGATAAACTCTAATGAGTGTAACTTATTATCACTCATATAGAAATGGTACTCTCTCAATATTTCGATCCTCTTTTGTACTATCAGGTGCATGCCTATAGACAATATGAACAAAAATTGTTACTTGCACTGAATTATAATATTGTGGTTGGATCTCATCTTGTGGTGCAAGCGTGTAGTTCTCTGCAAAGTCAATGACTGAAAGTATACTACCAATTGGAAATGTATTCTTGCATATGTGAAACTATCCATCAAGCCATCTAGAATTTAAAGAGTGTTTCACATATTTAGGTACGACCTTACTCTTTAACTCATTCATAAAAGCATTAACACTAAGTTTTTTTAGTTATTAGGTCGCACCGTTTTCCAACTTTTCCATCCTTCAATGGATACTCAACAGTTTTAAATCTTTGTACATCAACTAATTGTTGTCCAAAATCAAATGAAATATTTTCATGCAAACATTCATCTAATAATGTAAGATTGACACATACATCACATACACCAGAAACAAATGCATTCAAAAGATAAAATTTCTCATTAGGTGGGTTACAAAACAAATTTGATATAAACTCTTTTACAGTTTGAGGTGGTATATTTATACCACATTCCTGCAACATTTCATTAGTATGCGTAGTAGAACGTATAGATTAAAAAATATCATAATGATAACAAAATTGAACATGAGTTTTGCAACAATAGGTGATTCTTTCTTTGTTAATCCTTACATACCATGGTTTACATTTTTTAAAAGATCTTTGACTAATACTAATAGTTAACACCTTATCATCCAAAAATGTTTTATGTAATTCTATTTGATTCATATCTAAAAGGTGTTTTGGATGTGGATCATAAAATTTTGAACAGACTCTTAATTTAAGAACATCTCTGGCATTAGGGGATACTCTTGTATTATTGTGCCAAAAATTTTCAATCAAAGTTTTGACTTCACCAATAAGTTTCATATCAGACCTCGGGAGTCTGCCACTAAAGGTCCATAAATGGTTTGTCAAATCACTTTCAAAGTTAACTCTTCTCTTTATATCTCTTGTTAATGTTTTATGATGAATATTAAGATATCCACTTATGTTTGAAATCATTTATTTATCAGTAGTAGTTTTTTTTACTAAAGCTATTGTTATTGCTTGTCATGCCGCATTACTATCTTTAGAATAAATTTTCTTTCCAATTGTGTCGAAGGTACTAGCAATAGTTGATACAACTTATTTTAGAGACTCATCCTTCTTCTTAGATTTTACATAAATTATGAACTACAACTGATTGAATACCTAAATGACTTGAAGATCAATGATTAGTGATCACCGAGTACTAAAATGATATGTAAGATAATTAAATCAGTCATTATATTGTCATTGATGTCAACTAGTTCTGACACTACTTATCATGATAGTTGAAAATATCTAAACATCTATAAAAGAGGAGAAAAGATGAAGAACTGAGATATCTACATAGAGGAAGATGGATATGATAGATTAGGATAAGGAACACTCTTGGTAACTTATTGATGAGTCTATGACTTCATATGGTTGACTTGATTGTGTTACATTAATCTATTATGAAGTTGGAAGAAAAACTTAAAAAAGTAGTGTGGTCAGTAAATGAAGCAGTTCAGTATACATTGAGCCAGTGTAGTGTATATGGAGAAATAGTATTAACCAAGCTTGTGTTTGCCGACACATTTCTTTTTTAACTGAGTATAGCCGAAAGAACTAAATGTTTAGTTTAGCCGAAAGAAATTGATGAGCTAGAATGTGTGTGATTTCGAGGTTGAAGATAAAGTTTGTTATGAGATCAATGGCTAACAAAATTTGAAGAAGATCTAAAGGATGGAATTGAAACGAGTTATTGACACATCTTCCGAGGAAGGTTTAAGCGGCAAAATCAATGAAGGAGATTAAGCGAAAAAATTTGATGGATGAAAAGAAAATGGTTTACTTGTCTATATAAGAGACATTGGTTTCATTGTTGAAAAAATGCCAGAAGGAGACTGAAGAGATATTGCATGAACACAACTTCATGCATGCCTGATCAGACTAGTTAAAGAAGAACCGAACTGTAGAACAGTACCGAGCGTCAAAGAGTTTTTACCGAGGGATAGTAAGTTATTAATATTGATGAACTGAATTGAAATATTGATCAAAGGATTTTTATGGGCTTACAATAGATCTGAACATCTGCAAAATCAAGTTGTATTGTAATCAGATCACCTACTATTTTAGTTTAACCATTGTAACAAAAAAATCTCTTAACTGAGTGGACTTAACCATCTTATGATTTCCCTATGTCATTCATAGAATGTACATTATTATCCTATCAACCCCATAGTGAATAATGGTTGGATGATAACTGTTAGTCTTAAATCCTCTAACAAGGTCACACCTTACAGTGTGTTTTGTTATGAAGTTGGAAGAAAAACTTAAGAAAGTAGTGTGGTTGGTAAATGAAGCACTTCAATATACACTGAGCTAGTGTAGTGTATAGCCAGCAATAGTATTAACCAAGCTTGTGTTCGCCGACACATTCTTTGTTAACTGAGTATCGTTGAAAGAACTAAATGTTTAGTTTAGCTGATAGAAATTGATGAGCTAGAATGTGTATGATTTTGAGGTTGAAGATAAATTTTTTTATGAGATCAATGACTAACAAAATTCGAAGAAGATCTAAAGGATGGAATTGAAATGAGTTATTGACACATCTGCCGAGGAAGGTTTAAGCAGCAAAATAAACAAAGGAGATTAAGCAGCAAAATCTGACGGATGAAAAGAAAATGGTTTACTTGTCTATATAAGAGACATTGGTTTCATTGTTGAAACAATGCCAGAAGAAGGAGATTGCAGAGATATCACGTGAATATAGCTTCATGCATGCTTGATTAGACTAGTTAAAGAAGAACCAAACTATAGAATAGTACTGAGCATCAAAGAGCTTTTACCGAGGGATAGTAAGTTATTAATATTGATGAACTGAATTGAAATATTGATCAGAGGATTTTTATGGGCTTAGAATAGATCTGAACATCTACAAAATCAACTTGTATTGTAATCAGATCACCTACTGTTTCAATTTAGCCATTGTAACAGAAAAATATCTTAACCAAGTGGACTTAACCACCTTATGATTGCCCTATGGAATTCATAGAATGTACATTGTTATCCTATCAACCCCATAGTGAATGATGGTTGGATGATAACTGTTAGTCTTAAATCCTCTAACAAGGTCACACCTTACAGTGTGTTTTGTTATGAAGTTAGAAGAAAAACTTAACGAAGTAGTGTGGTTGGTAAATGAAGCATTTCAGTATACATCAAGCTAGTGTAGTGTATAGTGAGCAATAGTATTAACCGAGCTTGTGTTTGCTGACACATTTCTTCGTTAACCGAATATCATTGAAAGAACTAAATTTTTAGTTTAGCCGACAAAAATTGATGAGCTAGAATGTGTATGATTTTGAGGTTGAAGATAAATTTTGTTATGAGATCAATGGCTAACAAAATTTGAAGAAGATCTAAAGGATGGAATTAAAATGAGTTATTGACACATCTGCTGAGGAAGGTTTAAGCAGCAAAATAAACAAAGGAGATTAAGCGGCAAAATCTAATGGATGAAAAGAAAATGGTTTACTTGTCTATATAAGAGACATTGGTTTCATTGTTGAAACAATGTCGGAAGAAGGAGACTTCAAAGATATCACGTGAATACAGCTTCATGCATGCATGATCAGACTGGTTAAAGAAGAATCGAACTGTAGAATAGTACCGAGCGTCAAAGAGCTTTTACCGAGGGACAATAAGTTATTCATATTGATGAACTAAATTGAAATATTGATCAGAGGATTTTTATGGGCTTAGAATAGATCTGAACATCTACAAAATCAAGTTGTATTGTAATCAGATCACCTACTATTTTAGTTTAACCATTGTAACAAAAAAATCTCTTAACCGAGTGGACTTAACCACCTTATGATTGCCCTATGTCATTCATAGAATGTACATTGTTATCCTATCAACCCCATAGTGAATGATGGTTGGATGATAATTGTTAGTCTTAAATCCTCTAACAAGGTCATACCTTATAGTGTGTTTTGTAACCTTTAACAGGGTTGGCTCTTCATTGAGCTCACTTCAGAAGAGTGAAAAATATTTTGGGTTACCGGTCATAGGTGGTTTTTCCCTTACAGGGTTTCCACGTTAAATCATTATTTTATGTGTTTTTGTGATGAATGTTTGGTTATCATACTTTACATATTACATATTTGATTTGGTCGGTAATCACTATGAATAGTTAACTGGTAATGGGTAAAGGCACAGACAGTTTAGTATTTTATGGTACCGAGTTGTAGATATTTGCTAAATTTGTTTTAAGAGATACATTTTGGAATTGGGACTATTGGATAACTAATCTAACTTATTCACCCCCCCTTAGTTATTCTAACAATTGGTATTGGAGCATATTGGTTTCTTGGAACAAATTTTTAAGGACTTTAGCAGAAAGATCACAAAATTTATAAGAGGGAAGTGCCAAAGCTGAATAAGGACAACTTTACAATATGGAAAAGCCGAATGAGACTTCATATATCTAGAAATGGGAATTATGCCCTTGCCCTATTGGATAATGGCTACTTAGCACTGCCTATAGGACCTTTTACTCTTGATCAATTGAGAGATAGGCATGAGCATAATATTACTATGATGGAGATTGTTGCTGCTCTATCAGATGCCGAATTTGAAGATGTCAAGGATTGTCTTACCTCAAAATAAATGTGGGATAAACTTTCTCAAGTTTATGGTGGAGATGCAAATGTGAAAAGAGCCAGAGCTGGAAGCCTAAGAGGTAGGTTTGATGATATAAAAATGAAAGGAGAAAATATTGTGCAGTACACAAACTGAATAAAGGAGGTAGTCAATGCTATCAGAGGATCTGGTGGTGTCATTGATGAAGATACAGTGGTAAGCAAAATTCTAATGACCTTGCTGCCTACTTACGCAATCAGAATATCAGCTATACATGAAATGAGGTCTGCACCTGGAAACACTCTTACTCTTGATAGTCTGATTGGTAAGCTAACAAATTTTGAGTTAAATTTTTTTGATAATAGTATTGTACCATTTGTTGAGTCTGCTTTCATATCTTCTCTGAAGATCGGTAAGTCTAGCAGGAGAAATAATAAGGATGATAATGATAGTAACATTGATGATTAGCTTGATGAACTTGAAGCTCTTATGGCATGGAGGTTACCTCGATATGGTGAACGAAGCTATGGGAGGAGAAATAATAGAAGTTACCGATACTACAACAGGGATAATCAAGACAACAATGATAAGGGCAAAAAGGTATGTTACATTGTTGAAGAGAATGATATTGAGACCAACACAGATGATGATGTTGAAGTAGTATTTGTTGCGACGAAGGATGATTTTGAGGAAGAAGAAAGGTATGTAGAGACAACACTCATTTCTAAAGTTAATAAAAATGATACATGGATCATTGATAGTGGTTGTACACATCACATGGCTGGTGATGAAGAAAATTTTGATCATCTTGAGCAATATAATGGAGGATCAATAAAAATGGGTAATGATACACCATGTATGGTTAGAGGAAAAGGATCTTTATTGATAAATGATAAAATCAAATGTGATAATGTTTATTGGGTAGAAGGACTAAATTACAATTTGCTAAGTGTGGCACAACTTAACAACTCAGGTCACCTAGTAGCTTTTGAGAGCAAGAAGGTAAAAATATTTGATGATGGAGGAAAACTTGTTGGAACAGGAGCACAAACCAAAGGTAACTTATTTTATCTTGACAATGTTGAGTCTTCCTGTTTAATAATGAAAAATGAGGATGCATGGCTATGAAATAAAAGGTTATGTCATGTAAACTTTGATAACATGATTAAGATTAGTAGAAAGAAAAAGGTTAGAGGTCTACCTAGTCTAACTAAACCGAATCATGTTATGTGTCATCAATGTCAGAAAGGTAAAATGAAAAAATCTAGTTTTAAGAGTAAAGACTATTCAACAAAGAGAATCTTGGAGTTAGTTCACACCGACCTATGTGTTCCCATGAGAACTCAGAGTTACTGTGGAGATAGATATTTCATTCCATTTGTTGATGATTACACTAGATTGACGACTGTAATGTTTTTAAAAGAGAAATCTAAGGCATTTAAGATGTTTAAATGGTACAAAGAAAAAGTAGAGAAATAAACTAGGAAAGAATTGAAATGCTTGAGATTTGACAAAGGTGGTGAATTTATTTCTGATGAATTTACTAACTATTGTAATGAGCATGATATAAAAAGACAGGTTTCTGCCCCAAGAACACCTTAGCAGAATGGGATTGTTGAAAGGAGGAATAGATCAATTATTGATTGCACGAGGACACTGATATTACAAAAGAATGTTTCTCAGACATACTAGAGAGAGGTTGTTAGCATAGCTATATATGTTCTGAACTGAGTACAATTGAAGAAGGACACAAACAAAACACCGTATGAGCTATGGTTTAGTCACAAACTGACTGTAAGTTACTTCAAAAGCTTTGGTAGCAAATGTTTTATTTTGAAAGATGATAGAAATGGAAAGTTTGACTCTAAAGGGGATGAAGGGATATTTCTTAGATATTCTACTAAAAACAAAGCTTACAAGTGTCTAAATAAAGTTACTAATAAGATGATTGAAAGTGCCAATGTCAGAGTTGATGAATTTTGATTATAAAAATGGTGAAGAAAGCACCAGGGAGCCATAAGACTATGGTAGATTCACTTACATTGAACATCCAGAGTACCTACTGAAGCCATAGGCTAAGTCGATTGAGCATCAAGAAAAAACATTGAGGAACAACAAAGGGAAACCGAGGATCAAGAAGGAGCTACCGAGCAAGAAAATGAACTTGAACAAGATGAACAACAAATAAGAGACCAAGCACTGGAAAGATTTCTCAGAAGACATCATCCTGAGAACCAAATCATTGGAGACAAGCAAGCTGACATGCTGACAAGAAGTAAGTTAAGACAAGGTACATGCTTAGTTTGTGAGTTTGAACTGAAAAATGTTAAAGTTTCACTGGAGAATGATGAATGGATAAATGCAATGAATTAAGAGATAAAAAAAATTTAGAAAAAAAAGACATGGACTTTAGTACCTAGACCAAAAGATAAGAATGTTATCGGTACTAAATGAATTTTTAGGAATAAGCTGAATGAGAATGGAGAGGTTACAAGGAACAAAGCTAGACTCATATGCAAGGGATATGCATAGGAGGAAGGTATGGATTATGCTAAAACTTTTGCACCTATTGCTAGACTAGAGGGAGTCCGCATGTTACTTGCATATGCAGCACATAAGAAGTTTAAAGTCTATGAAATGGATGTTAATTCTGCTTTTCTGAATGGGATACTAGAAGAGGAGATCTACATAGAACAATCAGAAGGTTTTGTTGATCCAGATAATAAAGACATGGTATGTAGACTACACAAAGCTTTATATGGTTTAAAGCGAGCACCTAGAGCTTGGCATGAAAGGTTGCATACTTATTTGTTAAGTATTGGTTTTGTTAGAACTAGTGAAAACATCAATTTGTATATGAAAGGAGAGTCTAATGACACTATTTTGATTACTGAAATATTTGTGGATGATATAATTTCTGGAGGACAAGATCATATCTGTAAATCTTTTGCTGATGAGATGCGAAAATAATTTTAAATGTCTATGTTTGGAGAGATTAAGTTCTTTCTAGGCTTGTAGGTTATTCAACAGAATGATGGAATTTTCATCACACAATCAAAGTACATAAAGGAAGTATTGAGAACATTTGACATCGATGATGCTAAACTAGTTGGAACACCAATGGTTAAAGACTACAAAATGACTAAATATGATGAATCTACAGAGGTAAACCAGACATTGTACCGATCTATGATTGGTAAATTGATGTTGTAGTACATAGTAGACCAGACATTGCACATGAAGTGGGGATTGTTGCCAGATTTTCTACCAATCCAAAGGATTCACACATGGTTGTAGTGAAAAGAATCTTAAGATACCTAAACAAAATAGAGAAATATGGATTATGGTATCCTAAGGAAGGCAAGTTTGAACTAAGAGTCTACACTGATGTAGATTGGGCTGAAAATATAGATGAAAGAAAGAGTACAACTAGAGGAGCATTTTTCTTTGGTGAAAGACTTGTTACTTGGACAAGTAAGAAACAACCTTTTATTTCTTAGTCTACTACTGAAGTAGAATATGTTGTTGCTGCTACAAACTATTCAAACATTTCTTACATCAAGCAAGTGTTGGAAGGGATGAATAAAGTAATCACTAAGCCAGTGATTATATATTGTGACAACACTAGTGCAATAAATATTTCTAAGAATCCTGTAATGCACTCAAAGACCAAGCATATTTCTATTAAGTATCACTACTTAAGAGAACAAGTATAGGAGAAGAAAGTCAAATTGGAATATGTTACATCAAAAGAGCAACTTGCTGATATCTCTACCAAGCCTCTACCGAAGGATACTTTTGAATACTTGAGGACTAGACTTGGGATCTATCCCCTGTCTATCGATCACTAATGTGATCTGGAGGTTGCATCAGCCTAATATTATCAGAAGATCATTCATGTTGATGCAACATAGTTCACACTTTGGACAACAGAGATTCACATAGCTATTGCAGAGCTGTATGTTTTATGTTTTTCTTTGGCATTTTTGTCAAAGGGAGAGATAAAAAATATAATAAACCAAGAGATCACTGGAACATCTATCTAAGGGAGAGATAATCTGAGATAGTTAGGGAGAGTTCTAAAGATTTGTTGATGAATAAAAGAGGAATCTAAGAGCTTGAAAGATCATATTTGCAGACGAAAGTCTGTACTTGCAATGCTGCTATGTAATGCAATGAGTAAACATATTAAATATCAAGCTAGGGAGAGCTTACCGAGCTACAACATTTTCATACATAGTTGTAGAATACATGTTTGGTATGTGTATTGTATATTTCATATTGATTGAGTTGCCATCAATGCCAAAGGGAGAGATTGATGAGCTACAACTGATTGAATACCTAAATGACTTAAAGATCAATGATTATAGATCACCGAGTACTAAAATAATATGTAAGATAATTAAATCAGTCATTATGTTGTCATTGATGTCAACTAGTTTTGACAGTACTTATCATGATAGTTACAAATATCTAAACATCTGTAAAAGAGGAGAAAAGATGAAGAACTGAGATATCTACATAGAGGAAGATGGATATGACAGATGAGGATAACGTACACTCTTGGTAACTTATTGATGATTCTATGACTTCATATGGTTGACTTGATTGTGTTACATTAATCTATTACGAAGTTGGAAGAAAAACTTAACAAAGAAGTGTGGTCGGTAAATGAAGCACTTCAGTATACACTAAGCTAGTGTAGTGTATACTGAGCAACAGTGTTAATTGAGCTTGTGTTCGCTGACACATTTCTGTTAGGAATGGCAACACTGAGAGGGGGGGAAATCAGTGTTCACTGAATTAAATTTTTTTGCTTAGCTCTTTAAACTTAACTTGAATGCTTAACTAATTAAATGAACATCAGCATAAATAAGAAACATGAACACAACACATAACACCAATGTGGTTATGGAGAAACCCAAATAGGTAAAAAACCTGGTGGGAATTGACACCCACTACTAATATGTACTAGTGTTTTATGATCCTTGTTAGAAGATCCTTAACCCTGTTAGGAGTTTCTTTACAATATGTTTAGTACAGTGACTTGGTCAAGCATTAGACCCTATTAGGGGTTGGGACACACTTGTTAGAAATAGGGAATACTGAGAGGGGGGGATGAATCAGTATTCTAAAAATTTTTACTTTTTCCCAATTAAGGATATAACAGATTATCTTTATGCTTGCATAATAGAGTAAACTAAAGAACATGCATAACAATAAAGCAAATGAGCTCATAACACATTATTTTTTCTTGAGGAAACCCTGGCCAAGAGAAAACATTGGTGGGGATGATACCCACAAAGATCCACTAATCAAAAGTATCTTGTTAAGGATGTTGACCCTGTTAGGAGCTTGTTACATGTGTATAGTGTCTCAGTCCTGATTAAGGGACTCTAGGACTTCTTAGAAGCCTCAACCCTGCTAAGAGTTGGTAGTACTGATTACAAATGATTACAAGATGAGCCCACTGCCCAAACAAGTAATGTACAATGATTACTGATTACAAAATAGGGCAAGGTACATAACCTTATACTTCTTTCTTGTCTTTCACAGCTTCGCATTAATACCTTTCACATATATGTTCACTATATCATCTATCTCATTCACATTCCTCACTTCACATTCCATATACCTTACATTTATACAAGTTATTAGGGATAATAACTTTTACAGTCAGCTTTACTAAACATAAAGCACTTTATAAAATATATTTTACAATGCATTTCCTAAGGGTTAACATCTAGGATGTCATCCCTTTATATGATTCAAACATTATTTTGATAAACAAAATAATCCCTTAACTCTTTACCAATTTTGTCTTCTATACTGTCATGTCGACTTTAACACTATTCCTGTAATACTGCAATAAATTCTTCCATACATGTTGTAAAGACTTGTGCTCTCAAGTGAGTCTTCAATATGCATCATAGTATCCATGTTCAAGTGTGCAAGCATTGAACTTACTTCAATCAATGTCACCAATCAAAATTGTCTTCTGGGTACACTGGGAAAATACTGCTTATACTTAGACAATTTTGCTCTGCACTCTGTCATACTTGCTCTCTATCATCTACGTTCTTCACATAGATCATATGTTTCCATAATGACAACATCTAGATATCTAACTCAGCGAAATTTCCAACAATCTCCCCCTTTGTCATTGGTGGCAACATATGAGAAAATTGGCTAAGTCTCAAAACTCAAAAACTCAAAATTATGGCCATAGCAAAAATTATATCTTCATAATTCTTATGACTCCATATATTTTATCTATTCTTCCCCTAGGAATATACTTCCTTATCATATATATCAATTTTTTTCTATCACTCCCCCTTTGACAACAATGACAAAAAAAGGGTGACAAAACTGTGTTCACAAAACTGTTTACCTTGATTCAAATTTGTAGAGCCGGTAGGCTTACAACACAATCTGCAAAGTTCACTTTTATACTCTCCAATGCCTTCTTAATGGTTTCTACAACACTGAGTAGTGCACACAAACCATAAGACACGATCTCACATACTCAGAGATTTTCAAAGTTAAACTTCTCATAAGATGTTTTAGATGCAAGACATTCTTCCAACTATCCTTCAATAATTCTTATCTTGATTGAAATGTGCTCTCTTAGAAGAGTGAATCTTTTCAATTTCTTATCTTTCTCATCATTAAGAATCCTTATTTCACCATTTATCTTATAGATTCTTTTCTCTACATCCAGTATCTTTACATTAGGACTGGCTCATAGATTCACTTCTATTTGAATTTTTGTCATCTTTGTTTTAATCTTCTCAGTCACTTCAGATACATTACTGTCTGAATTTGTACACTATTTATATAGAGCTTTTCATCTATCCAAATTCCTTCTCAAATCTTTTATGCACACATCCAAATTATTGATATCATTCCTGATATTTTGACTTATATCAAGAAACATTTTGGCCTCATAGGCTGCCTGAGCCTTCACTGTAGCAATGTCTGAAAAATTAGGGATATAACAGATAAAATCATTCGATTTCAAGACCATATCATTTGATACATATGGTATCAATGTATTCCCTATATCTTTCTACACATATTGTGTTATTGTGTATGTATATCTTTCTTTGGTTATTGATTACATTGCTTACATGGTTAAAATCTATTAAGGTCTATAAAAGTTATATTTATATGATAACTGATTCACCCCCCCCCTCTCAGTTATCTTGGTGGACTTTACTTTCTAACAATTGGGGTTATGCCCCAGCCTACTTCTGAGAATTGATGCAAATTGTTGCATATTTCTAGTGGTATATAAGCCTTATCTTTATTCTAGATTGGATCTTGGTACTTCCTCTATGGGGGAGTATGTGTATCTGATCTAAGTCATGAGGACTATAGTGAATGTTGTGTGTGTAAAAATTGTACCTAGCTGCAGACACAACACTTTAATAAAACATTAGAGGTTAGCAAAATTGAAATCTGCAAATAAAAATATCTTAGCTAACTAGGCGATTTACTACCTTCTAGTAGGTGTGAGTATGATGTTCTTAGATTGAAATCGAGATCAGTGACAATGCAACACCTAAATGAAAGATTTGAATGCAAAAGAATGAAAGATTGTATGAATCTAGATTAATCTATATTTTTGGATTTTTTGTGCAATAATATGAAAAACTATATGAATCTAAGCTAGATGAATGAAATTGAATACAGATTTAATTTAAGAATGATATGAATGAATGAAATACTACGATATGAAAACTAGGCAAAAACTATGATCAACTATGAAAGATCTCACAAATCACCTGTCACAAGTGTTTAATCCTTCAATCGCCAATTCACCAGAGTAATTGTGCAAATTCGAGTGTTGATAGTTATGAAGAGCCGAGCCTTGATTTTATAGAAATCCAGGGCTTTGAGGGTGCATGAGAAAAGCCATAAATCACTCTTGATAAACTCAGGTTGATATTTGAGTTATCAGGAAATCAAAGATAATTAACTCTCAAAAATCATGCAAAAGCAGTTTTTAACTCAAAATAGAGTTTAGATCAAATTTCAACTCATTATCAGATGTTGGGTTTCAATTTAAAATTGATTGTTAATTTCTAGTTGCCTACTTTTCTATTTGTGCATGATTTAATTATAAATTAATTTAAAAATAAAGTGATTTATTCTCAACTTAACTAAATGTTGAATTAAAATAATTGATTTATGGGTTAATCAATTATTAAATCAAACTTTATTCTAAAACTAGATTATTAAATATTGACAATTGACATTAATTAATTAAATAAGAATTTAATCAATTAGTCATAAGATTTCCATATGTATTGTCAAAATTAAATAATACAATTTAGGAATAAATAGAATTAAATTTAATTAAGTGGCAGTATTAAATCTAATTAATTAAATATTCAGAATATTCAATTAATCAAACTTTAGGATAAATAAGATTTATCGCCAAATAATTATTAAATCAAAGATAATTAGGATAACTAGGAATATTGCTAGGAATATTTCGCGATGCAGAATTTAGGGTAATCAATTAGGATTCGATAATGTGCAGATGTGCCTTAGGTTAGGAATTTTGTGTTGATTTCATTCGATTTAAAAATGTAAGAGGTTACTAAACCTATAGCCCATTTTTGGGGTATTACATTTTGCCCCTCTTTGAATCACTGTGCAAAGCGTAGTGGTTCAAAGAATAGTCTGTGTATGATAAAGATGTATGAAACTGATTTGAAAGATTAACCAATTCCGAGACAGAAACCGATTGAAAGATTTTGAAGATGTAAGATTTAGGTCCTGATTGACAAAGATAATGTTAACTATAGCAACGATGAACCGATGATTACAAAAAAGTATCAAAACTCTTGATTGTAAACCTTATGATTGCGAAGAAGTTAGTGACCAATTCCAGACTTGATTGTCCCAAAGAATCATATTGGTATCACATCCTGAACACATCAGTTACGAAGAACCAAGGAAATGACGCTAATGAACCGTTGGTTACGAAAAGCTGATACAATTTACAAGCTATATTTATGATACCAGATTGATATGGATCTTGATGAATCTGATATGCCCCAAGAGATGATAGATTTTCCCCAAGAGATGAGGACTTTTGATGAATCAGTAACTAGACCCAGTTGTTGTCTTGATCATTGAGGAAAGAACTTTGATTTACAGATTTGATTGATGGATTGATGTGCAATATCATTCCCCCTTCAGGATTAAAATTGAAATCTAACAAGAAAAGTCAGTGTTAAATGGTTTAGAAGCATGTTAATTGATTTGACAAGTGGTTATACACATTCAAGAATGCATTCTTCATCGTTTAGAGGTCCTGGAGACCAAGTTTGACTAGGTTTGACCATGAGTTGACCATGGGTGACCAAGTTGAAATTTCAATAGTTTGATGTAAGATAATCAGTTAAGTTGAATTTTGGATTTCTATGATGATTGGAGGTCAATTATGCAAGCAGTCAGCCGTCCTCGGTCAAAAAATTTTAAATCATGATTTTGACATAGTAAATGATCTTAGATTTTGATTTTGATCCCGAAAATGGATTCAAAGCGTTGAAATTAGCCAAGGGTGCAATTTTCATGGAAAATGGAGCACTTTTGAAAATTAGGTCAAAACCTATATAAAGGCCAAAAAGATCATTTTCAATTCATTATTCACTTTTGACTTTTAAAACCTTGTGGAGCCCTCTGACTGAGAAAATGGCTGAGATGAAGGTACCTATGTCTTCCCATCTATTTGAGCACAACTGGAGACATCAGCGGCCTCCGCAGTATGGACATTCGGTAAGTGGACCTCTGTGCCTCTTTGTAAATTCCATTTTTGCATGTTTGTAGCATTTTTAGGTCATTTTTCGTACGTTTTTAATTTTCAATTCTCGCATGCATGGAAACTCGTACGATTGTCCTCCGTGACTTGTATGAATTTTTAATTTCTGGTAGATTATCATATCATAACCTCTAGAAACTCATTTGAGAGGGACCCAAGAGTCATATGACATTTCGTCGGGTCCCTCATATATTGTATAGTAAGACCTAGAAAATCGTATAACCATGGTTTGTCGTATGAGACCCTGCTGAAACTCATACGAGTTTTGATGCCAGAGTGCATTGTCATATGGAAAATAGTGAGCTTAAAACTCCTCTTTGGGTCAAAAATTTTGATTTTCTAATTCCTTAGGCTGATTGCTAAGCATTTAATGCACCTTTTGAGATAGTGAATTTTTGAATTTTTGTACTGTTAGCCTATTTTTCAACCAAATTATAGATAGGATTCCCCATTTCTATTTTTTGTAGGTCATATATTTTGACGTACATGTACACATATCACACCTTGTGACATAGAGATTGTGTGTTTCTTTGCCTGATTCTATGAGGGTACACCTTGCTACCTGTGGTTTAAAGTATCTGATTTGGTTGCCCGAGATTAGGGTGAACCACAGACTACTGACTGCTTTGATTGAGAGGTTTCATTCTGAGACCTAGACCTTTCATCTCCCTGTAGGAGAGATTACTATTACACTAGAGGACATGTACGAGATTTTGCGCATTCCCTTCCATGGTCTTCATCCAGATTATGTGAGTTCAGGGAACTCTGGATTACATGCCTTCAAACATTTGTTTGGAGATGATACATAGCTTACTAGTTCGATATCCTGGGAGAAATCAGTGTAGTGCCATGGGTAGACCCATAGATTAGAGTGCATCATAGCTGGTATGATAGGAGGCATTATCATGTATGACCATCAGCAAAATGGTCTTTTGATGGGTTAGGCCCTGATGGTTGCACGATTGATGGCCACTCCATCTAAGTTGGGTTGGGGTTAGTGTATGCTGGCTCACATGTTCTCCAAGATGCATGAGATTGTGTATTAGGAGAGAAAGACATTTTCTTCCAGTGCATTAGTGCTACAGATATGGGCCTGGGAGCATATCCTAGTATTGAGACCAATATGTCAGACACAGCTCCAACCACAGGAGCCAGTGATATATGTTTACTCTAGATATGTTACACAAGTTTGCATGGGTCATACAGAGTACTAGAGATGCTACCTAGATGATAGCACTTATGTTATCTAGTGTCTGTATCTACAGATTGTGACCTGACGTACTGCACGAGAGCAATTTAGCTATTTCTACCAGAGTCAGATATTGATTGGTCAGTCTACTATAGTGCTTGAGTGTTTCCTTATCACTAGAGTGTGGAAGCAGTATGACATCATTCAGGATGCACCACAGGAGCATGTTGCTTATGCGTGAATACTGAGAGAGCTTGGATTAGGATGGGGCCCTCAATTGTCTTATGCTCTTTGTACATAGGGGTACAGTGGTACTGTCGGCAAAGATTGGGTTACCGAGCAGATGTTCCAGATGTCGGGGTGATAGATGGTTTCATAGGATGGCTTGTAGAGCATCCCATATATAGGTTTTCAAATCTGACAGATTTGATACCTTCCATGGAGGAGGCTATGGATGTCACAGGTGCTCTGATGGGTAGAGGGAAGAGACGTATAGGCTCATAGGTTTTGATGCCCCAGCCTACACCTCTGAGGCTGAGAGTAGTATTGACACCTCCACAAAGACCATCTAGATAGATGGGACCACCTCATCCCTCTAGTTCTTTAGCAGGTAGACCTGCATTTTTACAGAGGAGATCGAATAGAGGAGAGAGTGGCACTCTAGGTAGTGTTGGTAGTGCAGAGGAGGTACTTGGAGCAGAGCAGTATGTAGGTGTTGGTCTTGATCTTGCACATGGTGATACTAGTTTTGATCTAGGAGATGAGGTTAGATGCCATAAGGTGCAAAGAGCAGAGACTACTGAGAAGCCAGCTATAGATACTGATATGCCTGAAATAGATGTAGATCCTTATGTACCATAGACTCCTTAGGAGATCATGAGATGAATCAGATTATAGATTACGGACCTGAAGGTACAGAGTGCTCATTAGGAGGATTGATTCAGTGAGGCAAATAGACAGTGATCCGAGCTCCGAGAGGAGAACAGGAGATTATAGACAAAGGTGACACATCAGACCTCTAGAGCTGCCTATTACATTTTTGCATACTATGATGTTGTTCATGCTGCTCAGAGAGTACCCACATACTCTTAATATATGATAGCATTAGAGCGAGCCAGGGGACCCAGAGCTGAGGCAGTGCTTGATGCACCACCACCACCTCCACCAGATGCAAAGGATCAGGCGGACAGCTGATCTGTCTAGATATTTTGATATTTTTTCTCTTTTGTTCATGTATACTTTTCTGACTTCTGATAGCTCACATGAGCTCATTCTTTTATACTTTGTGCCAGTAGTGCACCCTTGACTAGTTCGAGTTATATGATATGAGATCGAGATTTTGGTTATGACTTCATTTGTACTTGTCATGTTTTGATTTATGATGGTATCATGTGATGTAAAGGCTATGAGTAGGGTAGAATGTATGTATGGATTTATGCAATGCAATGATTTTTGTCACATGTATGGATGTCATGCAAATGTAATTGATTATGGAAAGATATATGTATAATTTTGATTATGTACATGTATGCAATGTAAATGCAACAAATGGAATGATTATGAATATGTAATGGAAATGCAACAATACACATGATATGTTTTGCAGGTATTGATGAAGACAAGTACTTAGTCTTATGTCAAAAAGGATGTCTAACACAGGATGGTGATTGCTTGCGGTTCTGTGAGGAAACCTTCGTGTGAGATTGAGCTCTTCATGTCAAGTTTAAGTTTAGTTTTGAAGGATTGTTTTAAACATTGAAGAGTATTCAACAATTTGTGAGATCATGCAATCATGCAAAGTGCAAAATGACATTCAGAATGAAATGCAAACCTAAGACCTAGGCCCTAGTCACTGATCATGTGTCGATTTGTTGTCATCATTGAACTTTGTAGGTAACCGGATAAATCAATACAATGCCCACTAGTTTTGAAACTATAGGCATATGAATATTGATTTGTATGTGCAAGAATCAATACAACGTCCACTGGCTAGACAACCATGGACATATGAATATTGATTTTGTTTTCAGAATGTCAGATTAGATATAAGCACCAAAGCAAAAATGCCAGGATGACCTGAATATCATGTCCATTTTGATATAGCAATTTGTATAAGCATCAAAACATAGACGTTGTGATGACCTGAATACGCCTTGCGGAACAAACACATCAAGCAGTCAAGAGATCATTCTAAATCCAGTGTGAATTACCCATAGTGACCCTTTATCATTCACATCCTTAGGTAAGATCATGTTTCACAATAGGAGTAAGAACTTTCTCAAAAAGACAATAGCTAGATCAAAGGGTTTTTGCAGGATCATGGTATGCCAAAAAGTGGCGATGTGAAAAAGAAGTCCTGATTGATAGAATCTTTGAAAAATAACCATAACTTTCAAGCAATATAACATTTTTTAAATCTGAAATATTCATCACATTCTATGCTTCACCTAATACATTAATAATAAACAATTATTTCAATTTGATGAAGTTTAGACTAAGTTAAGGTGGCCAAACACAAGAGTTTTTATATTTAGGAAAATTTATAGAAGAAAAATCATAATTAATTATTTACTTGGAAAAAAAATATAAAAAAATATACATCACATCCCGACATGAGTCTACTACTTTTATCTAGAATCTTATAAAAAAATATTATCATTTGGTTTTGTTTAATGTGGTCAAACATACACCTACTTGTTATCTTTCTAGTCTGGATTGATAGACTTATTGAAAAATAGCTATAACTTTCCAAATGTATAACATTTTTGAAATCCAAAACATGTGTCACATTCTATGATTTTTCTACTACAAGAAAAATAAAAAAAGTTTTCAATTTGATAAAGTTTAGACTAAGTTAACGTGGTCAGACATGAGAGTTTTTGTATTCTGGAAAAATTGTAGAAGAAAAATCATAATTAATTATTTACGTAGAAATAAATTACAAAAAAATATGTGTCACATCCAGACATGAGTCTACTACTTGTATCTAGAATCTTGTAAAAAAAATTATCATTGGACTATGTTTAAGGTGCTCAGACATATATCTACTTCTTATTTTTTCCTGAAATTTTCATACTACTACTTTGAAATTTCAAATTTCAACATATAGAATAATTGTTTTTCAAAAAGAGCCTAGTATCTTAGAAACTAAATTCAATTTTCTACAGATTCTCTTTAAACATATTTTTGATATAATATCTATCACTTGTTCAATTTTTTATATCAACTTGCCTAAACATAATTTTTTGAATTCTCATTGCCACTTAAGGGCCTAGTTTGGCATACCATGATCCTGCACATACCCCAAACTTCCTTGAATTTTTCGGGTATCAATGGTCAAGGTACGCATGGCCATCCAATATGAGATAGAGGCTCTTATAGATGGACACCATTTCAATCCATAATTTTCAAAGTTGTTAGATTTTCACATTCAAGCAAAAAACAAAGAAAAGATTATGCCCCCAGTCATCACTCTCTAAATCCTATAAAGGACATCATCGAAGAGCTCGAAGGGACACAATATGAAAAGATCTCAATGTGAATCAGTAAGCATACAAGGAGATAAAAGCATGTAAAAGCATAGATTATTTTCAATTTGTGTTTGATTGTGTTGTTGTAGATGCAAAATCCTTTCTGGAGAGGAGACTAACTGATTGACTCAGATGTAGCTTCAAAGGACTTTGACTAGATATGATATGTGTAGAATACACTGGGAAAGACCAAGATTGTGATTATAGATGGAGCGTTTTGAAACAAGTCGCACCCGTTTGTTGGGTTTTCACCATCTTGGCAGAGATTCTTTTTTTTGCTACCAAGGTTCCTGTTTTCCAGGTTTTCACCAAGGCACTTTTTCTTTTTCTCATTTTTTTGTATTTTTCATTTTTTTAATTCTTTTTGTGATACATCAAGGTGCCTATTTGCTAGGTTTTCAACAGGATGATCATTTTTTTTAGGACTTTTTCCAATTTTTATGATTTTTTCAAGACATTTTACCATAGACTGAATGCCTTAGGCATAGAATTTCTTTAGATGGAGAACGTTGATAGGTTCTTGGAGTTGTTCTCCTTCGGTCGTTGAGAGTTGATAGGCACCAGAGCAAAAAGTAGTAGCGATAACAAATGGACCCAGCCAATTGGGTTCAAACTTCCCCTTGTGTTCTCTATGTGATTGATTTTTAGGATTCTCTCGCAAGACTAGATCGCCAACCTGAAATTCTTTGTGTCTGACTTTCTTGTTGTAGCCTCTAGACATTCTTATTTGATATACTTCGAGATGACAATATGTTGCTTGTCTGCACTCATCTAGTAGTTCAAGTTCTTGTAACCTAGACACTCTGTAGTCATCATCAGTTACTAGACCATGCATTCTGATTCTTAGTGATGGGATTTCAACCCCAATAGGTAGTACTGCTTTAGACCCATAAACTAAAGAGAATGGTGTAGCCCCAGTGGGTGTTCTGGTACTTGTTCTATAGGCCTAGAGAGCTGGATTGATCATGAGATGCCAGTCTCTTCCTATTTTATTAACTATTCAGTGCAAGATTTTCAATAGATTCTTATTTGAAGCCTCTGCTTGTCCATTCCCTTGAGGATAGTAGATTGATGACCAATATTGTGTAATCTTGAATTTGGCACATAGATCATCTAAGTCTCTGATCTTGAATTGTCCACCATTATCTGTGACTATAGAATGTGGAATACCATACTAACATATGATGTAGTTCAAGATGAACATAGAAATTTTCTTGCCAGTCGCTTGACTTAAAGGGACTGCTTCTACCCATTTTGTAAAATAGTCTGTAGCTGTAATAATATGGGTATGTCCATTAGAAGAATGGGGATGTATAGCTCCTATAAGATCAAATGCCCATTGGTGAAAAGACCATTGTGTAGTAAAGGGAATTAGATCTCTTCCTGGTGCATCAATTAAGTTACCATGTACTTTTGCACTTTTAAAAGTTCTTAGCAAACTTGATAGCCTCTTTTTCCATTTCAGGCCAATAGTACCCAACCTTAATAAGTTTTCGAGCTAGTGTTAAACCAATTGAATGTGACCCACATATACCTTCATGGACTTCCTCTAATGCATGTTGAGACTCTCCCTATTCTAAACATCTAAGGAGTGTACCATCTAGACCTTATTTGTACAGATCGTGACCAATGATGAGTCGATGACATACTGGGATGCATTTCAGATAAGGTATCATTTCTCATGGTAGTTGAAGGAATCGGGAATGATTTGGTCTTGGAGGTAAGAGAAATTTTTTTTGTATCAAGATGAATCATGACCAACAATAGTGCAGATCATGTGGGTTTCAGGGGAATCAAATGTAGGATAAGATAGTGCTTCCACCAGGAACTCATAGCGTAGCTCATGTTCAGGCTATTGTAGTAAAGTAGAGAGCATTGCCATAGCATCGATAGCCTTGTTCTATGTTCTAGGAATCTGGTCAAATTTGATAGATATGAAATATTTCTTTAGATCATCTACCATTCTCTTGTATGGGATTAAATTTCCATCATTTGTTTGATACACATCATTGACTTGGTGTATTACAAGCTGTGAGTCTCCATGAATGTGTAGTTCTATTATTCTCCACTCAATTTCTATATTCATGCCTTTAAGGAGAGCTTCATATTCAACAATATTTTTTGTGCAAGGAAACTTGATTCTGAATGCTTTAGGGATTGAGTATCCTTGAGGAGTGATGAACAATATTCTTGCTCTAGATCCATTACGTGTATAGGAGCCGTCAAAGAATAATTCCCATGATCTAGAAGATAGGTTCATGATATAGGAATCTGGGAATTCCATTTGCATTGGTGTATCATCAAACAAACGCGTGTCAGCCAGTTGATCTACAATTACTTGGCCCTTGATAGCTTTTCTGTCAATATATTCAATGTCAAATTCACTTAATAACATCACCCATTTAGCTAGTCTACCTATGAGGGAAACTTTGCTTAGTAGGTACTTTAGTGGATCAATCTTAGCTACCAAATGTGTGGTATGAGCTAACATGTAGTGTCTCAGTTTCTATGATACAAAGATCACAGCTAGACAAGCTTTCTCAATCATTGAATAGTTCTTCTCAAATGCTAACATTGTTCTACTGATATAGTATATATCTCTTTCCTTCTTGTTCTCATCATGTTGTGCTAGTAATGCCCCCAGTGATGTATCTATGGTGGAGACATATAAGATCAATGGCTTCCCTTGTATAGGAGTCATCAAAATGGGAGGATTTGATAGATATTTCTTGATATGGTTAAAGTTCTTTTTACATTCCTCATTCCATGCAAAGGTCACACCTTTATGTAATGTCTTTGTGAAAGGTTTTGATATGTCTACTAGCTGAGATATGAAGTGTCTAATAGATTGTACTCTCCCTTGTAATGTTCTCATTTCAATGATATTCTTGGGAGGTTGCATCTCCATGATAGCTTTGACCTTAGCTAGATCTACCTCAATACATTTCTTTGAAACAATGTAACCTAGGAGCTTTCTAGAAGTGACGCCAAAAGCACACTTCTTAGGATTTAATTTGAGACTAAATTTCTCCATTCGATCTAGTATTTTGCTCAAGTCATTTAGATGTTCAGATCTTATCATAGATTTTTTGAAAGTATCATCAACAAAATCCTCCATAGTTTGATGTATCATGTCATGAAAGATAGATGTCATAGCTCATTGATATGTAGCACCAGCATTCTTAAGTCCAAATGGCATGACATTCCAACAAAAGGTACCCCACGCACATGTGAAAGAAGTTTTCTCTTGATCTTCTAGAGCAATTTTTATTTGGTTGTATCTAGAAAAACCATCCATCAAAGAATACATCTCAAAGCCCACAGTCATGTCCACTATCATATCAATATTAGGTAATGGAAAATCATCCTTAGGGCATGGTTTGTTTACATCTCTGAAATCTATGCACACTCTGATTGATTTATCTAGTTTAGAAATGGGTACAATATTAGAGATCCATTCAGCATAGTCAATAACATGGATGAATCTGGCTTTTAGTAGTTTCTCTAATTTAGCTTTGACCAAGAGTGCAACATGTGGATGCATCTTTCTTAATTTTTTCTTAACAGGTTTGACCCCTGGAGCTATAGATAAATGATGCATTATAAGATTAGGATCCAACCCTGGCATAACTGAATATTTCCATGCAAAGTTGATCTTCTTTTCTATTAAGAATGTCATAAATTTTTTCTTTTCTTCTTCTGATAAGGATTGTGCTACATGGATCAACTGTGGTTCTTTTCTTGTTCCCAAGTTGATGGATTGAGTGGGCTCAATTACAACTGGAGATCTATCATGTAAATGACTCAGAAGGACATCAAATATCTCATCCTTAGGAACCTCAGAAGGTTTTCACCTTCGGATTCATCTTTTATTTTTACTTTTGTAGGTTCTGAGACTGCCACAAAGTGGTTTTCACCCTCATAACTCCTTTTCTTTTTATTTTTATTTCTATTCTTTTGACTAAGATACTTGATGTCTGGCTCCATCATTCTAATGCTCAGTTCACTTATGGAAGTCATCATAGGCTCAACTACATTAAGGTAGCAAGCAAGGGCATAGTCATTTGGAAAGGTATAGATACCTTGGCTCAGATTCATGGAGGTTTAGTCAAGAAGTTCAAGATGTTGGATAGTCAAAGTGGTGAAAGATTGGGAAATAGTGTTTACGGATATGGATCTGTCATCATTGGTTGTAACCTGACTCTCAAGTTTGAAGGTGATATTACAACTCAAAATGTTTAATTCATGAATAGACTCAATGCCATTGTGGGAGTCCACTTCAGCCATCAGTGGATCAAACTTGTTAAGTTCATTATTTCACTCTAGACTTATGTTGGGTTTAGGTGCATATTGGTGAATAACATCAATACATTTTTCTATGATAAGCTCATCTTCCTCTGGAATGGCTCCCCATTGATAGTCATTAGATTCTTTGTCTATGCCTCTAGGAAATTTGAGAATGTGTGTAAAATCAGGATGGATACCCCAAGAAGGGTTACCCTCAGATTCTGATTTGAATTCATACTCATGGGAATTTGTTTTAGAATAACTACCACCTTCTTCTTTGTTTGTTTGATTACCTTCGAGATCAACTAGTTCTTGTGGTGCAACTGTCTCTTGTGCTATAGTAGGTTCTTGTGTTTCTACTACATTGATTCTTTTTACTAGATCATCTTCAGCTTCAAGGAGGTCTTTTATTTCTTTAGGAAAATGCTCATAAGGAATGAGCTCCTTAGTGGTGGTGTCAGAATCATCACTGTCAGATTATTCTATTGCTTCTTCCTTTAATTGATTTGTTGTGGATGGCTCAATCTGTTCTAAGAAATTTTGGGAGTTCTTGCTAAGATAGAAAGGATTCTTCTTATATCCTAGACCTATTGTATCCTTGTTTGTTTGGCCATGGTGGTCAAGAGGTAATAGAAGACCCTTACCTTGTATTCCTAGAGGTCCTTTTCTAGTATATCCCATTTCTGTGATCAAATTGTCCCCTGGTCCATATGACTTCTGAGGAATTTTGCTTGAAGTGGAGTCACATTTCTGGACTGATTGGGATTGAGGCTCATCCATGTATAACCATGCAAGCACAATGTCTTCTTCCTCAAACTCTTGTTTAGATACTTGTTTTGTGACAAAGCTTCCATTAAATATGACCTGGGACTCTTTAGTTGTAGGTTTCACTTTGTCAGAAGGTACTCCATAAGATTTAGGGGAAAATGGGAGAGATAAAATAGGTTCCATTATGTATTCTCCCATATCATTGTCTTTGATTTTCACTTCTTTATCAATTTCTTCCATTTTGGATGTTGAAGCAATGTCTATCTGCTTAGTGGAATATTCTCTGTTATTAGGAACAAGTTTATCAGCACTTTCTTTCAATGCATTGCAATTTGTGTATAGGTCCCCTGGAATCATCACCTCTACTCCTTCATAAGGAAATTTCACACATTGATGGTATGTGGAAGGAATAGCTCTCATTTCATGTATCCATGGTCTTCCTAGAAGGATGTGTTGAGCCAAAGGTAGATCAAGACCTTGACATATGGTGTCTCTGATAACGGGTCCTGTTCTGATAGGTAAGACAATAGTTCCCTTCGAAAATATTTCTTGCTCATCATATGCTTTGATAGTTATCTTCTTCTTGGGATCAATGGTAGCTTCAGAGAATCCCAATTGTGTGATCAAGTTGTAAGAACAAATATTGAGATCAGTGCCTCCATCTATCAACATGCATTTGACACGATGGTTTTGGATCAAGACTTCAATGTGCAAGGGATGGTTATGCAGATGACTCAAGGAATTATCATCTTCCTCTAAAAAGGAGATATACTTTGGAGATGTGAGATGACCAGCCATAGTCTGGAATCTATCTAAATCAAGGTTGTCAAGAACATTGGATCTGAGAAGAACTTTGTCTAGAATGGTTCTATGAGCTAGAGATATTGGAAGCAACTCAAACATGGAGATTTTTGCATTGGTATGCTGGAGTTGTTCGACAATACTATATGATGTAGGCCTTGTGTCTTTAGGATTTGAAGATTTAGATCTAGCCTTCTATTTAGAAGCAAATGAAAGATTGAAAGGCATCTTAGGGACATTTGATGAATCTGGGATTTGTCCTTGTAGATGCACCTGAGCTTGTGATCAAGTAACTGCATTTGCTGATTGATTTTCTCTATCTTTTCTTACAATTGTGATGACATTAAAATGCTCAGATAGGCATGGTTCAACCATATTGATGAAAGTATTATTTCCAGAGTAGGCATAGTTGACTTTAGCACCCATATTAGGCTGAGAAGAAGAATCTTCTTTACCATGTTTTGGAAATGGTTCCGTGAATGTTGTATGATCATTATTGCTTTTATGATTGTCAATCATGATTTCTCCACTATCAATTTTGTCTTGTATGAGGTGTTTCAAGCGTATGTAGTTATTGGTTTTATGACCCTTATTAAAATGGAAGTCACATAAATCAGTCTCTTTCCACCATTTTGGTTTAGGTTCAGGATCAAATGGTCAGATCTCAGGCAAGTAAATGATGTTGTTAGCCAATAGATTTTTCATGGAAGATTCCAAGGATTCTCCAAGAGGAGTAAACTTACATTTAGGATCTGTAGCCCAAGGTTTACAGTCAGATGGCTTCTTGCTAGATTTAGTTTATTTAGCTTCAGAAGCTTTGATGGCTTGGGTGCCAACATTGAGATTAAAAGTGGGTGCCTTAGATGGGGCATAGATAGTATCAACAATGCCATCTGTGACAATGCCTTTATTCTTGTTCTAGTTTTTGCCTTTGTCTTTAGAACTAGATCCAGATTCATACTTGTCTTTTTGAAGTGATATGTCTCCTTTTTGAACAAGCAATTTCTCAATTTTGATAGCATTTTCTACCATCTTATCAAAGGATGTATGATTGTTCATTTGCAAATGGTAGTTGAGTTCTGGAACAAGATTGTTGATGAAGATTTCTAGCTTCTCAATTTCTAGAATGGGCCTAGCATATAGAGAAAACTTTTTCCTCCATCGTTTGAGAAAAGTCAGGAATGGTTCTCCTGAGTATTGTTTCAAATTGCAAATGTCGATCATAGTGACCGGATGTTGGATGTTGTAGGAGTATTTTTGATAGAATGGTTTGATTAATTGCTCAAAAGTTTTGATAGTTGGAGGTATTTTTGAGAACCAATGAATGGCTAACCCTCCCAGAGATCGAGGGAAAAGATACATTAGGTAGGTTGGTTCATGCATGAACTCCATAGATTGAGTATAGAATTCTCTGACATGATCTTGAGGATCAGAGTTTCCATCATACTTATCATATTTAGGCATCTCCACTCTTCTAGGGAATGGTGGCATGTGCAAGTCTTTATCAAATGGAAAAGGGCATAGAGCTTCCATGGAGAACTCTTTAGGTTCCTTTTCTTTTCCAAGTTTGTTAAGTTTGACTTGCATGGCATGCATCTATTTCATCATAGTAGTGATTGGTGTTTCTTCCTCATGTGTAATGATATCTTCAACATTAAAGTTGGGAGGAAGTTTAGCCACTTGATGAGCTAACTCTAGGAAGTATGTTTATCTATCTTCCTTCAAGAAATACCTCATCATCTTCTTGAAGTCATCATTGTTTTGATATCGAGCAATTTCAAAAGCTGTGGGTTCTTGATCCACACCATGTTGAGAGTGATGTCCTTGAGACCGTGATGTGTCCCTTCGTGAGACATGTTAGGAGTTTTTGGACTCCCTGGGATAGATTGATGTAGAGATTATTGATTGACTCCTTGGATTGATGGAGGAGGTGAAATATAACTAGTTTTTAATCAAAGATTTCCAAGACCGTCATCTTTGTAAAGACCTAAATTGTAGAGTTCATCAAAGGTTGGACCCACGTGAGTAGACAAAGGTAAGGTATGAGGTGCTTCTCTAGATTTCTTTTGTGATGAAGCTCGAGTTTCCACCATTAATCAAATGAAGAAGATCGAATGATGCAACCTTGTCAAGATTGGATTAATTGAAGATTAAATTAGATGTAAATGAAGGATACTATGCCATAGTAGTATGGGTAGACACCCAAAAGATGGCGGGCACGAGCTCAAAACATTTAGCCATTTTGTAAGAAGGTTGAATTTGAACATAATTTTGACAAGCTTTTGACACAAGATGAAAAAGACTCCAATTGATAAATCAGAAGACTAAATCAGACTCAAAAGACCACTTTAGGTAAATGATCGAATTCATTCTAGTTTTTGATCTATTCTTGACATAGTGAATGTTTTGACATAATCTGGAAATAGGCTGTAAAAACTAGATTTCTGAAAAATTTGACAAGTCTCTGACAACTTTTTGAAAATTCTCAAACAAGTTTCTGTGGGCTCGTATGACACTGGGTATGCTCTCAAACGATAGTTGAAAAGACTCATATGACAATTGCTACCAGGGATAATGTTCTTTTGATTTCTGGAGACAACACTTGTACGACATAGTACTGACTCTCATACGACAATCCAAGGGTTCTGAAATGACTTTTGCTCAAGACTCATATGAAAATTTGAGATTGTGGGATGACTTTTGACTCTGGAGAGGAACTTTGCTTCAGATTTTGTAATTTTTGGGCTTTTCATTTCAAATTGTTGGCAAAGTTTTTTGTCTAGTTTTGAAGGTCTGTGTGTAATAGTCCATCTCAAATAATCAAGTAGATATCAAGCATGCAAAACAACAAGCAAGGGAAGCAGGCAATTGTCTAAAAATAATGAAAAAGGGAAAAAGCAACCTTGCACATGAACAAGCAATAGTGACTTAATATGCTAATCTCTAGGAGTGTTATTTGTGTATGTTCCAAAAAAAATTTCAATAACGCACATATTCCTAGAAAATGAAAAATTTGGCCTCACTAGGGTTTGTAGTATTGGTCTGACTCTACAACTTTTATGATCTCAAGAGGGTGAACTCCAATCCAGGTGCACTGAGGTTTTGACATAGTTCAAGAATTTAATCAATCAGGATCTGCTAGGGAGATCTGACAGCCCAACAAGAGACCACAACTATGAAGATTTCCTCCACAAGGACATTTATATAGTGATTGTTGCTACCATGAGAAAATGGCTATTACCACTTGAGGTTCCATCCACATGGTTGACCCTCTCTAAAGGTGACTCACAAAAGATACCATAGGGGACTAGATTGGATTCAAGGATCTGGGTTTCTGGTACTATCCAAAAAGGAAGTAGAGCATAATCCCCTAGCCTCTTCACTTCACCAAAATAAAGTAGATAGATTAATCTGACATGCTAAGACTAAAATTATCTCACAAAGATCTATGATGTCAACCACTTATGGTCTATCAATCCCTCTAGAGAGAGAGTGTATTGATCAAAAGTTGAAGACTCAAAAATCTAGTAGAATGCAAGACAATCTCAGTATCCTCCCTACCTACAAGAGGATCCTTCGTCAAGAAGAGCTTAACATGTGTGAACAAGCGAATGAAGCCCACTCTCTCAAGATCATCCATAAATAGTGTTCATAGGGCCTATTTACTATGTGTAACAGATATGCAGAAAGAAAATCTATGTTAATTTTCTAGCCCAAAATGAAGTCTGTGATATGAAAGCAAGAAAATTCACACACTCTTGACATGTGAGAGTTTTTTTTAATCCAAAACAAAGTGTTATCAGATCGTAGTAGAATACTAGAATTCCTCGCAACGCACTTAGTAGATTTTACCCATTTTAGAAATTTAGTTGCACTTTTCCAAATCAAAATCAGCAAAGATCAATCAAAAACGATAGAGTTCAATTGTTAGGGTTAGCTATTAGTCCCAAATCTAAAAATCAAACCTGAACAACTACCTAAAATTCTAAAATGATAATCGAATCCTGGTATCAAAACTCATACGACAATGGGTTACCTTTCATATGACAATCCAAATACCATACGACAGTGGGTCACCTCTGGTATGACTGTCTGGAAACTCGTACGATAGTGGATATCTATTCAAATGACAAAGGAGTTCCTAAATGATAGTTAGTAGGTTATGATACAAGCCTCAAAATCTTCAACTATTGTACGATAACCTGTATCTTTTGGTACAAGTTTCGGACAAAAGACATACGAAAAATGTATGGACAGAGAATAAAATCATAGAATTGACTAGAAAATAACAAAAGAATGATAGAAATTGATATAGAAGAAATGGAAACCCATTTCAGGGCCTCACGGTGGGTGCCAGAAATATGTGTGTGAAAATTGTACCTAGTTGTGGACACAACACTTCAGTAAAACATTAGAGGTTAGCAAAATTGAAATCTGCAAATAAATGAATCTAAGCTAACCAGGCAATTTACTACCTTCTAGTAGGTGCGAGTATGATGTTATCATATTGAAATCAAGATCAATGACAATGCAACACCTAAATGAAGGATTTGAATGCAAAAGAATGAAAGATTGTATGAATCTAGATTAATCTATATTTTTGGGATTTCTGTGCAATAATATGAAAATTTGTATGAATCTAAAATAGATGAATGAAATTGAATATAGATTTAATCTAAGAATGATATGAATGAATGAAATAATATGATATGAAAACTATGCAAAAACTATGATCAACTATGAAAGATCTCACAAATCGCCTATTGCAAGTGTTTAATCCTTCAATCGCCAATTTGCCAAAGTAATTGTGCAAATTCAAGTGTTGATAATTATGAAGAGCTGAGCCTTGATTTTATAGAAATCCAGGGCTTTGAGGGTGCATGAGAAAAACCATAAATCACTCTTGATAAACTCAGGTTGATTTTTGAGTTATCAAGAAATCAAAGATAATTAACTCACAAAAATCATGCAAAAGCAGTTTTTAACTCAAAATAGAGTTTAGATCAAATTTCAACTCATTATCAGATGTTGAGTTTCAATTTAAAATTGATTGTTAATTTCTAGTTGCCTACTTTTCTGATTGTGCATGATTTAATTATAAATTAATTTAAAAATAAAGTGATTTATTCTCAACTTAACTGAATTTTGTATTAAAACAATTGATTTATGGGTTAATCAATTATTAAATCAAACTTATTGTAAAACTATATTATTAAATATTGACAATTGACATTAATTAATTAAATAAGAATTTAATCAATTAGTCATAAGATTTCCATATTTATTGTCAAAATTAAATTATACAATTTAGGAATAAATAGAATTAAATTTAATTAAGTAATTAAGTGGCAGTATTAAATTTAATTAATTAAATGTTCAGAATATTCAATTAATCAAACTTTAGGATAAATAAGATTTATCGCCAAATAATTATTAAATCAAAGATAATTAGGATAACTAGGAATATTCCCCGACGCAGAATTTAGGATAATCAATTAGGATTCAATAATGTGCAGATGTGCCTTAGGTTAGGACTTTTGTGTCGATTTTGTCCAATTTGAAGATTTAGGAGGTTAATGAACCTATAGCCCATTTTTGGGGTATTACAAATGTATTTTCTGAACAATGTCTTTTGACATTGAAGTTGTTGGCATAATGATGAAACATCTGTAATTGATGTCAATGGGGGAGAAGTATACATGAAAAACCATCTGTTGGAGAGAACTGAATAGGAAAATGAAGCAAGATTTGATTGATGAAGAAGACTTGAAAGCATTTTTAGAGCAGCAATGTTGGATTTATGGAACTTGGATTTTTTTCATCTATGTTGCCATCAATGCCAATGTGGGAGATTGTTAGGAATGAATGCTGAATATATCCTATGGGGGACTATTCACAGTCATTCTCTAGCAGTTGTTGCATTCATGACTGTGATTGTCATTGATGTCAACACAGTGATCTATTGAAGATTAACAGTGAAGCAGACATTGTTTGAGTTAGCGCATTTGGGATATTGAAGATCAAGCTATGCACAGTTGAGGACTTACTCTATGATGTTCTATAAGATCCTGGTTAAGAGCACAGATGTAAATTCATTTATTCATGATAGTTATGAGGAAATCAGTGGAAGCAGTATTCAGGCAGTGTTCTTGAGTAACGGTTTGTGGAAATTGGATGATATCTCCTAATCAGGATAGAATATGATCATGCATAGTTATGAGGTAGTTGAAGACATGATGTTAGTGAAATGGAAGTGAGTGCAAGATCTGAGGTCACACGAGTGAAGAATTTTCTTAATTGGAAGCTGACAACTTTTTTTAATTTTGATGTAGCGTGTGGAAACTTTATTTTGTAATTTGTATGCCCAAACATTTGTAATTACTTGAGTGTGGTATAAAGGAAGGAATTTTTTCCTTGTTGTAATATGAATGAGAGATATGTGTGTGTGTGTGTAATGAGAAAGTGAATGAAGGAATTATGAAATCAAAATTGTGGAAAGAGGATATGCAAAGTTCAGAGATCTGGTATTGAGATTTGAAGAAGCGGTTGTTGTGGTTTGGCACAGTAAGAGGAGTTTGGGCAGTGGGTCCTTCTGTCTTCCATAACTCCTAACAGAGTTAGAATCTTTTAGTAGAGATTCAAAGTCTCCTAACAAGGACTCATATGTACTGAATGTATTTCATAAGACTCCTAACAGATTCCATCCTTTCACAAGGAACTTTCATATTAGTGCATCTTTTGTGGGCATCATTCCCACCAGGGTTTACTCTGTGATCAAGAGGTTCCCTAGTCAACATATCTTGTGTCATTGTGTTATTGTGCATGTATATCTTTCTATGGTTGTTGATTACATTGCTTACATGGTTAAAATCTATTAAGGTTGATAAAATTTGTATTTATCTGATAAATGATTCAAACCCCCCCCTCTCAATTATCGTGGTGGACTTTACTTTCTAACAATTGGTATCAGAGCCCCTATATCTTTCTATGGTCTAACATAGAAAAATATGGTTTGACAAATCTGATACCAATGTATTATCCCCACCGGGGTTTTCCCTTGAACAGGATTTCCTCAAGAACAAATAATGTGTTATGAGTTCATTTTCTTTATTGTTATGCATGTTCTTTAGTTTACTCTATTATGCAAGCATAAAGATAATCTGTTATATCCATAATTGGGCAAAATTAAAAGTTTTTAGAATACTAATTCACCCCCCCCTCTCAATATTCCCTATTTCTAACAATTGGTATCAGAGCTGGAAAACATATTGTGGCAATTTGGCTGAGTTAGATATCTAGATATTGTCATTATGGCAACATATGATCTATGTGAAGAGCGCGGATGATAGAGAGAAAGTATGACAGAGCATAGAGAAATTTTTTCTAAGTATAAGACCTTAAAATTTTCTAAGTATAAGACCTCACTACTCAAGTGGTGAAGGCTACAACCTTCTGATCTTAGATACACACTATATCTGTCGGATGAACTGTCACTGTGACACTGCTTGTCTGATCAATTCCTTTGATGTGCTGATGCTTTGACCTCTTGCAAATATCTAATACATGTTAAAAAATATTTGCATACTTCTTCTCTACTTCTTTCAACTCTATATCAGCTCTCATACGTAATTACAACATCACATCTAATATTTATATGCGCATACAAAACAATTAACTAGGTCAGCCCTTTAACCAATTACATACAATGCTTCCAATTGAATTGGGTCAAGTGTGTTTACAAAGAAAGTTAATTACATGTCTACAACCTAATTAGAATAGGTGCATAGCCTTTACAACATAATAATATAACCACTAACCAAAATACCAACAGTCAGCTGCTTGCACTATTCTTCTCTGGCATTCATTGTCTGTGCAACTTGAACTCTTTGTATCTTCCTCATACTAAATCTTCTGATCATGCGCTCTTAGACTTAGCATGAATATGGTCTTACCAACTTAACTTATAGGGGTAATAACATAATTCTATCATATGCACGTGCGCTAATTCTCTGACCTTCAGGTACTCTGTATATTGTCCAGTCTTCAACACTTAGCCAATTTATGATCTTCTTATCAAGTGCACTGACTCCAAAACACTATATGACTTTGTTTCCATAATGAAAACACTATATTAAGTCATATACACTAGTATAGTCAACTTTCAAAAAATCTCCCCCTTTGTCATTGATGGCAACAAAGGAATATAGCAAAATGACTAACTGTCCCTTAATACAAAAAACACTTAATCATACTCTATCTTATATCTCCCTTATATCTTCTTACTATACATGTTATTTTCATAGCTATAGCTCCATATTCTATGCATACTCCCCTTTTGAAATTAATGAAAAAGGTGTTACAAAACTAAATCCGTACAAGTACTTACACTGAAAGTACATCCAGGTATGCAATTTGTAGATTTTGGATCTCTTTCTTCCAAAATGCAATCAATGCATTGATTGTTTGGAGATGGGCGCATAAGGCATACTAAATTTTCTCCATCTTCTCCAAATCTAAACTAGGACCTTGATCATATGTCACCATGGTGGCATCGATCTCCTTGATATTCTGGATCAACACATCTAGGGAGGGCGCAAGAGCATTTCTAAGCTAAGTCTTCCTAGCCCTTATCTTTGACATCTCCTTTTCTGCCTTCTCAATTTTTTCAAGTTGTCCTTGATATACATTGTTACACATGTTTATATTAGCAAAGGGATCTTCTAATAACTACCTCAACTTTTCAAACATGGCCTCTGCTTCTTGAATCTTCTTGTAGTGGTCGGCTGTCAACTTATCTTGATTCATATAGTCAGCAATAATTTTCCTTCCTTTTGCTGCAAACTCTTTCAAAGTTGCTTGTCCAACTTTGAGTGAACTAAGGTCTAGTGAGAAGTTACTGACCAACTCATTTAATCTTTTATGCATATACTTCTCCTCTACAACTAATGATGCTGATTTTTCCAAGCTAGAGAAATTACTCTTGAACTGTGAAAGAATTGTACTTACATCATCAATAGAATGTACCTTGGACACTTTCTTATCTATTGGTAACATGTTGTTTAGGATACTTACTGATTCTACAAGGAGGGGATTCCTCATTACCTATTTCTCATTGGCCTTCTCCATAGCTAAGACACTAAAATTGATCAGGCCTTCTTCTCCCCATGAATCCAAACTAGTTGTGTCAGGTGTCAATCTTGACAAAAATGATACAGAAGGAGTGATAGGAGTGCTATCCACTACTTATTTCTTTAATTTTATTAACATTTCAACTGATGGTTCATTTCCTTTTTCTTCTTCTTCTCCTTTCTTTTCTTCTACCTTTTCTTCTTCCTTTTTATTTGTTATATCCTCAATTAATACTTTCTCTTTTTGTAACTTAGGTGAGTTGTCACCGCATAAAATTTTAGCTTCTTGTGTACTCACAAAGGCTTCTTCAAACTTGTCCAGGTCTTTATCTATGGCCACCATGGCTATCTCTACATTATCAATGATAATGGTGCTATCCTTTAGTGACTCTATCATGGGTGTAGACTTATCTACCTCTGTTTGTGTTTCAACTGTAGGCATTGAGTTCTGGGGACCTGTCATATGTACATTAGTGTGCTTGTCCATCTTGACTTCCTTTGTGGGAACTTGAGATGTAGGCATAGTGGGTGGGTACATGTGTCTGTTCATGAAGACCTTCTCAAATGGTTTCTCTATTTCCTTAGCCACCAATTCATAGCTCTTTTCCATTCTATGTAAAGTCCTTGACTTGGTTCTAAGATGTGCCTTCACCAGATCTAACAATAAAGTTTTATAATCTAGCGAGCATACTGGGATGGTTTCATCTAAAGTCTTTTCCCTTATCCTTAGGTCCTCTTCAATGGCCTATCCCTTTAGGAATTCTAGGATGTTCCACACATTATCTAGAATCGTAGTCTTTAGTTCTAGGACTGTCTTTTTGAACTTCAACATATGGTTGACAATCACTCCATGAATTTCTGACTTGTCAATTTCACTATACTTCTCATAGAACTTCCCTACTTGATCTATCTTGCCTTCATCAATAATCCTTGAACTTAGCACACTAAGACTAGGTTTGAAACTTACTTCTAGAGGTGCTTGGGTATTTTTCTTGTTCCTTGTTACTCACGAGGATGGATGACTGGTGCTAATCTCTTTCTTCCTTTTAGGCATTGCCTTATACTCAGGAGGAGTAGTAAGGTCAATAGTTACCTTGGGCATAGAAGGGGTATCACTTTTTTTACCCTTGGGATCATCAAATTTCTCAATTTACACCTTCTTCATCTTTGGATCATTAGATTTTGTCTTTGTTATAGCTGTGCTCTCTATTTCCAAAGAAATCTTCTCTTGCCTTGCTTTGTCTAGGTCTGCTTGAGATACTACATGAATTTTCAAAATATCTGAAGTAACCTTGGCAAAAAAAAATTTTTTGTTGTGTTGTTCAATACAACATCTAATTCTCTTGTTTTCCCTTCATAAGTCCCTCATCTATGTTCATTGGGGTCGTTAGGTGCTGACAATAGAACTTGAGCATAAGCCTCTAGAATAGGCTCTTCAAATTCATATCCCAGTGGATGAATCCACTTTGTTCTTGGTTCAATAGCCTCCATGCATGTTGTATCAGTCTCTACCATGAAACAAATGGCATCTTTGTACTTCTCTACAATGCTTTCTGGAATCCTATATCTCATCTACATTTTAGCCCTAAATATTTTCAATTCCAGTGTCATGTAGTCCTTTAGAGTGCTCTCAGTAGATGCCTTAAAGGATATCTATGGCATAGTGGGAATAGACTTGTCTAGATATAAATCAGACACCTTTCCAAGAATATGGAAGTACATATAGATTATTAAAGACCCAAACTTGAATATCTTGGTATTGTCATGCTTGATGGCTCTTATGTTGTCTATTAGTTGTGTGTGCAAGATCTCACATAGATTAAACTCTCCATTATCTCTTATCAACCTTATTGTTTCTAGAATGGTGGCCACTGACACACTGTTTACTCTACTAGTGTGTTGGAACTTGTAGCCTAGTATCATGGACATCAATTTGATGTCTTTCTCCTATATAGGCTCTATAGGAATTTCACGCCTATCACTTCTTGATTTTCAAGTTTGTTCTACAAGTTTTTTGACATCCTTGCCCACTGGAATAATGTCACCTTTCTTAGAAAGACCTGTCATCTCATGAATTAGGTCACCTATGATCCTTATTGGAACTTCACCTATCCAAAATAGGTCATCATGAATCCTGCTAAGTAGAATCTTTATCCATTCAAACTCATATAACTCATATACAGTCACATATTCAATATTGGATGGTTTTCAAGCTGCACATACTCATCCATGAAGGTTTTATTAGGTTTCATCATTGTTTCCATGTGCGCTCTTATTCTATCCAAACCTACTAGTTCCTTTTTGCAATATATGTATGCCTTGATATCTTCCATATGCATAAAACCCATCGGAGTGTGGGAGAATGCACCTTCTAGTTCATCTAGTGTGGATTTAAATGGATGCCTCTTAAACACATATCTCTTCTTTTCCACCACATCAAATATAATGGGAGTAGCCATTACTTACTTGTATATCGCTTTCCAAATGATCTCAAAGACTTCTAAATTGATGCGATGGATTAGGGCTTCTGTAACCGATCAAATGTGCTTGCTAAACACTGGTGAATCAATCTAGAATCCTTCACTCAAATGATAGGGCTCCTCTTCTCTCCAATCGCTTTGAATTTGAATGCAATGAGATATTTAAAATGGTTATTTTTTTTATTAGAATGTTGATTAGAAAATTTTAAGCATTTTCCCTTTATCATTGTTTGGATTGTGATTTTCAAGACAACCAGAAGGGTAAATAAGATACTTGCACAAATTTCATCAAACTAGCACCCAACAATCAACTTGACGGGTTCTATCAGTGATCCTCCAAATGAGCCAGCTCTACCAATGGTTGTGTAGCCTCCTAATAATGTGGACTCGACTAAGGATCATTTACAAGAGAAATCACTATAGTTGGTTGAATACAGAGTTTATCCTTTAGTTGTAGTGTGCATGATTACAATCTCTCCATGTGAGATTTACCCAAGTTATGGGATTCCAAAAGACGTTGATGAGCATGATGGCATGAAGGATTTTGATTGGAGCATCGATCTATTTTATGAAATTGGCTTCTTTGGTATCCTGGTGACTCTGGACATGGAAATGTTTATATCAGAGTGGTGTAGAAAAATCTTGATGACAATTTATCGTGCATGTAATCCTGAAGCAACATGGAGATTTCAATAGATACTGCTACCAACATGTACACTTGGTTTGGGATCTTGGAGCGTCGTAGTCAGAAAATGGTTTCATGATGGATTGCTTGAGGGAAAGCAATCTTTGGGTGCCATGGATTTATAGTATCCCCAATTTTAATAAAGTGACTTAATTAAATTAACTAAGTGGTCCTATAATTTAAATAATATTTTGAATGACCTTTAATTAATTAATTAAATTATTAAATAAAGGGGCCCAAATTAATAAAATAATATTGGCCTATTGTAAATCTCTAGATGCCTCTTGGAGGCCTGTATAAGGAGATGGGTGGGAATTATAAATGAGGACATAATGTATTTGACTATTCTTTGTATTTGCAGAAGCTAAAGGCTGAAGGTAGTTGTACACAATTTTAGAGGTGGAAGATCCTCCCTATTCCGTATTCATAGTTTTGGTGGGAGTCACTTCTCACCCTAGTCTACAGTTGGAAATATCATTCAGGTATTTCACATTATGCGTCAAGTTTATGAAAGTCTTCATTAGAAGACAAATCTCTATTCAGCTCTTGGTCAGAAATTGTTATATTGAAGATCTATGTGAAGACCTTGTCAAAATCTCTCGTGATTAAATTTAGTAATTGGTATATGATCATTCTTGCATACAAGCTATTATTCATCTATGAGTGCAATAAGAGAATATGATACATAAAAAATAGGGCCTATTATATAACATAGGGCCTCTAGTACATCACAAAGAGGGCCTACGGTACACCACAAGGCTTATGATACAACATAGGGCCTACAATACATCATATAGAGGCCCTACAGTACAAAGTAGGGCCCAAAGTACATCACAAAGAGGGCCTACACACAACATATGATATATCATTGAGAGGACCTACAGTGCAACCCACCTTCACCTGAGATCACCTTTGAGATAAGATAGCCTCCGGGTTAAGATTGCCTTTAGGTCAAGATCCCATTCGGGTCAAGATCACCCTTGAGTCGAGATTGCCTTCGGGCCAAGATCCCCTTCAGGCCGAGATGGATTTTAGGCCGAGATAACCTTCAGGTCAAGATTGCCTTCGAGTTGAGATCACCTTTGGGCTGAGATCCCCTTCGGGTTGATATTATCTTCGAGCTGAGATCTCCTTCAGGTCAAGATCCCCTTCAGGATGAGATCGCCCTCGAGCCAAGATCACCCTCGGGCTTAGATTTCCTTCGAGTAGAGATTTCCTTCGGGCTGAAATCACCTTTGGGAAGTCTTAGGAGATTGCCTTCAGGAAGAGGTCACCTTCAGGATGAAATTATCTTTGGGACATTACAATTTACCTACTAAGTTTTTGTCCCACATATATTGTTTTATAGGTCATTTTTCTAATAATTGCATCTAGTTGGAATGGCAAAATGAAAGATAAAGCTCTTAATTACTATATGTTGTCGCTCTTTGGTTTTTCTTCGTGCATTTAGTCCTTTTAAATATTTTACAAATTATATTGATTTCTCTCCTTGTTAGTTAACCTCTTTCAGATACTTCCATGAATAGAAAAAGGAAAGTAATGGCTGGACTAAGAAAAATAGATTAGGGCTAAATGATCTACTAGATAGTTTGTTGATCACCATTCTGAGGAAAATTCCCTTCAAGCAAACAATACAGTGTTGTATCTTGTCTAACAGATGGAAGTTTCTTAGGACATCTTTGCCCAACCTTATATAATATTTCTCCTCATCCCCATGTAGCTAGATTGTTGATAGAATCTTTGAGCTTCATTCTGGTCCCCTTGAAATTTTTGAGTTTAACAACTTCGCTTGTACAAGTGACAAGATTTGGGAGTGGATTCACCTTGATTCTTTAAAAAATGTGAGACATGTTAGTATTAAATAAAATACCTCACCTTCTTATAAGGTCCCCACATCCATTTTGTTATGTCTCAAGCTTAGATTTTTGCAATCAATAATTTCCTTCTTACAAAAATAGCCCTCTTTTTCTGGTTTTGCCTATTTTACAATGCTCAATTTGTCTAATTTACAAGTGAAGGAAAAAACCATTAAATTGATGTTGCAATTGTGTCCAATTTTGGAAATTTTATACCTTAGTAATTAAAATGGACTTAAGAGATTAAAGATATGTTATGAGAGTCTTATTTCTCTCAACCTGTCTTCTAAAATTGATATTGTAAAAACAAATTGCCCACGATTGGTGAGCCTTAAATTATTAAGAGAAAAGCTTTATGACAAGATTGAAATGGAATTAGACTTGCCAAAATGTTTAAGTCTATGTACAAATATCATTCATTGTTAAACTTGATTTATTACCATGGTGTAAGGACTATAAGAGAATTTCTTGATTTAGACCAAATGTGCATAAACAATGATGATTGCTCTGCATTGGTAAGTTTGTAATGTCTTATTTTATTGCAAATATCATATTTTTTATTTTTAAATCAAAAGTGGGTGGGTGACCCCACAATAGTGGGTTACACTTTTTTAGACATGCTGATTTTTGCTGAAATAACACATTTTTAATAAAATATGATGATTTATGCCTTGAGAGGTTGTATTTGAAGGAATTAATTACAAATGGTTAGCTCAAAGCCTCTTAGAAAAAACAAAACATTGATATAACATTTATACTCTTCATTCATGCCTACAATGGAGTCTCCTTCATACCTATTAAAATCCTGACAAAACATCACTTTGACTTTATCTTTTGGAAGATGAAATCAATCCATTTGACAAAAATATCTATGTAGTAAGGTACTATTGAGAAAAATATTTCCAATGATTATAATGTTAATATATATTAAGTTTATTATGCACATTCAAGATCGACTCACTCTAATAGCACTTGATGCAAGCAAGCATGGTGGATCCAATTAAGGATAAAAAATGTAAAATTTAAAAAGTTATTAAAGTTTTAGTTAACCTTAGTATTTCAAGTTTAGGTACCACATTGGATTAATAAATATTGTAAATATATTAAAATTTATCATATCACTATAAAATTTATATTTTTATAATTTGCACAATAAGAGGTAAAATGGGTTTTCATTTTATCAAAAAATTCATTCCGGAAGGTGTAGAAAAAATTAAGGCAACACATAAATTTTATACTGTAATGCCTTAGCCATATTTTTGTAGGGCCAAGCATATCCCGAACCAAAAACCAAGCCATCGGGTATGGTTCCCGCTTATAGTCCTATTTTTTGGTTGCAATGACTCTTTATGAAACGGGCACCCATTTCTTTAAACTCAACAAACGGGTGCCCGTTTTGTGAAATTAAGAAATAGGCACCCGTTTCATTTAAATAATAGGCACCTGTTTCATAAAGAGCTGTTGCAACCAGAAAATAGGAATGTGGCCCAGATCTCAATGATTGATGAATTATCAATCATTTTTTTTATGATTCGTACCAGGAAAACAAAATATTTGGATCAACATTTTGTTCCTTTGTCTTGTTTTGGATTTGACATTAAAAAAGAATCATTTAAACTTGAATCTTGATGCAAAAATAGCATCAAACCAACACAAAAAGAGGATAAGGAAGGTTCTGACAACTGAGGAGGTTGCAGCAAATAGAGAGGAGGCAAAATGACAACGAGAAAGAAGAGAAAGATATCATTTACTGAATAATGTTGGAGCATCGAGTTCAATAATTTTTTCAAAAGAGGAGGACAATGAAGACATCATAATGGATGTAGAGGTTGAAGAAGAAAATTCAGGTGCATCTTCTAATCCAGTATTGGATATAGGTATGTCTTCACACCCAAATGTAACTTATTCTGATATAGAAGTTCATCAATTGCTATAAGAAGGTTACAGTTTAAATGATTTAAATTTTATTCATGAAAATATATTAACAAATTTAATTGCACATCAAATTCCACAAATTAGTAATGTTAATCATAGTGATAAAGGAACTGAAAGTAAAACCCTGAATGAAATTGAAAATCAAACACCAATTCAAATTGAAATCAACAATGTGGATGTAGAAATAGAAACACCGATTGAGAAAGAAACTCCTTTGAATGATAATGAAATACATGAATAATTTCAAATAAAAAATGATGTGCTAGACAATCTACGTGGTTTGGTTTCATGGGGATAGATTAGGACACATGCGAGAAGATTGTTTAAATAGTTTTTTATAATAAGAAAATTTGGATTTCAATGTCAATTAATGTTACAGTTAATTAAACTATCTAAAATGTGAAAAGTGATGAAGAGGTTAGGTATTTATTGTTAGAATAACTAAGAGGGGGGTGAATAAGTTAGATCAGTTATCCAATAGTCCCAATTCCAAAATGTATCTCTTAAAACAAATTCAACAAATATCTACAACTCGGTAACATAAAATGCTAAACTGTCTATGCCTTTACCGATTACCAGTTAACTATTCACAGTGATTACCGACCAAATCAAATATGCAATATGTAAAGTATGATAACCAAACATTCATCACAGAAACACATAACACAATGATTTAATGTGGAAACCCTGTAAAGGAAAAAACCACCTGGGACTGGTAACCCAAAATATTTTTCACTCTTTTGAAGTGAGCTCGGTGAAAAGCCAACCCTGTTAAAGGTTACAAAACACACTATAAGGTGTGACCTTGTTAGAGGATTTAAGACTAACAGTTATCATCCAACCAACATTCACTATGGGGTTGATAGGATAATAATGTACATTCTATGAATGACATAGGGAAATCATAAGATGGTTAAGTCCACTCGGTTAAGAGATTTTTCTTTTACAATGGCTAAACTAAAATAGTAGGTGATCTGATTACAATACAACATGATTTTGCAGATGTTCAGATCTATTCTAAGCCCATAAAAATCCTTTGATCAATATTTCAATTCAGTTCATCAATATTCAATAACTTACTGTTCCTCGGTAAAAACTCTCTGACGCTTGGTACTGTTCTACAGTTCGGTTCTTCTTTAAATAGTTTGATCAGGCATGCATGAAGTTGTGTTCATGCGATATATCTACAGTCTCCTTCTTTTGACATTGTTTCAATAATGAAACCAATGTCTCTTATATAGACAAGTAAGTCATTTTATTTTCATCCATCAAATATTGCCACTTAATCTCCTTCATTAATTTTGCCACTTAAACCTTCCTTGGCAGATGTGTCAATAACTCATTTCAATTCCATCCTTTAGATCTTCTTCAATTTTTTTTAGTCGTTGATCTCATAACAAACTTTATCTTCAACCTCAAAATCATACACATTCCTGCTCATTAATTTTTTGTCAGCTAAACTAAACATTTAGTTCTTTCAACCATACTCAGTTAATGAAGAAATTGTTGGCAAGTTGACTATATTGGTGTATATGACTTAATATAGTTTTTTCATTCTGGCAACAAAGTCATATAGTTTTTTGGAGTCAGCGCACTTGATGCGAAGATGAGAAATTGGCTAAGTGTTAAAGACTGAATAGTATATAGAGTACCTGAAGGTCAGAGCATCAACGCATGTGCATATGACAAAATTATGGTATGTGCCCTATAATTTAAGTTGGTAAGACCATATTCATGCTAAGTCTAAGAGTGCATGATCAGAAGATGCAGTATGAGGAAGATACATAGAGTTCAAGTTGCACAGATAGTGAATGCCAAAGAAGAACAGTACAAGCATCCGACTATTGGTATTTTGGTTAGCGGTTATATTATAATGTTGTAAAGGCTATGCACCTATTGTAATTAGGTTGTAGACATGTAATTAACTTTTTTTTTAAACATGCTTGAGCCAATTCAATTGTTTTGTATGTGCATATAAATATTAGATGTGTCACTATAATTAAGTATGAGAGTTGATATAGAGTTGAAAGAAGAGGAGCAGAAGTATGTGAAGAGTTGTTAAGATGTATTAGAGCTTTGCAAGAGGTCAAAGCATCAGCACATCAAAGGAACTGATCAGACAAGTAGTGTCATAGTGACAATTCATCTAGTAGATATAGTGTGTATCTGAGATCAGAAGGTTGTAGCCTTCACCACTTGAGCAGTGAGCTCTGGGACAGTGTGTCCCCACCCCTAATAGGGTTATTGTAAAAGACTCCTAACAAGGTCTGACCCTTGACCAAGTCACTGTACTAAACATATTGTAAAGCAACTCCTAACAGGGTTAAGGATCTTCTAACAAGGATCATAAAACACTAGTACAGATTATTAGTGGGTGTCAATTCCCATTGGGGTTTTTACCTATTTGGGTTTCCCCATAACCACATTGGTGTTATGTGTTGTTTTCATGTTTCTTCTTTATGTTGATGTTCATTTTAGTACTTAAGCATTCAAGTTAAGTTTAAAGAGCGAAGTAAAAAGTTTTAATTTAGTGAACATTGATTCACCCCCCCTCTCAGTGTTCCCATTCCTAAAAATTGGTTTCAGAGCTCTGGTCCTTAGCAAAGAAGTTTAACCACTTGAGGAGATCATGGAAAAAGCAAAAATGAAACATCTAAAAAGAAATCTTGAAGCTGCTCTTGAAGACCTGGACAGATCTGAAAAAGAAATTGAAGATCTGAAAGAAAGATTCAGTGATGCTCAAGCAGTCATAAAAAGGATAAGAAAAGATTTGAAAGAATGTTCTACCAGTGATTTAGGGATAATGATCAAGAATCTAAATGAAGAAAATTCATTCCTGAAAGAACATATTGAAGAATTGGATGATAAGATAACCAACAATCAAGAAGTCTATGATGAACAGATCAAAGAGAACTTTCAATTGAATGAAGAATTAAGGTAGGCAAACATGGAAATCTTGGAGCTAAGAAACAATAAATAAAGCTTGGAATCTGAATTGAAAGAGGCTAAGAATCACATTTATAAATTACACACAAGAAAGGATCTGATTGAATCTCAATTGTATGCTCGGAAGCTTAAAGGAGATACCAGCGGCATTGGATTCAATGAGGCAAAAAATCAAATTGACAACATGTGAGAAAGAATGAAAGCACTAGAAGACACCACAGATGCTAAGGAGACTGGAAGTCAAAATAAAGATCATGTTGAACCATCCAAGAATGAGCACAAGCCAGTAGATCGAACTTGTTATGCATGTAACAAGCATGGACATATAGCAAGGAACTATACAAAGGTAAGACCTTTCAATGGTTATTGTTATTCATGCAATAAGTTTGGTCATAGAGCTATGAATTGTAAGACAAGTCAGAAAAACAAGACTCAACATACTCAAAGAAATAAGAATCAGTCAAATATAAGAAGTTCTTAGAATGTTACATGTCAGATATGTAACTATAATGGTCACTCAGCTAGACAGTGTAAAATGGTAACCCATGTTAATTCATCGAGGAATATAAGGCCTCCAGTCATTTGTCACTCTTGTAACAAGGCTGGACACATCTCTAAGTTTTGTAGATCAAGGATGCAAAGTTAGGAAAGTCCTAAAAAGCTAGAAGCATCAATACTGAATACTGAAGGAGAAGTCAAGCTTGTGAAAGCTTCAGAAGGTGTGATCTTGATTTGGTTAGAGGCAAAGAAGGATAAGGTTGATGAGAATGTATTGGATGCATCCATAGTGGATGCACCCTCTACATCTGAATGAATGGCCCTTAGGGTCATAGGGGGAGCTAATTTAGCTCTAAACCCCTACACGGCCGGTATACTCACCCTCAGAATATGTGCCTTTGGATTTAACCTTTTGGAGAATAATAGAGGTTGTGTGCAAGAGCGCACTTCCTGGTTGATAGCAGAACAAAAGTTGGAAATTTTCAATGAAAGTCTAGTTTACAAGGCCAGCATTAATGGTGGAATTGTTACTTTAAAGTACATAGAAGCTTGGGAAAGGCTTCTATTTATTCACTATTTCCCCATCCCAATTGGGGTATCATGTCCTCGATCTACCCAAGGTCCCCCTTATAAAGGATCTCACGACACTAGCAACTTGTCCCCTTTTCTCCTCCTTTCCCACAAAATTTCCTTCTCATTTGCCTTTTTTGGAGAAAATTTAAAAAAAAATTGTCTTTGCATGCTTTTCTCAATGAGGCACAACCTCTCTCACTGTCGTCACTTCGGTATGACTTTTACGTATCCAATTTTGTTTGGGGTAACTTCTCTTCTTTTCTTTGATGTGACGTCACTTGCAACAACGCATCAAAGAGAGGTAAAATGTAGACACCCAAAATTATCCTTATTAATTGAATTTATTTTAATTAATAATTACCATAACATATAATTAATTTTAATTAATTAATTATTCCTATTATATTCATCTAATTATTCAATTAAATTTATTTAATTAAATCATGCTCATTTTCTAAGTTATTTACAATTAATTTAAATTCTCTCTCTAATGTATCAAATTTATTTAATACATGTCCCCCTTTAAATCTATTTTTGAATAAATTGTTATTTATTAAATCCCTAAGAGTTAGAAAATTTCTAAAATCCATAGAATAAGAAATCATTTCTTCTGGATTTTGATTGTGTAAGAATTTTTTTGTTGGCATAAAAATTCTTAAAAACAATCAGAATCCAAAAGCACTAATTTCTTATTTAAATCCCTCCACATCTTAATATTCTTCTAAGCTTGGATTAATCTAAATCTAGTTTCAATTAATCTAAATCCCTACCTAAAACATAGTCTACACACATCACCTCACTTTCTAAACCTACCCCTATTTCTAATCTCTTCCTAATCTCACTCAAAATGTGATTTTTAATGTCATTAGTGCTAATGTGTGAGAAACTCTTCCCAAGGAAGCCACCCAACTTTCTTAAATTATCCAACTCCCTTCTTACAACTTTGTCCCCCACCCCTTTCTCCAATATTGTTCAACCTTGGGCCCTTAGAACCTTAAATGCCCATCTTGTCTCAAGTCGACCTTTTGTGTGACCATCCCCTTTAGCCTATGTGGCTCCTATGTGGATGCCACATAAATGCCACCTCATCCAAGCCTTCAACCTTCTTGCAAAAATCTATAAATAGAGCCCTTGCCAAAATAAAATCACTCACTGACATTTGCATTCTCATCATGCTAGTTTACTTCTAAGATTCTAAGAGCATTTTAGAGTTATCATAGTAGATCTTGTTCTAATTTTGCATCCTAGATCACATATTATGTTGGTAAAAAATGAATCATTGTTAGTTTCTTAGATTCATATTATGTGTAATTCTTAGCTTGAATCTTCATCATCTCCATTGTTGGAAGCTTGAGACTAGTTCTTGAGTTCTTCCATCATCCATTATCTTGCATTTGTAGTTTCATTCACCATCAAGAAAACAATCACTTGGGGTCTAATTTATTAGTATTTTAGGAGAGCATAACCACATCAAAAGAGAGAAAATCAAACAAGTCTTTACGAGTACACTTGTTTAAGCTCTATCGGATGTTGTGATGATTCTTAGTATTTTTAAGTTTTATTCATGCTTTGATGATTATTATGGCTAACTCCTCTAATGTTTGCATGTTTAAGCCTAATTACACCGATTGAAGATTTCTACATACACACTATCTAGAAAAATTGGTAGGTTATATAGGTGGTCTTTTAATAGTTTTGAAAATGATCCTATAAGTATATTTTAATCGATGGGTAATATATTAATAGTAGTAACAATCTCTACCTCATGGATTAGCAGCAAGGATGTTTTTTTATTATGGTACAAATCAGTTTTTAAGAGGCCTTAGAACCCTTTACAAATAAATTTTGGAGGGATCTGGAACCATCAAACAGGAAGGTGCATAGAAAAGAGAAAAGATAACCTGTAGACCTATAATCAGAAAACAATCAAAATCCCTAAAAGCGATACACAAATTAAGTATAGGTTGATCCACTCAAGAGATCAAAGCCTCAATAAACTAATCTAGAGATTTTAAAAGGCTCCCTAAACCTTGAAAATAGAAACTAGGGTTTACCCAAGTTCCACTAACCTGAAGTATGAGTTTTGACAAGGCTCCCACAACCTTAGTAGGCTTTAACATGGAGCCCAAAACTATCCAAAAATAATTTCTAGAGTCATCCCAATAAAACAACATCTTCTCCCCGCAAAATCTCTCCTCCACCTCTATAGAAAGGGTTCCACCTCCATAGGATCAACTAAAGAAGAGTAAAACCCATAATATAACTATGACTAAACCAACCCCTCCTTTAAGAAGCCATCAAAATGAGTTGACCACCATGAACAACATTCCACCTCACCTAGTATGCACATCACCACCTCTGTAGACAATGACCGCACCTCAATAGAATCTGAGAGAAAGGAAGAATGAAACAACAAGATCCAAACCCACATAATGACTACAAGGAGACACCTCGAAGATCCAAATTCACATAATGACTACATAGTGGCAAGGTTGTTATGCCTCCTATTTTTTCTTTTGTAAAATTATTCAATGATGTGCATATAGTCTTGCAGCACAAAGACAATCCCACTTTACGTTATAAGAAACTATTATTTAATATTATGATAGTCCCATTTCTTGGTTGCACCTATAGTGGGGATTGTCATTCATTTTCCTACAACCACCTCAATCCTAATAAACTTCAACACAGTGGATAGTGTAGTTAATGGGGAAGAAACACACACAAAGGCCTCATCTTCTTCTTTAAACAAATTTTTCTATCTTCCTTGATAAATATACGACATCTTGTCAAGGATTTATAAAGTAGAAAAGAAGAAAATAAAGTTACAAATTCTCACTCATATCTAAATGTTATGTAGAAAATTCATTGCAGTAAGCATGTTGGACACAAACCAAAATTTTACATTATTCTTCCAAGAAAAGGCTACAACAATTTACTAGAGTTTTTTCCTCTTAAGAGGCCCTTATCGACCTTCAATAAATTTTCCAACTTCTAGCAATAATTAACCATTCTTTTCTCTTATAAAATAAAAAATTACATTATATATTAGAACCCAATGAAATTGGTTGTAATACATGCTCCAACATTACAGTTAGGTATTCGTGAATATTTCTATTTTGTCATGTGTCTTAGTTCACCATCATTTGTCTCTTAGTTAGCTACCAATAATCAGTTAGTTATTGATAATCTACACTTAGTTGTGAAAGTCTAAAGTAGTTTTATAGGAATATTGTTGGGTTATTTTAATATAAAATACATGTAGTATTTTCATGAATAAATTAAGTGTGTTTGAGTTTTATTCTATTCTCTAATATTAATTCTTAATTTGGTATAAAAGCAAGGTGGTTCAAAGATCCCTCATATGGTTTTAATGCATAATGTCCTATTATGTTTCTTTTTATTTTTTCTATTATTCATTTTAATATAGTAGTTATTTATAGATTGAGTACCTGAGAAGACCCTTTGAATTGGCTATTATGTGAGTCAAAGAAAGGTTGGGTTCTATACTAGTAATATGCTATATGTTAGAATACCTTATAAAGTATTCCTACAATAAAATATTGTATATTAAGGATGTGAAATCCTCAAGAGTTTAGTAGGCACCTTAGAGGATGGTTGTTTGACTACATAGTGAACTCTTTTCTTTTGTAGATGGACCAAGACTAAGTCCACAAGTATAAGTCAAGATGGTTTTGATTTTTAAAGCCCGAGAAGTTATGTTCATGGTATATTGAGTCTTGTGGGATTCCTCTTAGGGAATCCCATGAGGGACGTGAAAAGGTATTGCTAGGAATTACATCAATAACGTAGTTGGTCCTACAATTGTTGTGTGAGGGTTTTTGAGCTTAAAGATGTCATTTCTTTCCAACCCACAGTTAAATATAAGCGCTACTTGAATGTGCTGAAGCAATTATGTGAGGTACTTATCTTTTTTGAAGAGGCCAACTCTTTGAAGATAGGAATGGATGCAGTAGAGAATATTTAGATGCTCAATATTTTGAGTTGCTTATAGCTTACACACACTACACATCTTTGGATTATGAACATACATGTGAGGATCGATGTGCAATAATTTGGTGGAAACTTGAAATCTAGAAGTTCAACATCATACCTTTACGAGGGAGATGAGAACACTTCACATGAAAATGGTGTCTAATGGTGTTGGGAACTTGGATGATAGCTAAGTGAATATAGTTTCAAGCAACTTGAACAAGTTTTACTGTTCCAAGCATCAATTTTCAAAGAACTTCTACATAATGTACTCCTTTTTTATTAAAATTTTTTATGTTGTAGTTTTAAGAAGGGTGTTAGAACATATGGTTCAACATTACTATTAGGTGTTAATGAATTTTTTTGTGTATCCCAAGTTTTAGTTCAAAATCATTCATCTTTCTCTTACAATTCAATAATCATTAAATACTTGTTGATTAGCTATGATTAGCTATCATGTTCTAAATTAATTTTATGCTCTTTGAAATTAATTCTTAAATAAATTTGTTGGTAAACAAATTGTTCTTTTTGGATTTAACTCAAGTTATTTTCCCAAAATCTCTTAAGAAACAATATTAATACGAATCAATTGGAAAGTTGTTATCTATTCAACTAACTTTCCTCTGAATTTTAATAGGTACAACTCCCTCATGTAAAGATATGAAATGAATTTTGTTTGCTCTAAATCCTAATAGGGTATGTTCTTAACCAAAGAACAAAAGAGGTAACCAAATTAGCCCTTGGTGAGGAACTAATCCAAGAAATGATTTTTGTCCTAAGCTCTAACCAACTTTGTGATTTCATAGTACTTATGAATTCACGACATTGGTGATGCAAAAATGAATCCTATTTGAATTAATGAAAATGCAGTAAAAAAATATAGATGAATCTAATCTAAAACATGACACATGAGTATTTTCCCAATCTCCAAGTAATCCTCCGATCACTGTCAATTAGTTGCACTAAAAAGAAGAAACAAAGCTCCGTCTATTCCTTAATTTCAATCCAACTTAAGGAAAATATTCAAATTTACAAAAGCATGGAACAGTAAATAAATGGCACAAAACACATTCAAGATTGACTCCGCATTAAGATGTATCTCACACCAAAATATAGCTGACCCTTTCATTGATTTTCAAGGTGTTACATATAGGCTTCAAGAATTAAGCCGTTACAAAATTCAACTGAATCGATTCATATTCTACAAAGGTCAGTAAATGACAAGTGGCATTTTACTGGTTATACAATATATATCAAAAAGAAAAGGGGAAAACTATTTTCTCTTTTCTGGCTTCTACCCCTTCTCTAGCTTAGCCTTATGGGCTTTAGCAGCTGCAAGAATCAAAATTAACCTTTTAGAATCAGGACTATGAACATTTTTATATCTTATGAGCCAGCGGGAATGATCTTTCTCTATCTTTTTGAGATTGCATCTTCTCCATGTCTTTGTATATACATCCACCAAGTTGCTGGAGATTAGGTATTCTATCAAGATGTGATCCAAATAACTCTACAAGTTGATCCAAATAGTCAGAAAATGACTTTTGCATATTAGTTATACCAATCAGGTTCTTTTCATCTCCACTAGTTTGAGAGTCGGAGTGAAGACCTTGCAGATATACAAAGATTTTATTTTTCTCTTTGGTAACTTCTTCTCTAGTCATCTTCATTTCTTCCTTTGCCTTGATTATCATTTCCATTTTGAATTCTACACCCTGGAGTGACTCGGTCAGAGGTTCATCTCCTTTCTGTAATATATTGGCCTTGATTGCATCCTTAGTCTTCATTGCGACTAACCGATGCAGTAGCACCATGCACTCTTCACATCTCAACCTTTCTATTATGAGTGTCTACATATTTTCCTTGAGAGAATCCCTTTCTACCTCTAACTTCAAAAGGACATCTCTGAGTTTTTCAATAACTACCAAACCTTCACACTTAAGTCATTCAATCCACCTCCTGCCGATATGCCTGAAATGCCTATATTCTTGTAATTTGGCAATTATTGCTTGATTCTTGGCTACCGCAGGGTCAAATGTCATTGGAGTAGTATGTAGATTTTCCACAAGAGTGACCAAATGCCTAATGAATTTGGTCTTTTAATTAATCTCTTCCTTGAGCCGAGTCTTAGTACCTTTAAGTTCTTCAAGCTCTTCTTTGATCAAGACGTTACTAGACTTCCATAAGCCTACTTTTGTATCATGGCAGGAAAGCCCCATATCTAAGGACTGGAGTGAAAAGTATGTGGTAGTGAGTTCTTTAATTCTATTATCCTTTACTGGCTTAGCTATCTCCATAGTCAAGTTCCCTATGTCTGGATCTTGACCAAGGGTGGACAGAGTCCTAGTCTTTTTAGCTTTGATTACAGATGTGCCTGACTGCATTGCTTGTGAAAACATCTCACCACTGGGAGTGCCTTGCTCAACCCTTTTTCTCTTCCACTCCAGAGTATTCTTGAGCCATGATTCTACACTTGTAACCTTTGTTGCAAAAAGTAAATCTTCAATGAATAATTTCTTGATAACAGGAGGAGAAGACTTTTTCTTGGAAGCAAAAGGATTAACCTGTGAAGAGGTACCTTTCTTTTCTTTTTTGATCCAATCCCATGGGCTCTTCTATTTCTTCATCTACCTTATTTTCTGAACTACTACTATCATCATCAACTTCGACAACAGAGGGAGCTCCTTGACTGGGAGTGTCACCTTGTACGTCAATGGTTCCTCCTTAGGCTTGCTGCTCTGGTTCCATGACTCCAATAGGTTCTTTCGTCAGCTTGTTAGATTTTTCAACTTTAGCTTCTTTTCTTGTGCCAATGACTGGAGATGGACCCACTCCATAAGTATTATCAATTGGGATCTCTTTTTCAGGTGGTTGATCATCTCCACCTACTGGTTGAGCTACTCCTTTAGCTACAGACAAAGCTGGCAAGGAGGAGGATGTAGAAGCACTCACCGGCTCAACTGCAAGAGCTTGATGAGGAGAGGGCTTCCTAGACCTCTTTTTCCTTCCCATCATCCACTAAACCCACTTATCAATTCTCTTAATGATTTTAGCCATTAAGATCTCCAAATCTTCTATAGCTTGACCTTGAATTGGTTCTGAGCTCACAAGAAGGGGCTTGATCTAGTCTCTGTATGTATCACTATACATGAGTTCTCTATCATCAACAATTCCCTCAACATTAATGTTGACATTGAATGACTTGATTTGTTCAACATTCAACCTAGAGTAAAACCTCTATCGACTATCTAGTTCATCCTTGCAATTCGCCCAACAATCTTTGATTTTAGGGATATGTCTGACCATAGTGCCAATCTGTAGATGATTTTTGGCATAACTTACTGGATCAAATTGTGGTCTCAATACTTCATACTTTTCCATCTTATATATTTTCTCAAACCTCTTCATCACATTCTTAGCATTTGATCTTGATGCCCAGCTATACGCTCCAATGGTGATAGGGAATTTATATCCTTTCTTCTTAATTCCTGCACTGATCAGGTTCACTTGCAACATTTGTTGGATCACCTCTATGAGCACAATCATATCATCAGGATACCTTGGCAGCTTCATGGGAAAGTCTTCAAAACCTGCAAGATGGAGGTATGAGAAACTAGCAAATTGAATAAAGAAACTCCCAAATTGACTAATGAATTCCCTAGCCTCTGGTGAGAATCTCCATCCTGGGCATCATTTTAACTCTCTGCACAACCTCATTATAAATGAGTCATTAACTTTAATGAACTTGGCATAACTATCTTCTAACTTCAAATTAGGGAAGAATTCATAAATTTTCACATCATTTGGAAATTCTTCTAACCTAGGGAGTCCCAGCCATATTTGTAGTGTAGCTAAAACATAGATCAAAAAGGAAGACATATAAAATTTGTTTTGGTACTTGGTGAGATTCAAGGCATTAGACAAATTTTCACTTACCACTTGAGCCCAGTCTATATAATGATGTTCAACACATATTACCTGAACCAAGAACAAGTAGTGTTCTATGAAATTCAGCGCCTCACTTTCACCTTTTATCCTATGAAGGAGCACCAGGATGTCGATGATTTCTACCTTCAGATCTGTCCCAAAAAGTGTCTTTGGCACTTTTCCCTTTATGCTTCTAGACTTCTGAAACCATGAGTTCATTATCTCTCTCCTCCACTTCATCTTGTTCTCATTATATTGTGATATAGCAACTCCGAATGTCATGTTTGAAAATTCCACTCGTTATGGGATACGGAGACAATTCTGCATAGACTCCTTGTTAATGGAGATGAGTACTGCATCATCAGGTAGAAAAATTTTCTTCGTATCTTGGTTGAATCTATTTATACATTCATGAATTAACTCAGGATCCTGTATTGCAACGGGGAATCCAACAACTTTGACCAAATCACTCCCTTTGAGCTTCTGTGTCATAGGGTGAAGATTTTCTTCACTAAATCTTTTGTATAAATTATCTAGATCATAGAATCTAAGGGATGTATCTATCAAATTATTCCATTCAAATGTAATCCCATTTAATCCATCAAAACCCAAGAATCTAGTGGCCATAGCTTTTGATTCTGCTTTTGGTTTACTGTTAGGAAGCTTGGGAGTACGCCGGCAAAGGATTTGTAGAATCATAGGGAATAAAGAGCATATGAGAAAAATAAGAACAAAGGTAATTTTTGACTAATCACTTGAATCTTTTATAATAGCCTATTATTTTACCATTACCTTCCATATCTCATGCCACATGAGTGAGAGATTTTTAAAAACATCTGTTAGAGTTCCAACGTTAAAATTTGAATTAAATGCATCTTACTAAAAATCTTAGAAAATCACTTTTACCTATTTGAAGTAGTTGTAATGACAACTTTACTGATGCAATGGATTTTTACTTTTCCACTTCTCTCAATCTGATGCCTTTGTCGGAAAACTCACTTTGAAGGTAGAAACTCGATTGTGGAGAAGCTGAGAAGTGATTTTCCAAAAATTCGCAACTAGTCCCTTTCCTTAACAATTTATTTTAGATATCAAAATAGATTACCTCCATCATACTTGATTATTTGGTCTTCACAACTTCGCATACTCATTTCTTCACAAATTATCATTTCTCAAAAACTGACTTTCTCATTTGAGTTTCCGACAAAGGAGAAGCTGAAAACCAATTCTTCAAGAAAAATATTTTACTCACTTTCTCTTATTCTGAGATCATTTTATCCAACATAGAGATTCAATCTTATCTCCTCAAAATCTCAATATTCAGCTTTCGGGAACCTCTGATACACTTTCAACTGTCCATCTTCAGAAAACAACCTCCGTAGGAGAAACTCCGCAAGAAGAGAAGTGTATTATCACTTCTTTGCCAAGTTACTTTTCTACACCCAGGTCATTCTTAATCCAAGAATCTTGATCCCAAGGCATTATTTGTGCACTTGATAATTCTTGTATTTGCATCCCGTGGAAAATTACCTTCATGGGTCAGAACCTGCCGAGAAGGCAATTTGCAATTTCTCGACAAAGGAGAAAAATATTAATTTGAATCTTTACATCTATATGAATACCATCATCATAACTGAAGGAATAAAAGCCTTTATCAAATTAGGAACTATAACTTACCCATTCCTAGGATGGAATTAAAACCAACCTGGCTTAAAAGAAGAAAAAGGCATCGGGGAATTATTCGATAAAGGCCGCCTATCCTAGGGGAATTCTAGACTTAGACTTTAGTTTATCATCTCAAAACTCATAACTCTATCTAAACACAAGGTATTCACTTTTGTTTTAAAGTGTGAAGAACAAAAGTGGGGCTACAACTAGCTCTGTCTAGGGACTTATATATGTTCATATCTAAGCAAGGAATCCAAATCTCTAGTTTTGCAAAGTTAAAGGTAAAGGCAGCTCACAAAAAAACTAAAGCAAAAGAAGGAAACATGAAAGTAAAGACAAAACAAGGGGACCTAAACTAAGGAAAATAGAAACTGGAACTAAACGTAACTATCATACAATATAGGGGTTACCTATTTTCAATTTGCAACTTGATATAATTTTAAATCTTGACCATTATAAGTCAAGGGTAGTACTTCACCACTTGGATACGCCAATTTGAAAGAATTCATGTCAAATGGCCTGATGGATGATGAATGGTCCTTTTTAGAGTGTCTCAAATTTACCATGCATTCCTTTAGGTGCCCTTCATTTATCCCATAGCAGTACTAAATCTCCAATCATGAACTTTCTTGGTCTGGTTTTTTTATCAAAAAGATTCTTTACGTGCATCTGATGTTCTGTGATGTGATTGACAATCTTCTCTCGTTATTTTTCAAGTTTATTCAGATACAAAATTCACTTTTCCAACCCATCCTTATAGATATCACCTTCTACCACTATTCTCAACTTGTTAGTGGCCAATTCTAGAGGTAGGGGAAGACTTGCCTCAACTCCGTATACTAGCTCAAAAGTTGAGATACCAATTTCCCTCTTTGGAGTTACTTTGTCCACCCATTGTGCTTCCTAAATTTTCTTGTGCCAAGTTCTTTGGTTATCTAACACAAGTTACCTCACTATATTTACCAGGTTCTTATTACTTGATTCAGCTTGACCATTTCCTTGTGGGAAATAGTCAGATGAGTGACTAGCAGTTATACCATACTCAAAATAGAACTTGGTAATTTCAGCTACAGAAAAGTAAGCTACATTATCCATGACTATTTTAATAGGCACGCCAAATCTTACTAAAATGTTCTCCTTGATGAATTCACACACTACTTCAGAAGTAGTTTTCTTTGTGGCCTTTGCTTCCACCCATTTCTTAAAATAGTCAGTTGTAGTGATTATATAAGTTTTACCAGCGCTTGATGCAAGATTGATAGGTCCAATAAAATCAAGGCCCCATTGCTGAAAGGGACCTTCTATTATTACTAGTCTGAGAGGAAGAGCTACTAATTAAGGTTGACTTATGAACATCTTGTATTTTTCACACTTGGTCACCCAATGGTACGTGTCCCTGAACATTCCTGGCCAATAATAGCATTGTCTCAAAATCTTAAATGCAGTTACAGAAGATGAGAAATGCCCACCACAAGCTTCGTCATGGAATGTTTTTAACAACCTCTAATGTTGTTTCTTGTCTACACACCTAAGAAAGGTTCCATCTACAGATCTTTTATACAACATACCTTCCCAAATGACATATTTAGCATCTTTCAACCTCAGGTCTCTCCTTTGTTTAGCTGTCAATCTTTCAGGGCATTCACCATAAGTCAGGAAATATACAATGTCTTCAAACCATGGGTCTTGTAAACTCACCGCCAAAACTAATTGTTCTATTGTAGGTTGGTTATCTCCTTCACTTTTTTCCATAGCTTTGTACAATGCATTACCTCATACCAGTTTATTTGGCTTGATCTCTATGTCATATTCCTATGTTTTGGCTACCCAAGCCCCTCTGTTATTACATCCTACATCTTGTTGGGTTAATATACTCTTTACCACAATATCAGGAACAAATACAATGAAGTGAGAATGTAAAATATAAAATATGAAGTTCTTCAAAGCTTTTACTACCAAAAAAGCATGCTTCTCATCTTGGGAATATCTTAGCTCATGATTCTTAAGCGGCATGCTCATAAAAGCAATAGGAGCCTGAACTCCTTCTCTATTTTCTTGCATAAGAATAGCTGATAATGTATTTTTAGATGCATAACAATAAATCATGAAATCCTTCTTATAATCTGGGTGGCATAAGACAAGACCGTTAGCTATAACATTCTTTATATCTTGGAAGGCATTTTTCCCAAGATCATTCCACTTGAAACTTTGATTACCTTTCATCATGTCCACAATACACTTGGTGATTCCTAAAAAAGTCAGGGATGACCCTTCTGAGAAAATTTACCTAACCAAAGAATGAATTCACTCTGGTTTTACTTACAGGTAAACTTAGCCTTTGAATGGCTTTGACTCACTCTGGGTCGATTTTGACACCTTCTTGTGATACTATATGACTTGGCAGTTTTCCTTCAATAACATAGAAAATTGACTTTTTAGGATTTAAAGAAATCCCATGTTCTCTGCACCTTTGCAATACTCTATCTAAATCCTTAATATGATCGTTTCTTTTCTTAGAGAACACATTTAAGTCATCCAAATATATGACAATGATATTATCTTTCATATCAGAAAAAGACAAATCCATACCTTGTTGAAATGTTGCACCAGCATTGATAAGACCAAACGACATTCTGTGGTATGCAAATGTGCCCCAGGGAGTGGTAAACATAATCTTGTGTTGGTATTTCTCTTCTTCTTCGACTTGGTTGTACATAGAAAATCCATCAAGCATAAACATCATTTTGGCTCCTACAACTGTCTATAACAAATGATCCATGTTGGGGATTGTGTAATTATCCTTTACAGATGCTTGATTTAAATTTCTAAAATCTACGCATATCCTTATTTCTCCATTATTTTTCCTCATAGGGATGATGTTTTCTATCCATGTAGAATGGTGGATAGGGTAGATAATCCTGGCTTTGAGCATTTTATCAACCTCTCTAAAGATGGCATCTGCCACTTTAGGATTGTAATTTCTTTGTTTCTGTCTGAATGGGGTAGCATCAGGTTTTAGAGGAATTTGATGCTTGAAATTTCCTCCCATAAAGCTTTTTAAATCCTCGTAACTCTAGGCAAAGACATCTTGGTATTCTAGAAAAAGCCTTCTAGCTTCTGCTTTCTCTTTAGGTGTGCAACACTTCCCAATATTGATCCTTCTGGGGTTTGACTTATTCCCAATGTTCATCCCTTCATATTATCCAGTTGTGAGACCCTTCTCTATCATTTTCTTCTTAATATAAGTATCATGATGGTTGAACAATTTATCTAATGATATAAATATGGGGGAATGACATTACCTTGCAACTGAGTCACACCTGGTTCATCTTTCTTCTATTTCCTAGAATGATCTTATGGGAGATCATTTGTCTTTTCTTCAAGGGAACTAGCATTATCTTCCAGGAAGAGTTGCAAGCATTTGTCATCATCAAATACTTTCCAATCATCTACGTTATCAGGAACTGATGACCTGCACATTACTTCTACCTAGTACTTCTTGTCTTTAAATTCCGAATGAGGTAGCAGTAAGGAAGCGAAAACTACCAGTGAATCTACTTTGGAATTTAATTCTCTAGGGACATATTCGATTGCAAATGCATCTAGTCCTTCAACCTCATCCCATACTCTATTTCGATAACTCTTCAACTTCCTCTTTTTAATAGAGTATTGACTTTTGATTTGGCGCACAATCAACTCAGCATCACCTCAAGCTTTTAGAATTTTCACACCCTTTTCTTTCACATCAATTATCTCGAGTAACAATGCCTCATACTCAGCCATATTATTGGTATTTGCAAACTCCAATTTGAAATCCAATGGCTTAGGTTCACCTCTATGTGGGATGAATACAACTTCGGCACTAGAACCAAATGAAGAACAACTGCCATCAAAATCCAGTGTCCAAACTTCTGGAGTCTTTTCTTTCTCTAAGGTCTTAACTTCTTCCTGTTCACTTTTTGGTTCATCAGCAACACCCTGGGTAAACATCATGTAATTACTGAACTCTAATTCTTGATACATGATTTGAGTTTTTGGATCATTTGATTTTAGAACTGTGAACTTTGATTTCTCTTTGGGCTCTAGTTTGACCTTCTTGTTTCCCACGGGAATTACAGCTTGAGACTAATCCAATTTAATTTCCCCACCTAAATCTCTGCAAAAAAAATTTCTGAGCAATAATCCATAACTTGCTCATATATCTACAACAAGGATTGTTAATAGCATCTTCTTTTCAAGATGGGCATCCAGAGCTACTTGGGCATCTTTGATTTGACCAAGCAAAGGAACTTGTTTAGCGTCCATAGAATAACATCTACCATGGAATTTTGTCATGGTGAGGCCTGAGGCTTTGGCTATAGGGGGAGGCATCACATTATCAGAAGCACCTGATTCTATAATATAGTTGCTAAGCTTACAACCATTAATATACAAGGAGACATAAAATGGTTCAGGTTTTTGACCTTGGAAAGTAGCCAGTATAGTGGTTTCTCTTTGTTCAAAATTCAAATAGGTTAGACAAAAAGGAATCATCTTTATTGGAAGAGGTGACATTATGATTCAAATTCATACTATCTCCCTTTAAGTAGTCTATGAATCTTTTCAATTCAATAGGATTTGATCTCAAATAATCCATGGGAGAAATTTGGATCCTGGAATTTTTATAGAATTGAATGAAATCAAAAGAATCATTTTCCTTACCCAGTTGTAAAATTTTCATTCCCTGACTGATTTATTTCATACTCAAAGTGGATGCATCATTAGTTCCCATTGGAGGAATGCTAATAGGAGTTTTGTCTTTCTAGCTCCGAGTTAGAACTGCGCAGGTAGTGCCATCTATGGTAGCATAACACTCTCCTTAATGCTTCTAAGAATCAGATTCATACTCAAGAAATAAATTTATAGAGTCACCACGCAAGGATGAATCTGGTTCATTATTTGGTATTGTAGTATCCAACTCATTAGTAGATAATAATTACATCATACGAGCTATTTCAGTACAGTCCTCACCATTATGATCCATCGTTAGATGAAACATGCACATATTTCCTTTCTTCAGGAGAGCCTTGATTGCAAGCCTCTATTGTGGGGTAGGTAATTGTAATGTCCTTCCATCATTGTTTCTACTATTCTGATCTTGGAATGGTTTTTGGTAAGGATTTTTGAATTTAGGGAGCTGTATTTTTAAAGCGATGATTTCATTGGACATTTTCTACATCATCCCACTAGTTGATGTAGTGCCGCTCAAACTAGCACCTATTTGTATTTCTCTTTTCCATCTGCCAGTAGAAATCATGTCATCTTCTAACTCAATGGCCATTCTCTGAGCATTATCCAAATCTGTAGGTCATTATCTTCTTAGATCATAGTTTATGTCTGGTGGCATGGCACTTGTAAAGAATATCTTCAGATTTGTAGGAGTAGGTCTATCATCCGTGGGGATTTTGTTGGCAATTTTATTGAACTTAGCAATGAACTCTCTCATACTTATAGAAGCTTGTTTCTTAATAGAAGTCAATTGTGTCAACAAAGCATGTTCATCTTTAGCCGTTTTGAATCTAGCTTCAAAATTTATCCTCATAGCAGCCTAAATTTTGATTGAAGCATCATCCAAGTGATAAAACCAATCAACCGTTGCTTCAATTAGAGTTTCAATAGATAACCTAACAATGACATCTTCATGTCCAATTCCTAGGATATGATTTTCTGCGAAGAAGGCTTTAATGTGTTCATCCTTAGTAACTTTTCCATCCCCTAAGAAATTGGAAAAGTTCTTCCTAGATCCTGAAGGGAGTGGGTGATATGCTGTGAACTGCAACAGACCGGTTGTAGTGGCCCATGGAGCTGCCATGACTTTAGGTTCAAGGTATTGAGGGAAATTAATAATAGGAGGAGCAACTACTCCGTGTAAAGTTAATACTTGGCAAGTTGTAGGCAATGAAATTTGTGTCCTGGGAGGTGAAGGTGGTCTACTTCTGCTTCTTTTGTCACCTTCCTAATGAGGTAAGTCTATTATGGGAAAACCAAGTTTTGCAAGCCTTTCAAAAGTAGGGTCTTTTCCACCTTGCTTCTTGGCACTTCTAAGAAATCTTCTTTGATCCAGAGCTCTGAATAAATTTTGCTGCCTAGCTTCACGCTCTACTTTGTGTTGTGCTCTACATTGATTTCTTCTCTGAATTGCTCTTTCAAGTACTCATGTTCTCGCTTCTTCTTGTTCAAGCACTTCACTCGTGTTCTTGTAATGTTTTGTGTTTCTTTTGTATCTCCAAACAAAAGTATTCAAGGATGAGATTATGTCTTCTTGATCATCTTGAAAATTGAGATTGGGTTGAAACACAGGGAACACATTCTCAAAAAATCTGTTGGTAAACAGATTGTTCTTTTTGGATTTAACTCTTTATTTGACCAAAATCCCTTAAGAAATAATATGAATACGAATCAATTGGAAAGTTGTTACTATTCAATTAACTTTCCTCTAAATTTTAATAGGTATAACTCACTCATGTAAAGATATGCAACAAATTTTGTTTTCTCTAAATCCTAATAGGGTATGTTCTTAACCAAAGAACAAAAGAGGTAACCAAATTAGACCTCGGTGAGGAACTAATCTAGGCAATGATTTTGATCCTAAGCTCTAACCAACTTCATGATTTCATACTACTTATGAATTCGTGAGATTGGTGATGCAACAATGAATCCTACTTGAATTCATGGATGAATCTAATCTAAAACATGACACATGATTATTTTTCCAATCTCCAAGTAATGCTTCGATCACTGTCAATTAATTGCACTAAAAAGAAGAAACAAAGCTCCTTCTATTCCTCAATTTCAATCCAACTTAAGGAAAACATTCAGATTTACAAAAGCATGGAACAGTAAATAAATGGCACAAAACACATTCAAGATTGACTCCGCAATAAGATGTATCTCACACAAAAATTTAGCCGACCCTTTCATTGATTTTCAAGGTGTTACATATAGGCTTCAAGAATTAAGTCGTTACAAAATTGAACCAAATTGATTCATATTCTACAAAGGTCAATAAATGACAAGAGGCCATTTACCAGTTATACAATATATATCAAAAAGAAAAGGGGAAAACTATTTTCTCTTTTCCGGCTTCTTCCCCTTCTCTAGCTTAGCCTTATGGGCTTTAGCGGCTGCAAGAATCAAAATTAACCTTTTAGAATCAAGAATATGAACATTTTTATATCTTATGAGCCAGCAGGAATGATATTTCTCTATGCATTTTGTCACGTCTTTTTGAGATTGCATCTTCTCCATGTCTTTGTATATACATCCACCGAGTTGCTAGAGATCGAGTGTTCTATCAAGATGCGATCCAGATAACTCTACAAGATGACCCAAATATTCATAAAATGACTTTTGCATATTGGTTATACCAATCAAGTTCTTTTCATCTCCACTAGTTTGAGATTCGGAGTGAAGACCCTGCAAATATACAAAGATTTTATTTTGCTCTTTGGTAACTTCTTCTCCAATCATCTTCATTTCCGCCTCTTCCTTGATTATCATCTCCATTTTGAATTCTACACCCTGGATCCACTTGATCAGAGGTTCATCTCCTTTCTGTAATATATTGGCCTTGATTGAATCCTTAGTCTTCATTGCAACTAACCAATGCAGTAGCACCATGCACTCTTCACATCCCAACATTTCTATTGTGAGTGTCTACATATGTTCCTTGAGAGAATCCTTTTCTGCCTCTAACTTCAAAAGGAATTTTTTGAGTTTTTCAATAACTACTAGAGCTTCAGACCTAATTCATTCAATCCACCTCATGTCAATATGCTCGAAATGCCTATCTTCTTATAATTTGGAGACTATTGCTTGATTCTTTGCTACCGCAGGGTCAAACGTCGATGTAGTACTAGGTAGAATTTCCACAGGAATGACCAACTGCTTGATAAAGTTGGTCATTTATTTAATCTCTATCTTGAGCCGAGTCTTAGTAACTTTAAGTTCTTCAAGATCTTCTTTGATCTAGACTCTACTAGACTTCCATAAGTCTACTTTTGTATCATGGCGGGCAAGCCCCATATCTAAGGACTGGAGTGCAAAGTTTGTGGTAGTGAGTTCTTCAATTTTTTTGTCCTTCAATGGCTTAGCTATCTCCAAAGTTAGGTGCCCTATGTCTAGATCTTGACCAAGGGTGGATAGAGTCCTAGTCTTTTTAGCTTTACTTACAGCTGTGCCCGACTACATTGCTTGTGAAAACATCTCACCACTAGGAGCGCCTTGCTCAACCCTTTTTCTCTTTCACTCCAAATTATTCTCGAGCTATGATTCTACACTTGTAACCTTTGTTGCAAAAAGTAAATCTTCAATGAATAATTTCTTGATAACAGGAGAAGAAGAATTTTTCTTGGAACCGAAAGGATTAACCTGCACAGAGGTACCTTTCTTTTCCTTTTTGAGCTGATCCCAAGGGCTCTTCTATTTCTTCATCTCTCTTAGTTTTTGAACTACTACTATCATCATCAACTTTGAAAATAGAGGGAGCTCCTTGACTAGGAGTGTCACCTTGTACTTCAATGGTTCCTCCTTGGGCTTGCTACTCTGATTCTATGACTCCAATAGGTTCTTCTGTCAGCTTGTCAGATTTTTCAACTTCAGCTTCTTTTCTTTTTCCAATGACTAGAGATGGACCTGCTCCACAAATTTTCTCAATTGGGATCTCTTTTTCAGGTGGTTGATCATCCCCACCTGCTAGTTGAGCTAGTCCTTTAGCTATGGACTAAGCTGGCAAGGAGGAGGATGCGGGAGCACTCACCAGCTCAACTGCAGGAGCTTGTTGAGGAGAGGGCTTCCCAGACCTCTTTTTCCTTCCCATCATCCACTAAACCCACTTATCAATTTTGTTAATGATTTTAGCCATTAAGATCTCCAAATCTTCTATAGCTTGACCTTGAATCGGTTCTGAGCTCACAGGAAGGGGCTTGATCTAGTCTCTGTATGTATCACTATACATGTGTTCTTCATCATCAGCAATGCCCTCAACATTAATGTTGACATTGAACAAATAGATTTGTTCAACAGTCAACCTGGAGTAAAACCTCTCTCGGTTCTCTAGTTCATCCTTGCAATTCACCCAATAATCTTCGATTTCAAGGATATGCTTGACCACAGTGCCAATCTGCAGATGATTTTTGGCATAACTTACTAGATCAAATTGTGGTCTCAATACTTCATACTTTTCCAACTTATATCTTTTCTCAAACGTCTTCATCATGTTCTTAGCATTTGATCTTGATGCCTAGCTATACGCTCCAATGGTGACAAGAAATTTATATCCTTTCTTCTTAACTCGTGCACTGATCAGGTTCACTTGCAACATCTACCAGATCACCTCTATGAGAACAATCATATCATCAAGATATCTTAGCAGCTTCATGGGAAAGTCATCAAAACCTACAAGACAAAGGTATGAGAAACTAGCAAATTGAATAAAGAAACTCAAAAATTGACTGATGAATTCCATGGCCTCCAGTGAGAATTTATATTCTGGGCATCCTTGTAACTCTCTACACAACTATCTTGCAACTTCAAATGAGGGAAGAATTCATAAATTTTCACATCATCTAGAAATTCTTCTGATCTAGGGAGTCCTGGCCATATTTGTAGTGTAGCTAAACCATAGATCAAACAGGAAGACATATAAAATTTGTTTTGGTACTTGGCAAGCTTCAAGGCATTAGACAAATTTTCACTTACCACTTGAGCACAATCTATATAATGATGTTCAACAAATACTACCTGGACCAAAAAGAATTAGTGTTCTATGAAATTCAGTGCCTCACTTTCACCTTTTATCCTATGAAGGAGCACCAGGATGTCGACAATTTCTACCTTCAAATGTGTCCCAAAAAGTATCTTTAGCACTTTTCCCTTTATGCTTTTGGACTTCCTAAACCATGAGTTCATTAGCTCTCTCCTCCACTTCATCTTCTTCTCATTATATTCTAATATAGAGATAGTTTTAAAATTCCGCTCGTTCTGGGATACGGAGATAGTTCTGCACAGACTCCCTGTCAATGGAGATGAGTACTGTGTCGTCATGTAGCAAAATTTTCTATGTATCTGGGTTAAATCTAGTTATACATTCATGAATTAACTCAGGAGCTTGTATTGCAACAAGAAATCCAGCAGTTTTGACCAAACCACTCCCTTTGAGCTTCTGTGTTATAAGGTGAAAATTTTCTTCACTTAATCTTCTGTGTAAATTATCTAGATCATAGAATCTAAGGGATGTATCTATCAAATTATGCCATTCAGATGTAATCCCGTTTAATCCATCAAAACCCAAGAATCTAGTGGTCATAGCTTTTGATTCTTCTTTTGGTTTATTGTTAGGAAGCTTGGGAGTACGTCGATAGAGGATTTGTAGAATCATAGGGAATAAAGAGCATATGAGAAAAATGTGAACAAAGGTAATTTTTGACTAATCACTTGAATCTTTTATAACAACATGTTCTTTTACCATTACCTTCCATATCTCATGCCACACGAGTGAGAGATTTTTAAAAATATCTGTTAGAGTTCCAATGTTAAAATTTGAATTAAATGCATCTTACTAACGGCCTTAGAAAATCACTTTTACCCATTTGAAGTAGTTGTAACGGTAAATTTACTGAGGCAGTAGATTTTTACTTTTCTACTTCTCTCAATTTGATGCATTTGTCAAAAAACTCACTTCGAAGGTAGAAACCCGACTGTGGAGAAGCTGAGAGGTGATTTTCCAAAAATCCGCAACTAGTCCCTTTCCTTAACAATTTCTTTTAGATATCAAAATAGATTACCTCCATCATACTTGATTATTTGGTCTTCACGATTTCTCATACTCATTTCTTCACAAGTTATCATTTCTCAAAACTTGACTTTCTCAGATGATTTTTTGGCAAAGGAGAAGTTGAAAACTAATTCTCCGAGAAAAATATTTTACTCACTTTCTCTCATTCTTAGATCATTTTATCCAACGCAGAGATTCAATCTTATCTCCTCAAAATCTCAATGTTTGGCTTTTGGGAACCTCTTATACACTTTCGATTGTCCCTCTTTGGAAAACAACCTCCGTAGGAGAAACTCTGCAAGTGAAGAAGTTTATTATCACTTCTATGCCAAGTTACTTTTCTAGACACAGGTCATTCTTAATCCAAGAATCTCGATCCCCAGGCCCTGTTTGTGCACTTGATAATTCCAGTATTCGCATTTTGCAGAAAATTACCTTCATGGTTCAAAACCTACTGAGGAGAAGGCAATTTTCAATTTCCTGACAAAGGAAAAAAATGTTAATTCGAAGCTTTACATCTATAAGAATACCATCATCAGAACTGAAGGAATAAAAGCCTTTATCGAATTAGGAACTATAACTTGTTAATACTTTACCGGTTACTAAGAGGGGGGGTGAATCAGTAAAAACTATCTCTGATGCAATTTAAAACTTGTAAAAAGATTCTTGAATGTAATATAGAATGTAAACAATCATTCATAAGCATAAATGAAATCACATTGATCAACTCAAGTATTTATATGTGGAAACCCTTGGTTAGAAGGAAAAAATTAGGGTGAGACAAAGCTCACAACTTCACTACTACAAAATGAAGGCACCCTATTAGGAGCTTACAGAAGCACTAATTAAAGTGCTACCTAGTTAAAGGATTTTACAAAAGATCTGTTAAGATCTAAGCCCTGTTAAGAGCTGCCTAGTTACAAGACTTTGAACATCAACAAAGATGCTACCATGTTAGGGGATTTTACAAAGAACCGATTAGGTTCACCCTGATAGAGGGATTTCAATATTCTTTCACTCCTTATAAAAGCAATGATTTATTTTGACACTAACTGTCTGATTAGATCATACCTATTAATCTAATCTCCGATTTTCCTAGCTATTGATCTCTCTTTCTTTCTTCACCTCTATGCCTGTAGCACTCCTCAGAAGATATCTCTCCTCTTCTATATGCAATCATCAACTATCAACAACAACACTCTTTTCATCCTATGACTTGTATTTATATAAGAGTTCATTGTAATGAAACCCTTAACTCATAGAACCGTCAGGCTGCAAACTCTGCAATAAATCATGCAATCAGCAAAAAGCTATGTGCTTTGATCTGGAGTTCACCTTACAAAACATCCTCAAGAATAAAGCTAACTCCTCTTAAAAATTGTACTCCACTTCTAAGTGATGGATGTCCCATATAATCTAGCTTTTAACTCAAACCACTAAATCCAGTGTGGATCTTTAGGTCATTTAAGACCAGTGTAACCTTATATCTGGTTCAACTTATGCACAATGAGACCGGTGTGTGTTCTTAGATTGATCTACCACTTTTCTTTATCTACCGGTGCATATGTTATGTTGCTTGTCTACCAGTGTCTTCTAAGTGTTGTGAGTGACCGGTGACCTCTTACCAGTGCATAGTGTTTGCATGTGGATGTGCACTAATGACAACTTAATATTGCTAACAATCTTGCCCTTTGTCATTGGTGGAAAAACTATACACAAACTTTACTCACTTACTAATCACAGTGCCTTGTACCGATAGAACACTTCTTCCCCTGTTCTAGACTTTCCCTGACTGAGTGCTCAGGGTGAAGGTTCTGCACTAATCCTATCTACTCATTCTTAATGTATCTTCTTCCCCTTTTTGCCTCCATAGGACAAAGAGTAATGTGTTTCTTCACATTTGAAGCTTAGTGAAGATATCCTTAAATATTTTTCTGGCTGAGTGAAGGAATGGTGCCCACTGACCGGTTACATATTTTGTATTCTTTTGGGCTGTTGTCAAAGAAACAATGATAGTCTCCATGTCTTCCATAGTTTTGTAGGTTGGCTCATTGATTAGAGCTTCTGTAGAATTTGTTGTTAGATTCATGATGTCAAATGTTGGAGCTAAAAACATTTGAAATCCATTGATATCTTGGATCCACTTATTTTTCTCTTCAACAATTTTTCTCAGTGCAAGAGTTAAACTTGTCATTTCTCTGCTATCGGATGTTGCATTTTTTTTTCTTAATATCAAATTGAGAAGACAAGGCTTTAATCTCTTATGTTATCTTGGCAGACTTTTCTGATAGATCTTGCAAAAACACTTCAAAGTTTGATGTTCTACTCATCAAACTTCCTGCTTCTTGAATTTGTTGTTGTAGAATTCTCAAGTTGGTTGTCACATTCACTTTGATGTCTTCAACCTATTCATGGAGTATCTCCACTATTTTCTTCTCATAGTGGTCAATCGTTACTATTTTCGAATCTGTGAGATCCTCACCGATTTCCTATGCCAACACTTCTAGCTAATTTATGACCGGTTCATCACTATCTATGTCAGTATCAAGAACAAAGTTGCAGAGAATGTTCTTTACAGTGGTTAGGACTGTTGGAGCTCTAAATTTTGGGCAAAATTTGGAGTCCTATATAGTGATAAAACTCCATAAAATGGCCTCTTAAACTCCATCTCCAATCATTAATGATGGAGTACATGAAATGGAATGAAAAAATTAAATTAATTTTCAATTCAAAGTTGAGAGATTAAGAAAGGAAGCTCTATGACAGGAACAATCAAAATTTTATTTTCAAAGCCTTCAGAAAATGCTAGAATTTCAACCTGCTGCAAAGATGATGCAGAAAGAGGCTAAAGATGGTTGAATTTTAAAAATCTAAAAAAGACCCAATTCGGGAAATCAAATTTCCTATTTCTAGAAAAAATATTATCTTTCCATGATGTGTTTTGATTTTTCAACCAGACCCAAATCTGAAAGTTACGTAGTTATTTTTTAGTTAGTTTATTATTTTTTCAAAATAATTTGTAATAAGGGTGTGTCTTTTCACCCTAAAGAGGTGTGAAATCCACTCAAACATGTATATATACATAATGTAAAATGAAAAGATAGAAGACAATAAAAGATATATTTTCATAGAATAGAATTTTATAAACAACTGCAACTATGAACTCTTATGTACGAGTTTTTCAACATCAATAAAGATAAGTGCTCTTCTTTTTATTTGTGGTTATAAGTTATATGTTTTCAATTAGTCTTTCAGATATTCTATTAAATAGAGTGTTTCACTGTGTTGAATTCCCTAAGTATCATAATTCAAAATTAATATATACAACTTGAATATCAATTGTATGGTCTGTGAACCTACCATTGCTCTTATCAGTCTCTTAATTTGAGTTAAACTCGATAGGATTAGTTGTGTAAATTGATTTGAATTGTGAATCAAGTGGAAGCCTCTAAAATGATGGTCTTGTCTTATTAAAGCAACTTTTTAAAATTGTCTTTGATCGTACATAGGATTGAAAGTTTTTTGACTCTATAGCCCAAGTATTTAGAAGGCACTAATCTAATCATTATTTGGAAATTGTCATTTGGTTCATACTTTGTAGTTTATAGATCATTAAATCATTATTTCAAAAGCATTACTTTTAATTCTTTAGTATAATCCATTTAGTCAAGTATTATAGAATAGAGATTTCTAGGAGATAAATTTCTTTCTTCAAAGAATCATTCACCACCTTTGGAGGAACTTTGTTTGTTTATGTACGCAGTTGTGTGACATAGAGAATTAAATAGTTCAAAGTGAAATTAGGCTTAACAGCCTTGGCTTGATTAAGCCAAAATTGCAAAGGTATCAATTTGTACCTGTTAGTTGGCCAAATCCAAACCATCATTTTTGGGCACCAACAAGGACCATGTCATATTTTCTTTTGGTCATCTCTTTGAGCTGTCTGGTTGACATCTTGCTGATGTCTACCACTGTATCGATAATTTTACTCCTTTTTGCTTCCTTCTCCTCAGCAAATGACAACTTCCTTTTAGAAGAGGAGCTTGGAATGTCTCCTTGTTCTTGTTGTCCTTTCTCTTGCTCTGATTTAAGTTGCTCGGTGTGGACTTGGATGTCTTCATCTTGTCCCTTATTATCTTATGTTCCTTGATGAGCTCTATTCTCCAGTTGAACTTCTCCTTCTAGTAGATTTTGTTCTGCAGGAGGTTTTTCCTTGGTCTGAGCTTCTTCTAATGGTTGCTTATTGACTTCAACATCTTGTTCTTGTTCTCTTGGTGGGACTTCTTTTTGTTGTTGCTCCTCAGCTCTATGAAGTTCTGCTATGGGTATATCAATTTCTGCCTCTTGTTCAATGTTTATTTGTGCATTAGTTATGAACTCTTATGTTTGAGCTTTTTCCTTTTCAGTAGAAGATGCTTCACCAGTTTTGGATCTGACCGGTGTTGCTTGTTTTTATGCAGTTTGATCCTGAGGACTTAGTTTATCCAATGCACTAAAGTCATACTTGAGCAGTAGTCTAGAGTCACTTTGTAGACTCGATTCTCATATCTATTTAATATCTCTGCAACTCTATCTAATGTATTTAGGTTCACGGATGCTTCTTCTAATAGAAGCTTTATTCTCTCTTCATTGACAGGTCTGACCTTAAGCAATGTTTCCCTTGTAATTCTAGTGTTTATGCCTAGATCAGTTTTCCATTTTGATTGTAGCATTTTGTTTAGTTCTGGTGGGAACTTGGGCCTATAGTCTCTTGGAGTCCTATGATAATCCATGAAAGTTTCTACTATCCCTTCAATTAGATTTTGTTTGTCCTCTTCATCTAGTACACTGTACCACTTTGCAGCATTGTCCACTTCTCCAAAGTCCATTACCTCAGTAATTATATCATCAACATGCATAGGTTTAATGTTACCTTTTCTTACAGAAATGAGAACTATTGGGTTTGCTGCCTGATCTTTGGTTAAGTCCACTAATACCAGTGCTTCTTCTCCAAGTACTCCTTTCCCTTTATTGATGTTAGCTACTAGATTAGCTATTGTTCTTTGAGCTACTTCTTGTTATGCTTGTTGCTAGGTCTAAAGAAGTTGGTCCATATTGCTACTTCTTCATTATGTACTTTCTCAACTTCTCCAATAAGCACGAGGCCTATCCTTCTTATAGTTACAAAAGTTTTTTGATGAAGTTCAGCTTGTTTTGTGGCTTCTTCTAGAGTAAGGTGATTCTAGACCTCTAGAAGAGCTATTATCCTTAGCTCCTTTTCTCTATCTTCTGAGGCTTTCTACCGATCTTCAATATTTTTTAGAAGATGTTCAAGTAGAGTTGTGTGAAGTCCACTGGGATGAAGATTAAATTTATGAAGGCATAACGCTATGGCTTCTTCAATTTTTCCTTCGTCTTCATCATTGGCTAGTTCATATTTTCTTCTAACAAAACCTAAATTCCCAAATTCTTTCAGTCCTGCCATAATTTTGTCAATTGTGGGCTTGGTTTTTCTAGTTGGATCCTCCTTTGCCATTTTACCAATTTTCTTCTTTCTAATCAAAGGAATTATTTCCTCAGTCTTTGTCTCTTCTTGATCCATCTCTTAGGTACTATGTACCTATTTAGCTTTCTTCCCTCTACTCTTGGGTTGCTCTAACGGCTTCTTTTTAGGTGTGGGGTCCTTTTGTAGACAATCTTGATTGGTGCCCTTTTTGACAGATTCTAAAGAATCTCAGTATACATACCAAAATGATTGGCATTGAGATCCAAATTTGTATCATTTAAGGCATCGTCATATGCCTTAGCAAATTTGGCAGAGATCTCGTAACCCACACTAATAAATTTTAGCTTATTTTTCGACAAGGATTAGTCAAATTTTTGATACCAATTGGTCAAACAGATGACCAAAACTATTGTCATACTTTTTTTGCCGATTATACGATAGGAAAAACTACCATCACAATTATGACCTCCTTAGTGGTTGAATTATCGATTAAATCATCATCGAAGTAATAGCTTCAACCTAGAAGAATTGTAGATCATACCTTTTATCTATGCGACCAAAGTTCGTCAAAATTGTGACTAGTTAGGGTCCAAACTTTTGTTGAGGGTTGAACATTCTCGTTGAAACACCAAAGAAAAATCATCTCTCTTTTGACGACACTTGGTCAAAATAGACGTTGAACACATGGCATTCTTGTTGAAAGAACTATTATTCAAACATCAAAAAGTGACCAATAATAATTTTTGGTTATATATATATATATATATATATATATATATATATATATATATATATATATATATATATACACACACACACACATATATATATATACATATATATATATATATATATATACATATATATATATATACATATATATATATATATATATATATATACATATATATATATATACATATATATATATATACATATATATATATATATATATATATATATATATATATATATATATATATATATATATATATATATGTATATATATTATCAAATTAAGCATACCAATATTATCACATAAAACATTCATGATGGAAATAATTTCATAAGAATGTTGATAATAAATCATTATATTAAAATACATATCTGAATTGCAAGTTTTTTGCCTACATGTGAGCCTTCATTGATGAAATTAAAAATATGTAGAAGCATTACTAAGTTTTTGTTGCAACAATATTGGCAATGTGTTGAATATTGTGATTACTAGATTTCAGGATACTTACTTCCAATAGACCAAAAAATATTCATGACATATTATGCCATGTTTTCTTTCTATTTTCCATTTATATTTTTAAATTTAAAGCAAGGAAATAATCATCAATAAAAATACCCATAAACCAAGAGGGATGTATTTTCCCTACTAATATCTTACGAGGGATACTTAGTGACGCAGGGACAAGGCAGATACAAGTAGAATCAAGCAGAATTGAGTCCACTTGAATCAACAACAAGCCCTGCTCAGAGTTACACAATGGAAGAAATATGAATACACATAAAAAAAATGAATCACAATGGATATGATACAATCAACTGGCAGCAGCAACAGAGAATTTATATCATTTCTTTCAACATGCCTAGCTGTGAGGCCTTCCGAGTTTCGGCCTTATACAATGAGAATTATGAAATTAGAATTATAGCTTGCATCCTATCTTTGTATCCAATGATATATCTTGATAATCCTTCCTAGATCTCACTCATGATTCCCTACTAAATCAATCTAGACTCCTTATATATCCAGCTAAGCCACAAGTCGGCCAGTCAGGCATTTAATTTACATTATAGGTCCAGTCTGGAAGATTTAAATCAAAACTAATGAAAGAGTGATCACCACTTGATGTGCCTTAGGATTTAGGTCCAAAAATGACCCAATAACCTTCCTTTAAGGGCACAAGGCCCCATTTGATCACACGGCATCGCGCAAGAAGAAACACTACATGTTTCACTCGAAAACTGGCAGAAAATAGGTCCCTGAGAAAAATGGTCATAAATTTTGACTCATAATGAATTAGGAAATGCACCTTTGGGAAAAGATATTAATTTAGGTCCTCTTTAATTCTCTAAGGTATCATATGCTGAATCATCAAGGATTATGGGTGCCAAGACTCGCAATCAGCACCAAAACTGTAGGAAAATACAATTTCGACAACAAGGAAAACAACTGTAACTATGAAACAGTCTATCCAATCCTTATGCGACCAAAGGAGAAGGTTCCCAAATAGGTCCTCAACATCATTTAAGCTTCACATAGCATGGAACTAACAAATGTAACAATTATAAAGAAAACAAAAAACTGGTACAGAAATTAGGAAATGTTTTTGGTTGATGCAAGATTGCTCAAAGACCCAAGATGCTCCTGCATCAGACACCTGGGGTAAATAAAGAACTGATGTCCACATCAAGGACTTCTCATATTCTGACCTGAATCATAAAGATCCAACTCAGCTTGTGCAATCCATGAACTGTCTTCAACTGGCTTGTCTTTCCATTGAACTAGATATTCCATGTAGTCTTTTCCTCTTGTACTTTTGCTCACTCTTTTATTCAAGATCTTCTCAATGTTGTCTTTGTTCTTCTTAGGATAGTCCAGATCATCTTCAATCTCATCACTTGATTCAAGGTACTCAAATATATCAGTAATATTGAATATAGGTGATATATCCATGTCCTCTGGTAATTCCACTTTATAAGCATTTCCACTGTCAAACTTCTTCAAAATCGTACAAGGTCCAAACTTCTTCATTTTTAGCTTGTTGTAGGTACCAATTGGTAATCTATTATTTTTCAAATGAATCATAACCTCATCTCCAACTTTAAAATATTTATGTCTCCTTCTCTTGTCTTCTCTCTATTTATATTTCATATTATTGTCCTCCAAATTCTTTTTAACTTCATCATGTAAAGTTCTCATGTACACTACAAAATCCTCAGCTTCAACACTTCTTCTTGTCTCAGTAGGTAAATCTCTCATCTCGGTGGTTCCCTTAGGATGAAATCCAATATCAATCTCAAATGGTGTCCTCTTAGTGCTTCTATTCACCGAATTATTATATGCAAACTCTGCTTGTGCCAAAATCAAATCTCAATTAGAAGGTTTCTCTCCAACTAAACATCTCAACAAGTTTCCCAAACTTCTATTCACAACTTCAGTCTGTCCATCTGTTTGAGGGTGAAATGTAGAAATAAACTTCAATTTTGTATTCATATTTTTCCAAAGTGTTCTCCAAAAATAACCAGTAAACTTAGTATCTCTGTCTGAAACAATAGATTTAGGAAAACCATGCAATCTTACCACTTCCTTGAAGAATAATTCAGCTACATGCAATGCATCAAATGTCTTCTTACTAGGTATGAAATGAGTCATCTTAGAAAATCTTTCAACCACTACCAAAATAGAATCATTACCTCTCTGAGTTCTAGGTAATACAAGAACAAAGTCCATACTCACATCTTCCCAAGGTCTATTAGGTATAGGAAAAGGTGTATACAATCCCACATTCTGACTAGTTCCTTTTGCTACTTGAAAAATTTTGCAACCTCTAACCATTCTTTGTACATCTCTGTACATCTGTGGCCAAAAGTATCTTTCTGAAATCAGATTCATAGTCTTATCAATCCCAAAATGTCCAGCAAGTCCACCACTATGTTTCTCCTTCATTATGTTCTCTCACATAGATCCTCTAGTTATGCATAGCTGAATTCCTTTAAAAAACATGTCTTCTTGAATGAAATAATCAGTCCACTTATCCCTTACTGTGTTTTCCTTACAAGATTTCCAAGGTTCTGCAAAATCAATGTCAATCTCATACAAACACTTCAAATCATCAAAACCAAGTACCTCAACTCTCATCTCTGTCAGCAAACTTCTTCTTCAACTCAAGGCATCAACAACCTTATTTGATTGTCCACTTTTATGCTTCAATGAAAAGGAAAAATTCTGCAAGAACTCAACCCACTTCATATGTCTCTGATTCAACTTATTTTGACTTCCCAAATACTGCAAAGATTTATGGTCAGTGTACAACACAAAATCTTTAGGTATCAAATAATGTCTCCACTTCTTCAAAGCTTGAACAATAACATAGAATTCTTGGTCATAAACTAAATATTTTCTTTTAGCATCATTCAACTTTTCACTAAAGAAAGCTATAGGTTTTCCTTCTTGACTCAAAACAAATCCAATTGCACTTCCACTAGGATCACATTCAACTTGAAAAACTTTACTAAAATCAGGCAAAGCAAGTGTAGGTAACTCTAAAATTCTTTTTTTCAATGTTTCAAAACTCTTTTGTGCTCCATGTGTCCATTTGAAATCCTTTTTATCTCCTCTCATAGTTTTAGTCATAGCATTACAAATATAACTGAAATTTCTGATAAACTTCCTATAAAAAATTTACAATCCATGAAATGATCTTATCTCTCCAACATTCTCTGGTGTAGGCCAATCAAGTATAGCTCTCACTTTCTCAGGATCATTTTTCAATCCATCAGCTGAAATTACAAAGCCAAGGTATACAATCTCCTCTTTCATAAATGAACATTTTTTCAAATTAATCAGCAACTTTTCTTCCTTCAATCTCTGCAATACTTGTCTGATATGTTCAAGATGTTCTTCCTTACTCTTACTGAATATCAAAATGTCATCAAGATATACAATCACAAACTTACCCAAGAGTCTTTTTAGAACTTCATTCATCAGCCTCATGAAAGTACTAGGTGCATTAGTTAAACCAAAAGGCATAACCAACCATTCATACAAACCTTCATTAGTCTTAAAGGAAATTTTCCATTCATCCCCTTCTCTGATCCTAATCTGATGATATCCACTTTTCAAATCAATCTTTGTGAAATACTTTGCTCCACTCAAACTATCCATTATGTCATCCATCCTAGGCAAAGGAAATCTGTACTTTACTGTTATCTTTTTTATAGCTCTAGAATCAATGCACATTCTCCATTCTCCATTCTTTTTAGGTGCTAATACAATAGGTACTGCACAAGGACTCAAAATTTCCCTAATCAAACCTCTTTCAAGAAATTCTTGCACTTGTCTATTCAATTCAGTCTTTTCATCAGGTGTCAACCTATGTGGTGCTTTATTAGGCAAACTAGCTCTAGGTATCAAATCCATACAATGAATTATACTTCTCATAGGTGGTAAACCATTAGGTACATTATCAGAAATGATGTCATGAAATTCATTCAACAAAGGCTTAACCTTAGGTGCATGTTCTAATTCATGAAAATTACATGTCCTAACTTTGTGAACTGATAGAGATACATAGTGTATGTAATTTTCTTGAAGTTGTATAAAATCATTTGTAATCTGCACCAAAATATGATCTTAATATTAATTCAAATCTCCATGTGTTTCTAGTTGTAGGAGAATTTATAAGAACATCAAATATTTTATAAGATAAAACTTACCTTTTGTTTGCACCAGTCTCATTCATTTTGGGTTCCATCAAGAGTCTGTACCATGAAGTTATTGATTCCAGTCTGATCTAAAAGTGACACCTATTGAGTATCAATTTAATATTTGGGCACCCAAAATGCATAAAACTAAAGAAATGTATACATATTAGTAAGCATCAATACCAATCATTAACAATTTTTCAGCATTGCCAACAAGAGAAGGTCCAATAAATTTTACATAGCCTAACACAAAACCAAGTGGGATTCAAATTCATTCAACATACCAACCATAAACTCCAACATTGTCTTAAAAATAAATGGCAAATAGAGTAACTAGTCTACCAAGACAAATAAGATAAAAGAAGATATTCAAGATTTGGAAGTAATACCCAAAACTTTCAAAGAAGCCAAACAAATTATAAACACAGTTGATATTAATAGAAAGGATATTCTCTTTCACACAAACAGTGCCAAGTTCCATTTAATTGCACAAACTTATGCATTTTCAGAATTCAGGCCCTTCATTAGCTAAATAGACAACATCCAAGATTCATTAATGTCACCCATATCCAAACACATATTTATGTTTAGTATTCAGCCAAATGTTAAAAAAAAAAAATCATTGTGTATGGCATTTTATGAACATATTTTGAGAAGACTTCATCCTACATCCATGCTCTTGAAAGAATCATGCAAGCTCCAATATTCACATTAATATGCAAGCTATGTGTTCCCCATGGTCTCAATCCCAAATCAAATCACCCCAAGTGACATCTAAGATGCAATTCTAAGTGTTGACTTTTGGTCTTCAATTATTTGGTTGTAGTGGAAATGTTATTTTATCAAATCTATGGGTCCATTTATATTTATCTCTTAAAGAGAAGACAATTGTAAATCGTAACTTTCAATGTGTTAGGTTTCACCAGCAATATTTTTATGATAGTTGGTTATATCCTCCATTTTCACTATTTCTCATTTGTGCTTTGAGGAACTTTCTCATCTTGTAGTGACTATTCAGCATCAACTCCATCTTGTAGTGATTTTTCAGCATTGTCTCTGAACTTGGCATAAATGTCACTTTAATAGAATGTCTTGTTAGCTTGTGGTGACTGATCAGGAAAGTACTGTACACATCAAACATTTCCCTAGGTTGACTTGTCAAGCCTTTTCTTAGGTTGACTCGTCAAGTATTTTAGGGTTAACTTGTTAACCGACATAAGCCTTTTTATATTGGCTTAGGGTTAGGGATTTCATTATGATGTATGATTTTAGTACTTGTGGCAGAATTGAGATGTAAGGGATTACGGATTGTAATAACTGGATAATAAAATATTGGACTCATTGTTGGTGGACGTAGCCCAGGGATTGGGTGAACCATGTTAAATCTTTATGTCTTGTGTTCTCTTATGTGTGGTTTATTGTTTTTTGATATTTGTTATATTTGCATGTAATTGTTATTTCTGCCTTGTTAATCCTAACAAGTGGTATCAGAGCGAGGTTATCTCATTTGTTCTTTCATCTATTCTCTGAAGTAGGTCTCACGAGTTAGTGGGAGAGTCTCTCGGTTAAGTGGGAGAAATGGAAGATGAGGGTAGGCTGAAGGTTGAAAATTTTAATGGGTAGAACTTCCAGTTATGGAAGATGCAAATGGAGGACTATCTCTATCAGAAGGATCTATGGTAGCCATTAGAGGGAATAGCCAAGAAAGAGGCAACAATGTCTTAGGAAGAATGGGATATTTTGGATAGGAAGGCACTGGGGAGTATTCGTCTATGCCTGGCACAATCGGTGGCATTCAATATTACTGGAGCAACGACAACTCAAACTTTGATGGAAACCCTAGCAAAGTTGTATGAAAAGCCTTTAGCTTCAAACAAGGTATTTCTTATGAAGCATTTATTTAATATGAAAATGGTAGAAGGTGGATCAGTCATTGATCATTTGAATAAGTTTAATACATTACAAGTCAGTTAGCCTTAGTTAAAATTACTTTTGATGAAGAGGTTAGGACTCTCTTGATTTTTTGTTCTTTGCCAGAAAGCTAGAATGGCTTGGTAATGGCTGTTAGTAATTCTATTTCTGGTTCTAATACCCTAAAGTTTGATGATGTTATTGGTGTTATATTGAGTGAGGAAATTCATAGGAAAAGCTCAGGGGCATCCACATTGGGTAGTGTATTAAACGTAG